>CM060244.1:15745242-16031094 GCA_030555515.1 Acutogordius australiensis
TTACAATGACCCTTAAAGCCAATAAAAGTGTGATTTTTTACTCTTTTTATGATTTACTTTTTAGTTTACTGACTCTAAAATATAAAAATCAAATTTTACCCCAAAGTAAAAATTAAAGGCATAAAAAAACTAACGCAGATTTTATTCGTCGGTACAAGCTTAATTTTTTAATAATATTTGCAGAGTTAAATAATAATATTTGCAGAGTTAAATAATAATATTGGAAACCTTAACCACATTAATAATTTGCAAGCTTAAGTATTATAAACAATGTTAAAGTAAATATTTTATGTGTATCCAATTAAGATGATATAATACAAAAAAAGAAGAGAATGTCATCATACTATCTGTATCAAATTGGTATAAATAAATTCTTGTAGAAAAAAATATATTACATCAGAATTTGTTATAAAAACTTTGGATGAATGCTCTAATTCAGATGCCTATAGAATTAATTAATAATGAATTTCTCTTTATAAATGTCTAATGCGTCTTTAAGAAACAGTTAAATATAAATAGAGCTAATAAGAATGTATGACTCTAAATGTCTTAGTTTAAAAACATAAGTTTTGACATAATTGTGCAAATTAATAACATATACTGAATATATTGTTCATAGGGTCTATATATTTTAATATCTCTGTCTAGTATTATTTTTTAACGTTGATGAACCCCCAAACGGCCTTTATGATTGTGTTTATGATCCCAAAAAACCGTATCACTATTTATCCTAAAATATTCGTGTTTTTTGTATATTTTGAATTTAACGATATGCATAACACATAGATTGCATTTGTCAAACTTCAATATTTTATTGACCAGAAAAATCATCATTTTATATAAAATTTTACCTTTATGGTGCTGTTTTTTTGGAAAAGTAAAGAATTGTAGTAAATGGACTTTAAAATAAAAATTGTAATTTTACTTTGACCTCCTTACATTTTTAATTTGAAAATTTTTTGAATTTAGACAAGAATAAATATTAAAAACTATATATAATTTCAAAAAATGTCCATCAAACCTATTTTGTCGAATAAAAGTTAACACACGCAAGCTTACAATTCTATATGCATTGTTTACACCTTAAATTTTTAAATTTCGGGCAAAATTTAGCGTTCATTACACTGGTCAACAAAATTTGGACGACCTTAAGCATAATTTATGGCAACTATCGTTTTTGGTCAAGTGATGCTCATGACGAATATGAAATCAGAATTTCAGTCAATGCCTCTGATTTTTAATTATTCGGTGTCAAAGTTGAGATTTTTTTATTTTTGGTGTATTTTGGGCCTCTATACCATAACACCTATGGGTAGTAACATAAATTTAAAAATGTATTTAGATTACGGAAACATTCATTATTGACGTAAAAAGCGTTTAAATTTATATATATAATTTTTTTTATTTTTTTAAAATTAGTGGTGCTATAAAATCCGTTTTTTGATCCTAAATAACTTGAAAGTAAATTGCTAATAATTTTAAGCTATAAACTTTTTTAGATATGTTTTTTATAAGGAATCTGAATATGCCAATAGATTTTTTAGAAAATTAATAGTTTAAGAAATTTTGTAAAAAAATTTTGAACTTTGGACGCGGTTTAAAAAAAAAATGGGAGGCATTGAAAAAAAAATTAAATAAATCTAATAATGTATTTAAAACATATTTTCAAGAAAATAATCAATTTTTTTAAACTTGACCAGGGAAACTTAGATACACCTAAAACTAATTTAAAAAGTTATAATATTATGAACATTTTGATTAATTGAGATTAAATTAAAATTAATTTACCCTTATAAATCAAATATCATAGGTTCTTGGCCAAAATTACCTCTTTTCTAGATTTAATTTCTCTAAATTATGCAAGATTTTTAGCAGGCTTTGGACATTAAAATCCAAACTTTCCGCCGGTGGAATACAGGGTTTGAACGCTGACATATTTAACTGAATATTCTGTAGCTAATTGTAGACTTTCATAATTAATATGTTTTTAAATAATAAACACATGCAAGACAGCCCCTAATGTCCTTAAGGAAAAATAAATTAAGTCTCTAGCAATAAATATTTAATACATGACCTCCTGAAATTGCAGTATAAATACAAAATTTCACCTCTCGTTTTTTTCATTTATATTGCCTTTAACTCCGTAAAGAATCATATCAGGTCAAAAAAAGATTATGAGATACCCTAAAAACTACCTCCATGCAAAATTTTAATCAAATCTGTAAGGGTGACTCTCGAAGACTTTTTGAATTGAGATAGTATTGACCATATGTTTTTGCCATAATTGGATTAACCCGACATTTAATGAAATTTGCACTTTCAAACAAAACGAAATTTTTCGATTAATTTATTGAATTGATATGCATGTATAATATAATCAATTTCTACGGTGCATTGTGTGCAAACGGTGTGAAAATCCAAATTACACATGTTTACCCTCCTAATTAGATTTGGTTCTAAAACCAGTTAAACACAAACTTTTGAAACTTTGCCTAAAAGGTTCATTCAGTGTTATAAAGATGTAAAAGCTTATACAATGGTTCGCAAGCTGAAGGACATTACTCAAAAGCAGTACGTTTCTAAAGCCACAAGTTAGATCCACCAGGGAGGCACAGGCAAAAGATGTGTACATTGCTGTTACAATGGCCTGTGGTATTTCGCAAATCAAAAATTGTGCCACTATAGTTATTTGCAGTACAGTTGCTCGTGATTCTGTCGTGCTCTGATTTGTTTCACTCTTACTTAAACCCATATTTTTCGACCTTTTAGTCTTGATCGTAATTAAGCGAGCAGCTATTACCATTTGCTTAAAAGTTTGTTGTGAATTGTCTATTTTACCTGACTTAGTGTTTTCCGACGCTTCTGCCATAGTACTTTCTTCAGGTACTATGTTTTTAACGGGCTCCTGTAAACAATTATGAACCGGTTGTGGTACCTTGGCTAATTTCATGCGAGCCTTGTTTGCGAGGTATCTTCTGTGTTTGATAACTACCACGTAGCTCAAAATGGCTATTGCGGCCATCGGAAGACCGACGATCAAAATTTCTCGCACGATTTCTAGCACTTCGTACCACCTCGTGATGGAAATGGGTGTCCCGACAATCATCATGTAACCGCCGTAGGTGTTGTTTGTAAAATGGCCTTCCAGATGACCGGTTGTTTGATTAAATGTTCTCGCTCTCGTATGGTTGGTCCGAGACCGTAGCTTGTTAGGTCTCACGTTACTTAACATAACGATGGAGTCGACGTAACTCGCTACACTCCAAAACACGGTCGTGATTTCGAACCCGACCGACATTACGATAATAGCAACTAGGGTTAACCGTGCTCTGGGCAGCGTTGAGAGCCTCTTGTAAGCGTGTGGGAAAGTCAAAGCTATAAACCGGTCAACCGTCATGGCAAGGATGATGCCAAACGAAGTTTTTGAGAGGACGTTCCGGACTGGAAATTCGACGTAGCTCAAGAAAGAATTGTACGGCTTGGATCTCCAATATTCGGTCTCGTACAACGCGCCCCAAAAGTAGAGAACGGGCCAAGGGATGAGGGTTAAACAAAATGCGAAATTACAAACGGCTAACGATTCCGTGAAGTATTCCGTAACCGTCCCATCTCCAATTTTCTTACTACTCTTTGGCCTAGGAACACCGTGATGACAAGTTAGCTTCATCAGTATTTTTTGGACCAAGGTTTGAATCAATGACATCCACGAGGTTGGGTCACAGTGCAGATCAACGGCTTTCTTTGTCTTATTATCGTTGTTTGTTGCAGGGACGCTGCCGACATTAGCCTTAAGTAGCCGCGATCGCGTAAAAGTCAAATACATTAATACGTTACCAAAAATTCCCATAATCGTGAGGATTAAACTGACATAACAATACCCAATGACTTCGGCTAAGGTAACAAAATAGCCAGTTATCTGCACAAAAGCCATTTCCTCTTTTAAAAAATAATTCTTAATGTGTTATTTTAGAAGGAAAAAATGTTTAAAGTTTTCAAATGAAGTTATATATAAAGCTTTTCAAACGCAAACACTTTTACATCTTATTAAGAATGCCAATTATGTATTATGATAAATAGTCATTAAGGTTATGGTTTATGTAAACTTATAAAGCAAGTTTTGACAATTCACTTTAGCTTAACAGCAATATCTTAGCTTGAATACATGCTATAATTACTAAAATATAAAAGTGAAAAATTGTAACCATTATCTATTTATTTTTTAACAACTTGTCAACACGTTAATTACCTTCCATTTTTGAAGCAAATAGGGCAACATGTTTATTTAAAATTCATTATGTTCAAAAAAGGTTAGCAAAATGTTTTAACAGGACAAAGGGTCGGTGCATTGGTGCGGTACTTAAGGTTCTAGATTTAAGCGAAATACTATAAAATTTCCTCGAGCCAAGAAAGGATGGGGGGAAAGACCATTTTTACATATAAATATAAGTTAAATTTTATATTAAAAAAAATTAAGATCTATAAAAATAAAAATTTTTGACTTATGACCACTTAAAAGTTAGCTTATTGGACAGTCGAGATCAGAGAGCTAGAAAAACGGGCTAAAAAGAACCTAAATAGAAAATTTTTCTTTTTGTTAGCATTCATATTGACTGAATTCATTAAACCTCTAATAAATTGACTAAATAATTATAAAAATAAGATTTGAGATATAACATGAAAATAACCCTCAATGGTTTAATTATATGCCATAATTTTAAAACGTGGTTGTGTGAGCTCAAACCTCTTTTATATAAGTGTACATAAATAGAACACTTTCTTACAAACAAACAAAACGCAAATAGATATCACACAAAAACATGACTAAAATGATTAAAATGCTTGTATTCTTGCAAGCAATCGCATATATTCGAGCCAATTTACTTCTCATCCTAACCATGGGTTCTGTATTTTTGGGTGTCACCCTGGGGTTATGCCTTAAGCATTTAAAGTTATCAGAACAGACGCTAATAGCTATTCAATTTCCGGGCGACTTGTTTATGAACATGCTTAAAATGCTGATTCTTCCCCTCATTGCGTCGAGCCTTATAACGGCCGTTGCTCAAATGGACCCTAAAATGAGCGGTGCGATCGGACGTAGGGCCATAATATATTATCTATCAACCACGTTTATCGCCGTCCTTACTGGATTAATTTTGGTTGTGATAATCCAACCGGGAAACACAAAGATCAAATCGAATCTCGCGAGTGAAATGGTGAAACCTGCGAACGATAGAAAGGATGCGACGACGCTTGACGCCCTACTCGATTTAGCGAGGAATTTCGTACCTGAAAATTTGATCCGGGCCGGGTTTCAATCCCAAAAAACGGTATACGAAGTAGATGTGGATGACAATGTTAAAAACGGCCCAATTCACGACCAATTTAACCAAACCACAAACGTTACGGGAGAAGATCGGTTGTACAGATTTAAGCGAATCGTCAAATACGACGATACTATGAATACGATCGGTGTTATATGTTTTTCACTCTTTTTTGGCGGGATCTTGTGTAGGATAGGTGAAAACGCTCAAATCATGATTGATATGTTCGGAGTACTCAACGAAGTTATCATGAGGTTCGTGACGCTGATGCTCTGGTACTCCCCAATAGGCATAATGACACTGCTAATGGTCAAAATACTCACGATTGAGGATTTGGGGGAAGCCGCGACCCAGCTGGCGTTTTACATGTTAACGGTCATCTCGGGCCTAATTATTCACGTTTTCGTAACTTTACCCGGTATTTACTTTGCGTACACGCGTAAGAATCCCTTCACGTTTATGCGAGGCATGCTCCAAGCCATATTAACGGCCCTCGCCATTGCTTCAAGTTCGGCGGCCCTACCTTTTACTTTTCGGTGCGCAGAGGAGAACAACGGGATAGATAAACGCGTTACGCGGTTCATGCTCCCCATAGGTGCGACCGTTAACATGGACGGTACGGCGCTGTACGAAGCTGTCGCCGCTGTTTTTATTGCCGGTCTTAACGGGGTTCGCTTGGGCGTAGGCGGACTCCTGACGGTAAGCGTAACGGCTACATTTGCTAGCGTAGGTGCGGCTAGCATCCCGGGAGCAGGGTTAATAACCATGATTATGGTATTAAATTCGGTCAATCTACCACCAGCCGATATTGCAATCATTCTACCGGTCGATTGGTTACTCCGACTCCGGACGTCGGTTAACGTGCTGGGAGATGCTTTTGGAGCAGGTATTGTCAATGAGATAAGTCTCTCAGAATTCAACAATCCCTACGACCATCAACGTGGTAGCCATCATCAACATTCGAGGAGTGATAATCATTTAAAGCTGAAACGGCATAGTTTAAGCGATAATAGCGGAGGATCAGAATCCACCGAGGACAAAAATAGTCAGACAAGTCAAACGGGCCCAAAAAATATAAATAAGGTTTAGAATGATGAATAAACGATTTGAACAACATATTAAATATATAACATGTTTATATTTTAATATTTATTAATATTAAATACAAATGCATAACTGATTAATGAAACTAATAACACAATTGTCATGACATTTTAAAAGTAATTAGGGACTTTATTTTTGTTTTGTCAATTCCAAAATATATGGTTCAAATCTTGAACTCACTAAAATTTATCCAATATATTGAGTTTTTACAATTTTATGTAAAGTTTATCGCTCCAAATCTATATCATATAACGAGGTTAGTTCTTGCAGGATTTGAGAAACCTCTAAAGTAGGGTTGCAGTCTGTAGGTATTAAAATTGAAAAAACAATTGATAGTAGAGCGATCCAAACATAAATTATTATTGTTTTAAATGACTACAATTACTTTCAGTCGAGAGAATAATTACATTTTGCAATAAAGACTTGTGCCCTCTCTCAAAATTTGTTCGTCCAGATTTCTTTATAAATAATCGGCTTTTACATATGTAATGGTTGGGGAAACTCACAAAAATGTTTTGAAAAGGCCAAAAAAATATAATTTTTTGGATGATTTTGGCCCTACATGTTGTCTAAACATACATGTCTAAATGTAAATTTTATTTAGACAGCCAGACTTTAGTATAATTTTTTGTTTCTTAAATTTTAAAGGTTTTCTTTGTTAATTTTTGTCAAAACTAGATAAGTAAAATTAAAAATTCAAATTGCAACATAAATATACAACATTTTGCAAATTTTTTAGTAAAATTTTTTTTAATTCATTGTTAGAATGGCCGAGTTTTTGAGTCTTGACTCCCAATTAAGGCATATTGTTTAAAAACTTAAGGTAACGGATGTTTGACGAGATTTGAAGAAACACTAAACGGGGTTGCAAATTTAAAAAACTAATGTGATCAAAAAAAACACTCCTTTGGGAAATTTTTTGTTGATTTTAAACAAAATCTCTGACTAACCTACGTATAATAAAAAATTTTGTTTGTTGCATAAACAAGATATAACTTGTAATAATCAAATAAATCTCACGTGATAATCGTCTACATCACAATCATTAATGATTAAGCCATATGTATGTTTTAATTCTCTAGATATATTCCATTAAAAAGATTTTATTTATGAGATATACAGCATTAATATATTATAATATCAAATTAACAATGTTAAATATGATTAATAAATTATAAACAGGTAACAGTGGCGACTCGTGGATTTTTAGCCAGGGTGTTCAATCAAAAATCAAAATTTTATTGTTCATTATCTATATATATAAAATTTGAGCATCAAAATTTTTGTTACCGGTAAGCTCAAAAACGGCTAAACCGATCCCTATGAAATTTTACATGTAGATTCTCTAGGTGGTGGAATCGGTTCATACGTATCTTTCATGCGCCTAGGTCCTATGGGTCGCCCGCCCGAAGCAATTTAAAAAATCGCCTTTTTTAATTTTTGATCCCCGATTACTTTCTACCGACTAAACCGATTCCCACAAAATTTTATATATACATTCTCATGTAGGCAGATTAATGTTAATTCTAGGTTTCAAGCGCCTATGTCATATGGTTCGCCCGCCCTAAGCATTTGAAGTTGTTTTTTTATGAATTTTTCGGATTTTCACGAACAACTTTTCTGTTTATTTTTTCATCTAATTTGGCATAAAAAAATACATATAACGCTATAAAAAAATTTTCCACATTGTCCTATGAGTCGCCCGCCAGAAGCAATTTAAACTGTTTTTTCATGAATTTTTTGCCATTTTTGGGCAAAATTTTTTAGTTTTGCTTTCACCTGATTAGGTGTATAAAAATACATATAATCCCCAAATTTGACTCTTCCACCAATAACCCTTATGTTTTTATAACCTTTTCTGTATTTTTTGGGCGAAATTTCCATTATTTTTCCATAATGAGTGAATCAATTACCACAAAATTTTATATGTATTTTCCGTAGGAAACAGAATAGTATTTTTTTAACTTTCAAACGCCTAGGTCATATGCGTCGCCCGCCCTAATCGTTTTATATTGTAATATTCCGAATTTTTTGCCAATTTTTAGCTAATTTTTTTATTCTTGCTTTTATCTAATTTGGCATTAAAAATACATATAACCCTAATATTTGACTCTTCTATCCCAAACCCATAAGATTTTATAGCCTTTTCTTAATTTTTGGGCAAAATTTTAACTATTCTCCCGTAATGGCTCAAATACCCATAAAATTTATATGTGAATTCCATAGGAGGAACAATAGGATGTTATTGATTCTTCATACACTTAAGTCTTATCGCTTGCCTAAAATAATTTGGGTTTTTTTTTCAAAATTTTATCATTTCAAAAATTTATTCGTTTCTGCTTTTTTCTGATTTGGCATTCTATACATGAAACCTTATATAATGATCGGCGGCTACTGAGCCACCGATTCGAATATTTAACTTTTATTTACAAAAAACTATATATCAATAACTAAAATATACATAACAAAGACTATATATATATTATAACATTTGATTTATCAATTTAACATTGCTTCTAGGGTATGCAGGCATTTACCTTAATTGATTGGTGTTTCTTTGACTAACGGTATAAAAATAAAATTATTAAAAGGGGCAATGGCCCCCTTTGCTTCCCCCCACCCCCCTTCAATACGTCTCTGCATGTAACTTATAAGTAGCCGCGCTTACATAGAATACGGCGTTCTATAATAGATTTTCTATTACACTTAAGTTTTATAGCTCTTTTTTAATTTTTAGATGAAATTTTAACTAATTTTGAGCCTTCTAGCACCACTTTCTTTAATAATCCGATTATATAAGCCTCCTAAGACCAACTCATGAGCCAGAAGTCTGCCTTTAAATAATCCTAATGGTTGCAAGCAAAAAAAAAATTGGGCCGTCATATTAGAAAAGCAAAAATCATGAAAAACAAAAGATCAGTGGCCCGACGAACACAATATCCAACATATAAAGATGCTTGCCTTGCACTAGGCTTGCTCGAAGACGATAATCAGTGGGAACTTATGCTTACGGAAGCAGCTTTAAACCATGGGCTGGGAAAAAAACTAAATGGGCTTTTTTTTAACAAGTTTTTGGGTTTTTTTTTCCAAATGCCCACAAACTCGTGGGCATGGCAAAAGAAAAGCCCCTTTTCTTACTTAAAGAAAAGGGGCATGTATAAAAAAAGCCCCTTTTCTTAAAAAAAACTCCTAGGAGCTTTAAGAAAAAAATAACCCACCCATCAAAATTTTTTGAAATTATTATAGAAAACATAAAATGGGTTTTTTGGGGCTCTTTTTAAGAGCCACTTTTTGTGGGTTTTTTTTGCCCCTTTTCTTAGTAAGGGCTTTTTTGAATTTTTAGGCCCTTTATTTTTGCCCCCCTTTCTTTTTTTATGTTTTAGGGGAAAAAATGAGCCAAAGTTTTTTGGCTCATTGTTTTCCCAGCCCTGCTTTAAACTGTACAGCAACGCAAATTCGTTTACTATTTGCAATAGTGCTAACTACATGTTTTCCTACCCAAGCAAAGAAATTGTGGGAGAATAACAAAGATTCAATGAATGACGATATACTGCATTAACATCGAGCACGGCTTAACGATTTAAACATTACATTTAATCACGATATATATATTGAAGCCTTGATTGCTATTGAGGATATCTGCATTCATATTGCCAACCTTTTTTTAACTCATTACGGTATAGAATCGCCTCTTCGTAATGCAACTGATTTAGCAGTAAACGATGAAATAAGGCGTCAATTGCAATACATTAGTGTGAAAATGGTAGCAAACGTTAATCAGTATGTCCGCCTAATGAATGAAGAACAACGTATAATATACGACCGAATTATACTTGCAATATTGGCAGATCAAGGTGGCTTCTTTTTTTAGATGCCCCTGGTGGAACTGGTAAAACATTCTTAATTTCATTAATTCTCGCAAAAATACGTTCGAATAATAACATCGCACTTGCCGTAGCATCATCTGGCATAGCGGCATTGTTGTTAGATGGCGGCAGAACAGCTCATTCAGTATTTAAGCTGCCCCTAAATATTCAAAATAATCCAGATGCCATAAAAAATTAATCCTCTATGGCTACACTGCTAAAACAGTGTAAAATTATCATTTGGGATGAATGCACTATGGCGCACAAACATTCGTTAGAGGCGTTCAACAGGACCTTAAAAGATATTAGAAACAATGACAAAATATTTGGTGGTTTACTGATGGTTCTGTCAGGCGATTTTAGGCAAACGCTTCCCGTCATTCCACGTTCAACGTACGCGGATGAGATAAATGCTTGCCTAAAATCATCGCCATTGTGGCAAAATGTTGAAAAATTAAAGTTGAAAATAAAGCGTGTTCAAACGCTCCAAGATCCATCCGCTACCACATTCTCAAAACAACTATTAGATATCGGTAATGGAAAATTAACTACAGATAAAACTGGATGTGTAAAGTTACATAACGATTTTTGTATAATCGTCGATTCGCAAATACCCTCATTGAACATGTTTTTCCTGGGGTACAGAAAAAATACATGAACCATGATTGGTTAGCTGAACGAGCAATATTAGCCGCGAAAAATGTTGACGGGAATGATATTTTAAGATACAACAATTACTACCAGGGGATTTAGTGACATACAAATCCATTGATACCGTTTGTCATTCAGCAGAGGCGGTGAATTATCCAACAGAATTTTTAAACTCATTAGATCTGCCCGACATGCCACCGCACAATCTACAACTGAAGATTGGGTCCCCTGTTATTTTGCTCCGAAATTTAAATCCACCAAAATTATGCAACGGTACTCGAGAGTAATTAGAATATTTAAAGAAAACTGTATTAGAAGTTACCATATTAAATGGTCAGTATCGTGGTGAAAAGGTATTGATGCCATATCCCTATCATACCTACCGATGTTCAAATTCAATTTCAACGGCATCAATTTCCAATTAGATTGCCATTTGCCATGACCATTAATAAATCCCAGGGCCAAACATTGTCTGTTTGTGGTTTAGATCTTAGAACACCATGTTTTTCCCACGGTCAACTCTATGTGGCATGTTCTCGAGTGGGCAAACCGTCAAATTTGTTTGTGTTAGCAAAAGATGGAATAACAAAAAATATAGTCCACAACATGGCACTAAAGGATTAATATGTACTCCACATACATTTCATAAATTTAATCATACAGAAGAGGACAATGTATGATACAACTTCCGGCAATATTTTGGAATCGATAAGTTATAATTTAAAATTATTTGTATCTTTATAAATGATAAATATATAATTTAAAAATAATGTGGGTGGTTATTTAATGTTTTTATATTAAAGTGACCTGAATTATATATTTTAAAATGGTAGATTGTCAAAACTAGCAATAATAGATTTGAAATGATATGACGCTTATCAGTGCTCGGCATAATTTTGGATATTTAAGTTACATATCAGTTTTTGCCTTTATACATAATTAATTAATTATGATAATTATATGGTTAAATTTGATGTTTGTCTCTTCAGGTCGTTCAACGCCTACAACTTATACAAATAAAGTGCCATTTTATAGCCAAAAACTTCTGTAATTGCTTTGGTTATAAATCAAAAATTTAACACAAAGGGATTTTCTTAAAATTAAATAAAATTAATTTAAAAATTGTTTGGTACAACAACGCTTTTGGAATCTGCACTTTACCTTGCTATTTTTAAGCCGAATTGTTTATTTTTGCATATTTAGATTGATTTCTATTGTAAATTTTAAGAAATTAATTTTTATTTATGGCAAAATTGAAATCTTATTTTTTTAAAAATTCCTATCGTATGAATTTCTACAAATTTATTAAGGTAAAACAACGTTTGCCGGGTCAGCTAGTTTATTTATAAAAGCATATGAATTATATATAAAACTATAGTAGTAATATTGCAAAACTTTTTACCCTTCTATGTTATTAAGTGTTCAATGTTAAAATTGAACACATTGACGCTTAATTTTATTTGAACACAATCTTTTTACTATTGTATTTTTCGTGTTAATAAAGTGTTCATTGCTAGGCATTGAACACAATATGTATGTGTTTAGAATTGAACACCATCTTTTAGCTGTTATATGTCTTCGTGTTATTAAATATGTAATTGGTGTTCAATTTAATAATTGAACACCATCTTTTTAATATTGTATATTGTATTCTGCGTGTTATTATAGGCTCAATCCTCAATGTTAAGAGGCTAAACTATAACTCACACATAGTGTTCAAATTGTGGATTGAACACGCTCCTGTGCTGGATGGAGTGAACCATTACGTGTTCAGTTCTTGGATTGAACATCGTGCAATGCAATATAAAAAATTATTAGCTTTCTTGTCCGGTTTGTTTATTTTTTTAAATATAGTCGATATATGATCAATTTTAGAATTGAACACGCTCGAAGATTAATATTACGTGTTCAATTTTTACGCTGAACATTACGACAAAATAATCTATGTTGCCTGAAATTTAAGTTGTTGACCTCGTAAATAGACTTAATAGCTTAATAATATTAAGCTTTTAAATTGCATTTGACTAAGCACAATTCAATATTTGAATTGCACATTTTCTGATAGACACTCGATGTTAGTTTTTTGAATCTAGCTGTTGATCCTCTTAATTTAAACATAAAACAGCTTATGTATGATTCAATTTTGTAAATAGAAAATGGTACGATGGGACTTTCAATTTTTTATTTTGTTTACAAATCACTGCCGTCCCGCTAGACCATCCAAAACTAATTTTAAATAGTTTTAAAAACATTTCTATATAAATTTTTGCCAGGGTGTTCAGTGAACACCTTTCACCTAATGACGAGTCGCCACTGACAGGTAATATATTAAATGTAATATGAAAGAAGTAATTAAAATAAATAATAAAGTTTTATAAGTAAGGTAAATGATTGCTCAAAGGTTGTATGTTGCTGGGCATTAGGCTCTCCGCAGGTTACTTAGCATTAAGCTATTCACAGAATGATTGCCTAGTAGAGCACGGGGTCATCGGTCTCATCTAGCTAACTTTTTAAGGAATGATTCAACGTAAAGTAAAGTAAATGTGCATAAATTTTTTTTTATAACATGAACGTCACCAATACCAATTCTTTTTTTCTAAACAAAATCCATAAATTATTTGTATTTTCCAAGTTTGCCCTTGAGCAACACGTCATTGAAGATTTCGCTTCATGCTTTAATTCATTTATAATCATATATATTAGGCATATCGAATATAAATTTTCGGTGATAGTCAAGACCCGAAAGCTCTAGCAAATGGGTTGCCAAAATTCAAAACATGTTGGGGCCCGGACCTAAATTAGAATAAAAGAAGGGCCGGATTTTTTATATCTTTTTTTTTTAAAAACTATTGTTATGATAAATTTATTATCACGCGATAAAGGGTATAACTTATATAATAATAAAGCATAAATTTTGTAGATTTTAATATATAATTTTGGGCCGTATTTAAACCGGGCTTAAAACAAATTTTGGGGTGGGCCTAAATTGCAAAATATGTCGGTGAGACGGGGCTGGAATATCGGCCCGGTTTGAACTCTCTTAACTATACGATATTGCATAGAAACTCTTTTTCATTATGCACATTTTTTCAAACTCCATACATTTTTCCGCTATATAATAGATGGCAAAACTCATAAAAATTGTGAAATATTGCCAATGTATGATTGACCCTATATGATGAGTTAATTAACATACCTAAGGGCACGTGCAAAGTGAGTTCTTATTTTCGTGAAATTTTCAAAATTTTGAAAAATTTATTTAGAAATAAAACGCATTTTAAAAAATTACCAAATTTAGTATATGTGCATAAAATGCTTTTACTGAAATAAAATTTTTTTTTTTTAAAATAAAATTTTCAAAAATTTCAGAATTTTTAAAATTTCACGAAAATAAAACTCACTTTGCACGTGCCATAATTAGCAATTTAAGATGGCCAAACTCATTTAGTAAAATTATAACATATATATTCTAGTTTCTTGATAGAGTTTTTTTGGTTTATTTTTGTCAAAACTAGAGATTAATTCAAAATATATAAATTGCATATAAAAATTTAGAACAATACACTTATTTACAAAAACTAAAAATTTAGAGAAATAAAAGAATTTAAAATTATTAAATATCGTTTATTATCTTAAACTTAATATTTAACGACGGTAAACAAGAATAATCGTTATATAAGGTACTATTACTTTACTTTGTAAAATTTGTCGATGTATGTTCTTCTTTATCTTAAAAGAATTGTATATAATATTATTAGAATTTTTTAATTATTTAAATTATAAAAATATATTTAGTTTTTAATTGAGTATTTTTTCAAAATTTACTAGTAATGGTAGTGGTCGATTTAAAATAACTAGCAAATGATTTGCAGTGTTGCTTGGAAGATCGATTTTATTATAAAATTTTGTTCTATTGCCTCAGCCAAATCATGATTTCAAATAACAACTGGCAAAAAAACATAAAGAATCATTTAAAAATTTATGGAAAAATAATTTGCTTAAAACTGTTTTAGGCCGTATATTATTTTGTATTTTTTCGTTCTTTTGAAAACTCGTAAATTTCTAAATTTCGTTCTCTTTGCTGGACCAATCAAATTCATCCGCTTCCAATTTGAAGGGGGAAAATAACCCTTACATAGAAGGTGGATTAATAATGTTTATACATTTAAAAATTCAAATATGAGTTCGTTAGATATAATTATTATGCTACCTATGTTCAAATAATTTTAAAATTTATTTTGTTATAATAGTAAGATTTTTTTTCATAAAAATGTTTTAACAGATATCCATGTAAGGCTGCGGCTAAGCACAGGTCATCAAATATCAACGTCACAAAAAATAAGTTCATGAAAACATAAAAGCATGCTTCCCTATGATGGCCTTATGTCATACATATTTTCCAATTTCCCTCGTTTCTTCTGCCTTCGGCTCCATAGATCCGTTCATATAAAAAAATGGCTTTTTTGACCAAATTGATAGATCGAGAACTCCCTAAAAAGAAAGGATTTGGGAATACTTTTTTATATAAAAATTCTTTGTAACATATATTTATCAACGAAAATAATGAAAAATAAAATTTTTTAATATATCTAGCTATTCATCAGCATTTAGATAATACAAAATTTTTTGCAAACTAAAATACGACACGATATATTATAGTCTTTTAAAAATATTATTTGAAGTTTGAATTTAACATTTTAGCTGTTATGAAGGCTGCGGCTAATACTTTTTTCAAAATTGTTAAAAAATTATTTTTAAAATAAAAAGTTTTTTAGCGGCTAATATTAAAAAATGAGAATTTAGGTTTTTTGGTCGTTTTAGGATATGCCTAATAAAATATTTTTTAAAAATAAAATTTTAATTTATAAATTTTTTTTCACACTAGCCGCCTTAATGTTATTCAAATGCGTGCAATTTTTTTTTCGTCAAATCTTTTTTTTCCACTAGCCGCAGCCGAATATGCAAAAAAATTTTAATTTATGTTAGTTATTAAATCTTTTTTGATTGTTTTACACATAAATTTTTAATGTTTTTGGATGACTAACTAAGATTAGAAAAAACGATAAACGGATTTAAAAATGCCTCTGACGGTAGGTTAGATCTCTGTAGTTAGCTAATAACTCTCAAACATTTGTTGACCTGTATACTTATTTCAAAGATGTAAAAAAATTTTTTTTTTTGAATTTTAACGGCTATCATTTAAAAGTGAAAATGAATGTTTTTTGGTCTTTTTATATAAACTTTATATTTACATCATTTTAAAGAAAAATACGTGCTCGTTAATTTTAAACTAGTATGAGTTATCATAAAGGGTACGTGCAAAGTGAGTTTTTATTTTCAAAATTAAAAAAAAACATTTTGAAATAAAACGCAAATTTTTAAAAAGTTGCTAAATCAAATATATGCACTTAAAATGCTTTTTCTGAAATAAAAAATTATTAAAAAATATTGAAAAAAAATAAATTTTTATAATTTTACGAAAATTAAAAATTACTTTGCACGTGCCCTAAAGTAAATTATAAATTTTATTCAACATAAAAGAAAAAAATTTAAAAAATAAGAATTTTTTGTTTTTCTGTTTTATCAATAAACTAAATGTATCAATTTTTTTAGGTCTAGTAGAACATTTTAGAAAGATTTATAAAAAAAAATATTTTGAAATTAAATATTATTTTTAACCACTATTCACCTTAAATAGTAGATATTTTGAAGACGAAAAAGATAATTTATATTATTATTATATAAATCAAACATTTATATACTTAATAAAAAATAAAAAATAACCATAAAATAAGGCTACAATTATTTAAGTTTAAATTCACAATTAGGCAATATCATGGTTTTCAACATTGAAATAGATAGTGTAAGGGTCCATACGGACCCTAATAGAATTTCTAATTTACAAATTTTGTTATGAGATCTAGACCAGATTTTAATTATAAGTTTTGTTTGTTATATTTTTAAGAAAAAGTCACAAAAATTTACGCATAATATATAATATTTTTATCTTCAAAATTCAAAATGGGTTGGGGTCCACATGGACTCCACAGCACTAATCGCGGTTTATTATTTATCCATTGCGTTCAATTTCTATTCTTCGATTTTTTTTAGTAGCCGTAGCTTAATGTGCCATTGGCTGCGGTTAATACTAATTATAAAATTGTAAAAAAATATAAAAAAATTAATCTTTTTTGGTCGTTAGAATATGCCTACCAAAAATTTTATACAAATTTTTTTTTTAAGTTTCAAAATTTTATAAATTTTTTTTTACACTAGCCACCTTGTTAATCAAATGCGCTCAATTTATTTCAAAACTTTTTTTTCACTAGCCGCAGCAATTATGGGAGCAGAGGTTTCCTAATCTTTGTAATTTTTTATTAACTTTTATATCCGTAAAAGTTAATACTTGGAATAAATATCACGAATTTTTGTAAACCCGTCAGTGGTAGGGTAAGAAATTTGTAACGCGAGCTATGGTGGGGTTCATACTGACCCCAATTTTAAACCAAGAGTTTTTAAGCTATGATATTATTTTGAAGAGAAATACGTGCTTTTTAATTATAGACTAACATTAGTTATCATTAATGAATATTGCAAATTTTATATAACACAAAGTAGAAAAAAAATCTAAAAAATTGAATTTTTTTTTTATATTACATTAAATAAATCATATTAATAAATTTAATGTATCAATATTATTGATCAAATCGTGTTTTTACATCTAGTAAAACATATTTATAAAATTTCAGAAAAAATAATTTTTTGTATAATTTTTGGCTATTATTTACCATAAAAACTAGATATTTTAAAGAAAAAAAAATCATAAAAAAATAACTAGAAGATAATGTTGCAATTATTTAAATTTAAATTTGAATAGAGGCAATAACATGGTTTTCAACATTGAAATTGAGAGGGTAGGGTTCAATTTTTAAATTTCTAAACAATTTTTGTTATTATATTTAGACCAAAAATTTAATTAGTCACAAAAATTTAGCCCATAATATATAGTATTTATAAAGATATTTAAAATTCAAGAGGTGCTGGGGTCCATATGGACCCCACAGTGCTAATCGCGGGTTAATATGCGTTTGATGTCAGGGCAGGTTTAGACTTTTTTCAATTTTTAAACAATAAAATTGTGTAAAGTCCACGATCTTTATTATTTTAATTTAATTTCTTAAAAAATGTTTTTAATTTTGTAAAAAAATGAAAATTTTGAAATTTTTAATGAATGAAGTCTGCACGCGCCCTTCAGCAGTTTTTGAATTTTTAAATGCACGAATTAAAAATTTTAAAGCGCCCTAATGTTACCTATAAGGCAAATTCTGGCTTTCTTAATTTAGAAAACAATTTTAACCGACAATATGCTCACATATATTCTGAACGCTTATTGTATTACAGACCTTTATTGGAAAAATATTGTCAAGAAAATTTTGGTATATTATATATTTGTTTGATTAAAAAATTTAAAATAATATTAAATTTTTGTGCTAGCTACAATCCCAATACGTAGATTGCATGAAATTAAAAATGTGGATGATAAATGCATTGTTATTGGGTCTCTATATAAGCAAATGCCTCTTAGGCCGACAATTCTCAAAAGAATAGCCAATGAATATCTACCAGATGAACATGTTGGGAAATTTTTATCAAATAATGATGTATTAATTATTGAGGATGAGCTGCAGAGAGCAGCGTTAAAGGGAATTATTGCCAAAGAAAAATTAACAACTGGTCAGTTTAATATTGTATAATTGTTTAGGTATTACTTTGGCTATAATTTGCCAAGAAGATAAAACAGGATATTTAGTAGTTGAGAATTTAATATTTCCACCCTTACCTTTACAGTCACCAATTTTTTTAACTGAAACTTCTAAGTTATATTGCTTATATATTTTTAATCAAGTTATATAATGCTAATTTATGTTTATAAAATTAGGTATGTGGCTTTCGTATCAGGTTTGGGATTAAACAAAGAGAATTCTAGTACTTTCAAAACTCAACTTTTAATTGATATAATAAATGGCCTGACATATGGGGAAGTTAATGAATTATCTAATCAAATGAAAAATATTATTCATTTAGTAATTGCAGGGAATTCATTAAGCAAGGAAATTCATGATTATAATGTGGCAACTCGAGTATATAGTTATGCTTATTATTAATAAAATTTATATATGGTTTACAACATTAGTGATTCACCTTATCCATATTACTCTATGGCCCCACTACGGCTCTAAAAACTAAAAATGACATTATTCTTGCTTTTATGTCAAAACTGTTTTAATTTAATTCAACATTACCTTTGTTTTTTTTGGTTTTGACAATGCTATTATTTTTGTTAGTTTTTTGGCATGGCTCAGAAATTCTATGTTTTTCATTAGTTTTTGTATTGTTTTTGATTTTTTTTGTGCATTATTTGACCTAACATTATAGTTTTTATCATAAACTGCTGCCTATTGTATTTTATTTTATTATAAATTTTTAATTATTTAAATAGGGTGGTTTATGGTTAATTTTTTTTAAAAATAAAAAGAATTTGTTAAAAAATTTTAAGCATTAGAATTTTTAAAGGAATGATTTTGAAATGATTATTAGCTATTTTTTTACGTAGTTAGCCACAAGATTTATAAAGTTTATATATACTAAGAGCTGTTCTGGATATAAGAGAATATTGTAAAAAAACAATGGTTAATATTTTTATGTAACTAAATTTCAATTTCAAATTTTCAGTTTTAAAATTTTATTGAAAAAATAAATGAACTCTGAATGCATTATGGTGCAGCAAAATAATCTTATTGCCTTATCTTTTATTTTGAATAAAAAATAGAAAATAGCCTTACAGACAATTTAGAAATAGCATTAAGGTACTTAGGTGTTATAAAAAAGTGAAAATTAGAAAGGGCTTAATTTTTGAATTCACCATTTTACTAATTAAATAATATATTGTACGGCGGAGGGAGGCAAATATTTTATGGTTATCTGATGGGCTAGGCTAAGCATTTTAAAAATATAAGATAAGGAGATAGGCTGAGCATAGCAATACTGAATTGGGGCAAGTAGTATAATTTCTGGCCATTTGAAATCATTGGTATTTTTGTAATTTTAATTATATTTTATTTTTAGGCAAAATACATATCAAACAAAGTTAATTTATCCTCATTTGCCAAAATTCGAGAATTGGATACAGTATTAAATCAGCTCACAGTAATTTATGATTTTGAAATATCATATAATATTTTGGTAATTTTAAAAATGAATCTATTGTAATAATATTTTTAATTTTAGAGGGAATAAGTTCTGGCATTTTGATCTCAATCTACCATATTTTTTATTTAATTATATAGTGCTCACTATGTGTTGACCTTATGCCAGGTCCCTATGATCCAACTAACGCAATGTTTCCTCAACAACCATTAAAGCGGTGCCTTTTTAAACAATGCCAAATTAAATCTGCGTTAAACACTGTTCCTAACCCACATCAATTTTCTATTGACAATATTAAGTTTTTAAATTTATTTCAAATATCTACTAATTTTTAGTATGTTTAAAATAAAAACTAAATCTATATTTAATTATCTATAACTATTTAAATATAGGAGTTGTTGACTATAAAAAATAAATTTAATGAATTTTTTGGATATCTCCATTTTTTCGTATATTATGTTTATTTTTACATAATTTTTATTATTTATTTTTACATAATTTTTATTATTTATTTTTACATAATTTTTATTTTTTTGTTTTTACATAATTTTTATATTTGTTTTTAAATTATTTAAACTTTTTTATGTATGTAAGAATGGTTTGTTATAAAGTTATCAAGATATATTAAGCTTAATATAGATACTTTAATATTTATCCTTGTTATGGCAATTTTGGTGCAAAAATTAATAAAATATTTTTTGTACTTTTTCCTTATGTTATAGATTTTTGGGAACGTCAGGTCAAAACATTGAAGACATTATGCATAATACTGATTTTGATAGCCCCTTAGAAGTATTAGAAAAAACATTGGTATGGTCTCACATAGCACCTACATGTCCCGATTCATTACGTGACTAATTATTATATAAATTGATTTTTAAATTTATTTATTCACTATTACCTTAAATTATTGTTAATAAATTTTTTTCAAAACAAGGTCTAAAGGTTGACGAAAATCAGATTTACACTTCAAGGAAATTATCTACATGATGGCCTTATCTCATATATTTTCCGTTTTTCATGTAAGATTTGATAATAACACAGGTCGACAAAAAATGGCGACCAATTTTAAACATATATATTTTGAAAGAGTTTTTTGAGCACAATCCAAATATCTTTTCCGTTTTTTTTGAATAGGTCTAATTTTTTACCTAGATGGGTTTAAAAGTACCAAAAACCTCAATATGTCCTATATTTATAGGCACTTTTCGTGCCTTTAAAATAAAAATAAATAATAGAAAAATATATTTTACTATTGAAAAACTCTTATATTGTTATATAACTTTTTTAGAATTTACTTATCTCATTTACTTTTTTAAATATTTGATTCTAAAAAACTCAAAATTTCCAAAAAATACGCGTCTGAAAGTCTGTGCTTCAAGCAAGATATGTAAGTGTGAAGGATTGGCATATAATGCCAGTATTAGTAGCAGCGCGTACTAAGCTACATTAGTACCCCTTTTTTAACATATAATATTTTGAAGCACAGAACTACCTCAAGATATGTAAGTGAAAGGCCGGCAGATAATGCCAGTATTAGTAGCAGCACGCACTACAATCTTTAAGAGTTTAGTAGCCCCTTTTTTAATATATAAAATTTTGAAGCACAGACTTTCAGACGCGTATTTTTTGGAAATTTTGAGTTTTTTAAAATCAAATATTTAAAAAAGTAAATGAGATAAGTAAATTCTAAAAAAGTTATATAACAATATAAGAGTTTTTCAATAGTAAAATATATTTTTCTATTATTTATTTTTATTTTAAAGGCACGAAAAGTGCCTATAAATATAGGACATATTGAGGTTTTTGGTACTTTTAAACCCATCTAGGTAAAAAATAAGACCTATTCAAAAAAAACGGAAAAGATATTCGGAATGTACTCAAAAAACACTATCAAAATATATATGTATATAATTGGTCGCCGACATAAAGTTGTTATTTGTCGACCAGTGTAATCGAAAATATGGCGAAATTTCGAGCTTTGGGGTCGCGACTTTTCTATATAATTCAAATTTACTAAATAGATAATTTTAGTTTAAAATTTTTTAATTTAAAAACTTTAAAAATATTTTTGTTAATCTCTTTGTCGCAAGTTCTGTAACTTTTTTTATTTAACATATTTAGATGATACAAATGAAAAAATTTGACACGAAATGTAAAAGAGTATGCGAGATAGAACATATGCTTAATCTATAGCGTTCTATAAAAAATTAGATTTTGTTGAAATTATAATTCATTTAAATTTTTTTAATTAATTAATTATAAATAAGGGCATTCATTTTTTGAAAAATTATAAATTTTGTTAAAAAGATACTGATACTATAAAAAAAATTTTTAGGCGTTAGACTTTTTTTAAAACATGTTGGAATGATAATCAACTAAGTTTATATAGATGCATAAATTTAGTAAGTTTTCTAAATATACTTAGAGCACCTGCCCCGGGTGTAATTAATTATTGTAATAGATAATTGCCAATAATTTTTGAAGTATAATTTCAACTTTTTAAAATTTTACGAATGAACTCTAAATGCATTAACTCATATTTAGTATTGGGCAAAAAGTTTCACCTTTGACCTTTTTACTAACTTTGAAAGTTTATGACAGCCTGAAAAAAAGCTTAATGAAAAAGTACACAATTTTTGACTAGAACTTTTAGTAGGCCTATATAGTGTTATTAAATTAAAGTTAGAATATTACATTGTAAATTTATTTAAACTAGCTTGTTACCCATTTTTTGACAACGAACCTTTTGTTATTCGTGATTGTCCACATGTTTACTTTGCAGGGAATCAACGGGAATACAACTGGAAATATCACAATGGTTTTATTTCATTTAATCTATCTAATATGTTTACAGATAACATATTTTTTATTCCATTTGGTTACACATTCAAACTTCATACAGTTTTTTAAAAATATTTCATAAATATTAAAATTTTACTTTTAGATATGGAACGCATTTCAACAAAAAGTCCCTAGTCTATTATAAGCCTTTAAAATAATTTTTCTAAAAAAAGTTTTTTAAAAATTTTTTTTTTAAATATTTGGAATTTCCAAATTTTTCAAAAAAAAAAGAGCCTGAACGCGCTCTTATTTATTAAAAACCTTTTTCAAAATAAACGTTATTCCGTCCACGAACATAAATGTATAATAAATTAATCATAATTCCGTTGTCCCTTAGTTTAAAACAAAAATTTTATTTGCACTTTGAAAATAACTCTCTTCATTGTTTTTTGATAGGTAAAAAAATTCTATTAATGCTATTTATTTGAACTTAACTACCAATTAATTAAAGTGTGAGTGTGTTATTTTAAGTTTGTTTTTATTCTCTAATTATAAAAAACATATGAAACGTGATTGTTATTTAGTAGTAGAAAATATTAATTTTTTGAAAGAAATTTTAGCAAAACGGTTTGTATGAACTAGATGATATGATTGCGATATATATATAAAATTAATGCATCTATTTTATTTAAAATTATTTTATATAGGCCCGGATGGACAAAGAGTTTTACTTCTGACTATTCCAGAATACCATGCAACGTCACAAATTATTTTGGTTAACATATGTGACCTCTCATGCCATTCAATTCGTATAAAAATTTAGAAATGTGTTTGAGGAATATAATTAATTATATTTTAATTAATATTATTAAAAAAAATACAAATCTATCTTTTTTTTTGACATAAAAAAATTTGTTAGGTGTATTTGTATAATATAATGCAATGAAAGCATTAAGCAAATGTGCTTAGGGCCCTAATGCATTAGGTATCGGTTGCCTTTTGATTTTATCTTATGATAACAAAAGGTTTGAATACATTTTTAAGTTGTAATTATATGGTATTTTAAAATTTAAATGTGACAAAAATGACATTTAACTTGATTATAGTAGTGTATTTAAAAAAGAATCTATATTTTTAAAAAAAAGGGCACCCATAAGCTTGGCTAAAATAGGGGTATCTATTTAGATCTTTTATTGAATTTTAAAACTTTGTTAAAAAACTGAAATTCATTGTCATATAAATGCAATGGCTACCATCTTATAAGATATAAGGCAAATTTTTTATATCAACAAATTTAATTACATAAAAATGTGCATGCAACATGAATGTTAAACTGTTGATATGGATATATTAAATTTAAAATAGTATTTGGCCACTGTGTAAATTAAAAAATATATTAACATCAAGGTACAAAATAAGGTCACTTAAATTTATATCAAAAATTAGAAACGTTGTTTATATATAAAATTTAAAATTAAAATATGTTTTTTCTTATTTTAAAAATACTTTTATATAAATATAAGGCAATAAAATCTTGTCTTATTAACCAGACAATTCACTTTAAAAAGCTAACTCAAAGCTAATAAAAAATTGTATAAAATTGTGTTCCATTTTTTAGGCTGATCCATATAACAAGCATGTTTTGCTTCAGGAATGGGCACAATAGCAGCAGTGGGAATTTGTTCAAGGTAGCTGAAATATGCAATATATTACATAACTCTTAAATATTAAAAAAAAGAACATTATTGAAATAAGCTAGAATAAGCACAACTATTGTCATTTAAAAGTAAATTGAAAACTATATACCGAAGAGATCTAAGGCCTAAATTGTAATCCAAATCACCATATGTAATAAGGGTAGGTGTTCTAAGGCTTCTATATTCTGAAAATTCAAAATATTCAGTCCCAACTGGAGCAATAGCTACAAACCCTTTTAGATTAAGCTTTTGAGGTATGTTATTTTCATTTTTAATGTTAAATGTTGTTAAATAATTTTTCTTAATTCTTTGAGCATCAAGATACATGAGTTCTTGAAAAATAGATTCAATTGTATATGAGGAAAAATTATTTGACTCAAAAAATGAATCTTCATCTTCTTCAAACTCAAAATTAGGCTGAATGGGATGACCTTTTAGCATTATATATGGTAGAGCATATTTTCCACTCATGGATGGACTAATTATAATGAGATTTGTTATATTCTTAGTTATCTTTCTGGAATTTTGAGAAGCATTATTTTTGTTGTCATTGTAAATAAAATTATACAAAAATGAATTAAGAAATAATGCATTTTGGTATGCTTCTACCTTGGGTAATTCTAAAGTATTTAAATTTTTTTGCAGAAAAGCAATTTTATTTTGCGTTAAACCATGCCCTTCATGTTTATGATCTAGTACAATAGTTGATTTATTATTGTTTTCTAAAAATGGAAAAGTCTTTACGCAAGAACTTAAATCTGAGCTAGTGCCAAATCCAGGTAAATCAAGGGCAACAATATTGTATCCTAGTTGAGAAAATATATTTATTGTTTGAATCTGTACCCAATTATGTAAGGTAAATGAGGCTCCATGCAAAAACAAAAGGAGTGTGTTTGAGTGATCTTTTGTTATATATTTAGTATTTGATTTGTGGCTTAAGTTTTTTGTATTTAAATTGTTTGCAAAAATGAAATTTATATTGCAACTATTAGTTAATTTCAGTTTTTGGCTCTGAAATGTATCCAAAGGAACTATATTTTCAGAAATAAATGTATTTGGCAGAGAATATTTATAAACGTCTAGGTGCCTAATTTCCAAATAATTTTTGAGCTAAAAATATTATGAGGCAAATATTAAATACTTCAGGGGCATCTTCTTTAATATTTGATTCCATTTCATTTGAGCTTCTATAGAGAAAATATATCAGACATATAATAATGGCAAAAACCAATAATATTATAGAAGTCTAAATGGTCATTTAAGTATTTTATTTACCCTTATAAGTTTCATTTTTATTGAAGATCACATGTTAAAAATATTGTTTTTATAATAATGATAAATTAAATCTTCAAAAACTCTTAAAAACAGTTGTCCAAAATATTTAAATTTCGAAATGGTTTATGTTCTTTCCACTCTTCAATGTTTTCATCCTAGGTATGTTATAAATAAATTAATTTAAGTTACAACAATTAAAGCGCAAGACGTTAAATCCTGTCCCTTTTATTGCAAGATAAGTAAATTATGCATTGATATCTCACAAAAATGCGACGACGTTGTTAATTGTTGTTCAAATGAAGTGAACGATCAAACTGATGAAGCTCAGTGTGGTAAATAATATTTTTATTTAAATTATGAAAATGAATATTCACACTATCTTGACACAAATTTTATAATACAATTTAAACTGCCAGATTTTTTTGTTTTATGCCAATTTATAAGATTTTTTTCTATATATTGGAATTTACAGGTATAGGGGGTTATTTTAGGGTGTGTGGGATTCTAATGTTAAGGTTTGGGTAAGCAATTTAGTGTTTAGGTCAGGAGGCTGGATTTATGTTAGAAGTTAATGCATGTGTCTCTATATTCATATGCTTCTGCTTATTGTAAAGTAGTAAATTTGACTGAATTTGTAAAATATAGCAAAAAAGGAGAACAAATTAAAAAAATCCATGGAAAATGTTTCTACTTAAAAATTTTGGCACGGAAAACTTGGTAGTGTAACCACCCGCAGTTACTATCTTTAATATGGTGTTATTTATAACACAGGTCAACAAATTTTTAAGAGTTATGAGCTAATTGAGATCAAACATGCCATCATAGGCATTTTAAATCTGTTTACCGTTTTTTCTGTTACTTAGTAAATCAGTTATAAACATTTTTAATTTTAAAGAAAATGTTAAAAAAAACAAAATGAATCAAAAACAAAAATAAATTGAAATTTTTGTTTACATATTCACAACAGCTAAACTGTTAAATTTAATTATCAAAAAATATTATTAAAACTTGTTAATATATCATGTTTTGTTTAAGTTTGGATGCAAAATATTTGTTATATCTAAATGCTGTAAATTTGATATGTTTAAAATTTTATTTCTTTGAGGTGATAAATATTAATAGGATTTTTATATGAAAAAAAAAATGTTAAATGGGTATTCTTGAGGTTGCAAAATTTGTTAATTTGGTCGTCTTTTTATCAATGGATTTAAGGAGCCAAAAGTGGAAGAAACTACAAAAATTGGTAAATATATATGAAATATGCCATCATGAGGATGTATGCTTTTATGTTATCATAAACTTATTTTTTTTCTAACATTGATATTTGTTACCTGTGTAATATTTACAAGGTTCAGTCTTAATACAATATTTTTTCCTTATAGCTACAATCCTTTCCCCATTGCCTCCAATGGAAGTTGATATGCTTGAATCAAGGATGAGTCAATTAAGCTTTTACATAGTCCCTGATTATGCAACAGAAGATTATAAAGCTAATTGGGTTGTTAATGGTGTTGACATAATTCATGATATAACTTATGATATAAAACTCATTGATGCTACTCCAAAGTTAGCATTTTTTATTTCCAAATTATGGATCAATAGTGATCTTTGTAACATTTTTAATTATTTCATTTTTATTTTACATATACTTATAGATATTACAGTTTCTCCATTATGAATCCTGAAATGACTTTGAATAATGCAACACTTGCATTTCAAGTTATCGAAAAGAAACGAACACATGAAAGTGTATGCAATAAAAGGCCAAGTATTAAGGGTTCATTTGAGATGAAGCTTTATGTTAAAAGTAATTAATCATTTTTTAATTATAAATACACATAAACTTAGTTTGCTTTTAAATACAGTTTACTACAAAACTATCTATTATTACCATCTAACCTGAAATAGTTTTTTTAGATAAGTTGGCCTAAGATTTTTGACTGGTTAAAATTTAACCTTTTAAAAACAAAAAATAAGATACGAGGCTTTCTTTAAAAAACTTGTGCTTTGTCATTATCTCTAACGTAATAACTTTTGTTTTCATTTTTAAATTCTGAAGTTTTCATAAAATCTTATTGTTAAATTATTAGAACGGCCCGCTAAACCAATTATTGCCGCCTTTGAGCGTAAATCGATTGAAATTGGACGAAAAGAATTTTTCCTGTCATGCACTAGCAGCGAAGGCTTTGTTAAACCCAAACTTATATGGTTATACTAAATTTTAACACTTATAAAATTTTTAATACACATTTGGTAAAAAATAAGCATACTTTAATATCAATTCTCTAAAGTTTTATAATTATAGATTTTCAAATTTTGCACATATTTTAACCATGAATTTTTATTTGTTTTAAACAACTTTTCCCAGGATCCGTACTATTAATAAAACTCCAAAAGAATCCGAAAGCGGCCTTCTCACTGATGTACATGACACAAAGAAGATTTATAGTTTGATACTGATTAACAACCCACAGAATTATATCAATTACACAATCCAATGCAAAACGGCGTTTGATTTTTTAAATGAAACACAAACAGATCTAAGCGACACTTATACTTTTGGTATAATCTATGATTTTTTTTTATTTTGTTGTTTATAACCAATAGAAACAACCAAAATTCGGTTTTTTTAATTTTCAGATTATTGACCCAAATCAACAAATTATTTAAATATATAAGCTAACCTTAGAGTCCCGACCTGCTTTATTTTTTTTAATCTGTTTAATTTAATCAAACTTTGTAAGCCAACTATAAACATTGGAAATTATTGAAAAAATGTTAAAAAAGCAAGAATAATATTCATTTAAATAAAGTAGCTAAAACCGATAAAATATTCTTGTTTAGGTTGGGATGCCAAATATACTTTATAACCAATATGTTGATGTGAGATTGATACTCTAAATTTGATTTTTATTATTTGAGGTAAATAGAAGTTACATTTGATTTCAATATAATTTTTTTTTAATTTCTCTTTAGGTAAGTTTTTCGATTGTCATTCTAAAATTAGCCTGGGTCCTAGGAAATTTCCAAAAACAGAAAATATATATTAGAAAAGGCTATGTTTTTTTAAACACCCATTGATTTTCGTAGGTTATATTAATACTTTTCTTAACCTACACCTCAAATTATAACAGCGTTTCGCCGACAAAATTTGCACAAAATGAGAATGAATAAAGGATATGTATCAGAATATATTGACTGATTTTTTGCAAATCGAAATTAATTTCGTAAAAATTTCTGTTCAACTCTTTTAGCCATTTTTACAGTAAATTTTAATAATATAATTGTATTGAATTTTTAAAAATTAATTGTTTCTTATTATTTTTTTAATCATTTTGTTGAAAGACACACCAAAAATGCATTTTTTATGGCCAATTTACTGCAAAGAAACTATTATTACACAGGTCTACAAAAATTTATAAATGTTTGGCGAGATTTATGAGGAATAAATTACATGATTTATATGTTATATTTATTCCTTTTTTCAAGTCATCCTTCATCTAAAGCCGGCCCACTTAACCAATGACAATGATGGGTAAATTTTGCAAGATTGACCGTTTTTGCGACGTTGAAAATTCCTATAGAGAAAAAATTTTAAATTTATTTTATATAATTAGCGGTTATTTCTATTTTTCATCTCAAATAATGCCTAACATTTAAGTATATACTTCAACATTTAGCTTATACCGAAAATTTTGCACCTTATCTAAAGGCACGATTTTATTGGTTTGAAATAAAAATATTAAGTTTATATTTAACAATCTAGCTGTTTTAAATTAAAGAATTATTTTTTTCAACAATTTTTTGTTTTAGAATCTTTTTTGTTATTATAACCTTTTTCAAAAATGCTCAATGTTTATAGTTGGCTTGCCAAGTTTGATTAAAAGAAATGGTAAACGGGTTTGAAAATCGCTAAGATGGCTGGTCTGGTCTTTAAAACTAGCTTATATATATCTCAAAAATCTGTTAATTCCTAGATTTTTTGTGTATGGGTTTTAAAGTTTTTAAAATTCATTGAGCTATGTGTTTTTATTTTATTTACGAAATTTTTTTGAATAGCTGTAGAATATCAAGCCTTTATTAACGTGTTTACCTAAAACTGGTTATTTAAAAATGAAATTTTTGTATATTAAAGCTAAAACAATCTTCAAAGTAAAATTTAAAACAATTTCCTGTGATATTATTTGTAATTACATTTTTTAAAATAAACATTGTTAACCTATACATGTGTACAAATACTCTTAGATAATTAAACTAGAACTTATAAAATTATGATAATTTATATTTTAGGCCTACCCATAATCCAGTACACATCCTCCGAAGGCGAAGTAATAGTTCCATTTGGCGCACCTCTTAACTTAACCTGCTCTGGTATAGGGTTCCCCACGCCCCTGTATAAATGGGCCTATTCACCTAGTCCATTTACCAGTTTGGCTAACAAGTTAAATTTTATCTTTTAAAAGTGCGGTCATCTAAAGGACAGGTTTAAAGTGGTCGTTTTTTGTCAAAAAAATAATTGAAATTTTGTTTCTCAGTGCAGCACAAAAAACTGTTCGAAGATGTTTTATAAAATATTGTTTTTGAAATAAGATATTTTTTTAAAAACAGAATATCACAATCGTTTTGGCTGCTTAGGTTCTTTTTAAATTTTGATTTATAACAAAACTTTGTTTATCATAGTCATTAATCCTTTCCTGCTAATTTAGACAACACCTTTAATACATTTGAACTAATAAATGTTTTTCAATAAATACAATGCAATTCATATTTCGTTGATTTGCAAATTTATCAGCGTTTAATATTCTAAGGTTGTTATTTAAGTCAGTCGTTTAAGATAAAAATTGGAGAAATTTATTAAATCATTGTAGAATTTTTTTGTTATGCAGGGCTATAAAATTTTTTTTTTGTCAATTTATTGCATAATTTTAGATATATTTGGCTTGTCACATAATCATTTTGTAATTTATCTAAAAATGTCAAGAGAGAGAGGCAAATCAGATTTAATTTGTGACTTTAAAAATATAATTCTGTACGCAACCCATATCCTAGCTTAGCTCCCAAAAAAACTGAAGGCGCTTCCGCGAGCCTAGCAACAAATTTCCTTAACATCGTATGGCTAACGCTGAGCGGGAAATCGACCAAACCTAAGTACGTTGTCAAAGAATTCATTTACATAGCTAATATAACTCTCCAACATAGCGGGTTTTACCAATGCCTCCTGTCTAACGAATTTGGTGACACTGGGTCTCAGCTCATTCACGTTACTGTCCCAGGTTTATAGCTAAGGTCGCATTCAAAGTGACGTTATAATTTTTTTAAGAAATTAAAAATTAAAAAAAAATTTTTTTACAAATTATTAATTAAAAAAAATTATTTTAAATGTTAATAATTAGGATTGCAATATTTTTTATTAAATTTTTTGAAAAATAAATTAACCTTGAACGCGCCTTAACGAAACATCTTTTTCATTTTTTGCCAAATGAATTTTTTTTTCAATCATTTGTTTATTTAAGTATTATTTATTTAAGAATTATTTTAAAGGGATATTACTGCAGTGTATCTTGTAACTTTATGTGTATTCACTAATAAAATTATTAGTTACACTGAGATTGGAATAATTCGGACTTGTGTATTAGTTTAGCAAGATATTTTTTATATTAACCTGTGTATCAGAACTTAAATTATAATATTCATTTGCTCATTCTTGCATTATTAGTTTTTATGCAAGTTGAAAAGGAAATTAAAAATTTTATAAATACTTAGAACCTTAATAATATGAAAAGATACTCGTAATGTTAGCCAATTTGACACCCTACCTGTATATTTTCTATCCGAAATTACTTGAGTGTTTAAGCTTTATAATTTTTCTAATAAGGGCACGTGCAAAGTGAATTTTTATTTTCGTAAAATTTTGAATATTCTGAAAATTTTGAAAATTTAATTTCAGAAAAAGCATTTTATGTGCACATATTAAATTTGGCAACTTTTTAAAAATTTGCGTTTTATTAAAAAATAAAATTTTTCAAAATTTTAAAAATTTCACAAAAATAAAAACTCACTTTGCACGTGCCCTAAGGCAAAATTTTATTATAACCGTATAAAAAAATAAAATATAATACTTTAGTAATCCAGTTTCATACATTTAACATATTTTTAATTTTTTTCAGATCTTTTTTTTATTTTTATTAAAATTCAAATTATATTGAATGAATATTTTTGCAAAACAATTTCTTTATGTATTATATCAACTAATATGGTAAGTGGTGCCATTTACTAGGTTAAATGATAATAAGTTAGCCTTTACGAAACACTGAAAAATTGGAACGATTATGATTAATTAATTGATTTAATCTAATTTATTTTTAAAAACTTTATTCAAACCTATATTTTTTATACATTTATAGATCCATCATTGGGATTTCTTTCTGCATATTTCGGTATGATTTTTCGCATATTTATAAAATATCACACACGTCTTTAACATTCACTAGGTGTGATTAAAAACATAATATACAATACACCAGTCCTGTTTATTTCCCACCCTTGCTCGTATATTCTTTGGCATCCCATAATAAAAAGCCTTTTTTCTTGAGACCAAAAAATATTTCTAAATTTGTGGTTTATTAAAAGCTTTAACTTTTTTTTAATAATATTATTTTTAAGCTTAATTGGACTCTATGACAATTTATTTTATAACTCAGTAAATTGCTTAAGTTTAAAATGACTTTAAAAAATTTTATACCATTTGGCAGTTTTAATCTCAATATTTTTATGAAACAATTTGTGGGCGATTCTAATAAAACTAAGAGCTTGATTAATTACATACCAGAACTTATCTATATTCATTCATCAAATAATAAAAAAATGGTAGTTTAATGACAATGCGAAGAGTCCAAACGTGACGCAAAGCAATATTAATGATTAAAACTTTCTATGTTAAGTTATTAAAACTCGGGGTGGCACAAAGGTGACTTTTGGCACGGCAATTTAAAAATGTTTTTAAAAGGCTATAAAAGTGGCCTTTGAAAATTGGATAAAATGGATAATAGAAACATATCAAGTCAAAATGATTACCCTTTTACTCAAATTTTATAGTGGTCATAATCAATTATTTTTGCTCCTTAAAACTATTCTAAACTATTTTAAATTATTGTCTCTTTATAATTATTTTCTAGTTAATACTCTTTTAAATTATTATTGTTTTTTACATTTTATTTTTATTTTTTTTTGATTTAGTTTCTAAAGAATCGTTTATTGGGTTTGTACTTGGCATGATAATCTTTATTATCTTAGTTGGGCTTGTCATGTATTTCGTTTACATCAAAGTCACACGTATATATTTACTAATAACACACGTCAACAAATATCAATGTCAGAAACATGAATTTTATGAAAACATAAAAGATTGCATCCCCATGATGGCCTAATCTAATATATATATTTCGTTTTTCTTAGTTTCTTCCGTCTTTGGCTCCTTAGATGCGTATATAACGAAAAATGGCCTTTTTGACCAAATTGACAGATCTAAATATACCCTAAGAAGAAAAATTTAAAAATATTTTTGCATATAAAAATCCCTTGTACCTTATATTTTTAATCACAAATAATGAAAAATAAATTTTATTAATATATCAAGCTCTTACATTGGCATTTAGATAATACAAAATATTTTGCGTCCAAACTTAAATACGACACGATATATTATCGGGTTTTAATAAAAATTATTTGAAGTTTGAATTTAACAATTTAAATATTGTGAATATGCAAAAATAAAATTTTAATTTATTTTTGTTTTTGATTCTTTTTTGGTTTTTTGACCTTATTTTCTAAAATTTTCAATGTCTATAACTGACTAACTAAGTTTGATTAGGAAAAACGGTAAAAAGATTTGATATTCCCTAAGATGGCAGGTTTGATCTTTGTAGTTAACTCATAACTCTCAAAAAATTGTTGACCTGTGTAATACTTACGTTTGGTCTGCTTGCATTTTGATTTACAAAATGAAAAGTTATATTTGTTATTTTGCTATTTTTTCAATCAATGGTTTTATGTAGGAAATATTGATGTTCAAGGTATTTGCTCATATTTTTTTAGTGATAGATTTTGGTAAACTCTTATTCCTTTTTTATCAAAATATTTTTAGCAAATTTATTTACTAATCATATAAACAGTTGTAAACTAATTTGATTTTTATTATATATATCTGGGACAATGTTCCCTCATTCAATTCAAAAAAATTAAGAATCTTAACTTCAATTTCATTGAGTTGTCTTTATTTTCAAAGTGAGTCAGTTCACCACTCTGACTTCAAAACTATGAACCACTGTTTATATGTATTATTTAGGTATCTTGGAAGCCCGGAATAAACTGTTGTTGGAGCAATCAGCTGAGGCAAAGAGGCGCGTGGAGGAGGCTAAAGCTATGCGCCACATGAAAAGGGATGCAGCCCTAACTGCTGCCGGTGTGATTTTTGTCTTTTCTATTTGTGTCTCCTTTTATATCAGGAAATCTTTAAATTGTTGTGATATTGTCGTAATTTTGTCCTTGAATAGTCGAAAAATGATTTATCCAAATTACTTAAAAATATTATTTTAGTGAAAGGTTTGTTATTTTTTTCTGTCAGAATTATGGCCGCGGTTACACTCTTAAAAAATTTTCTTTTTTAATGCATCAATATATCCCGAGGCCGAATTAAGTATTGATATATATTTGAATCCATGAGAGAAAAATTTCATATACCTTGTATTGAATGTTTAAAGGACCATATTTATAAGAAAATTATTTATACATTGTGTAAAATAATAGCTTCAAATTAATGGAGCGTTTTAAACTATTTTGTTACATATTTTTATTATAATATAATAATATTCTAACCTGTACTTAGTTCCTTCACCTGGTAAAAGATTAAAGGCGCCACCCCCTGTTAGTGATGTTGAACAACCTTTTATATCTGCCATGGATCAAGCCAATGTGGTTTAATTTTATATATATTTGTGCTTATTTTGAAGTGCAAATCTAGTTTTATTTTAATACATCCATTTTCTCCATTTAAATCATGTGTCACCAAATTTAAGGTTTAAAGTTGTTTTACGATTTTTACAAAAATTTATTTTGTAAATTAAGGGGCCACATTAAAATTTAGTACAATATTTGATTATCTTAAAACCTGTAGGTTTTTGGCTTTAACTTAAGGGTGAGCTCACGCTATTCGTTTATCACAATTATGTTTTAGCCAATTATGTTATTTAAACATATAGTGAGCTAACTTTTTAGACTTACAGAAATATTAACAGTACATAATTAATTTAGTTATCACTCATATAGCAATGAGTTACGAACTTAGCCATTTTTTGTAAAAATAGGTGAGCTCACCACGCGTAACTGTAAAATAAACCTCAGAATTATAATTTTTCAGGTTCTTTAATGTAAGAGATTGCATTTACGGCAAAGATTGTTCTTTACCTTATAATTAAAAAATTGTGAATTGACAAAAAAAGATTTTAGTTATTTTTAAACTATGTATATTCGGAAATTCATTGTTTTATATCTTAGCGTTGTTATTTTTGAAAGCATAATAAAGCCACTGTCAAATACAGACTAGATCGTAATATTCAGGCCGCCGTACCTGCGGAGCCTGGCCCCAAATTTTGCTTTAATATTCTACCTAGCCCAACGGCCCGCTCTCATACAAAAACGGCTTGGAAATTAAATATTGCAAGCTATAAATTTTGTGTTTAAAAATTCAAGTAAATCATGTGTCGTAATTTGTAGATTTATCCTTACAAAAAGCTGCATTAAGGCAATAATGAGATTAAAAAAATCGGTCCATTGCATTAAGTCTTATGAAAATTATTTTCAAGCAAGTTTCAAATTAGTATTTTAAGACAACATTTGCGGGGATATATTAAATATATAATAGATGAGTTTTCTAGATGGCGTTCCGAGTCATGACCAACCCCTCTATTTTCTATAAGACACCCGCGAAAATATATAAGTTTGTCGCCCTTTTTTCAAGATTTACCTCAAGCTGGTTGTCCAACTAGGGCAATCACAAATTTTTTTTACAAAAATTTTTCTGCGTTGGGCATTGCAACATACATTGAAAATCAGTCTTTCATATTTTGCAGGAGCAGAAGTGCAAATTTAAGTGAGAAAATGGCTTAATTGAGCTCAAATTTTTGCCCTTTTGTAACCCTTTCTTTTACTTTTTTAGGGCACGTGCAAATATTTCTGATCGGCCCGCTAGACATATTTTAATTTTGGATGGCCCCATCTTGATCGGATTTTTAATAATTTTGTTTTTAAGTTACAAATACGGCCGGGAAATTTTAGATTTAGAAAACTTGCCAAGCTTAGAATTTATAATCAGCTAATGGGCCTCGCTCAAAATTTATTAACCAGGTCGGCTTTAATTCAGCTAACGAGTAACTGATGGGCTGAGCAGAACATTTAAATTAAGGGCAGTCTTGATTGTTTAAATCAAAGTATTATGATATAATTTGAGCTTTAGCCAATTAAGTTATTTAAAACAAAATTATTATTAAAGTATTCAAATTAATAAATTTAAGCTTAGCTTAAAAAACTTTAGTTATTGCCTGGTGCACCTCACTTCAATTCCTCTTAAGTAATTTGAAAGATTCTAAAGAGATTTATCAATAAACATTAATAGCGAAAAATCATAATTGGGAGCTATCAGGATTACTAAAAAGAAACAGTTTGATTTTTCGTTGACAAAATTTCTCCGTCGAAAATTTGACAAAAATGAACTCACTCTTATTCTGTTTTTTCTTTCCCTTCTTACTACTAAAATAGAAACCCAGTCGCGTACTTCTATGGCTAATTTTTTACGTAGATTAAAATTATTTGGATGTATTTTTGCTAGTTTGACCTTGTTTTAGTTAAATTTTGGTCTGCATTGATTTTTGTTTTCAATTTTTAGCAATTCAGTGAATCAAAACATTTAATTGCACCTTATAATCCAATGTGGTTGTTTAACAAAAAAAATTTAATCTAATTATTAATTATTAATAAAAGATAACATTTACCAAGTATATTTTTCCTCATAAAAAGTAATGAGGAGTAAATTACCAAATGAAGATAAATAAATATGTGCACAGTTAGAGAAATTTTAATATATGTGTCCGATAGATTTATATATCCACTTACCGTTTGTTTTGGTCGAATTTTTTTAGTCAGCTATAAACATTGAAAATTGTAATTTTGAATAAACAAATAAGATTGAAAAAACAAAATATTGAAAAAAATTATTATATATATAAAACAGCTATACTGTTAAATATTCAAACTTTAAATAACATTTTAATTTCAAACAGGTATAAAATCGTGTCCTATTTAGGTTGGGTTAAAATTCTTTATAACATAAATATGGATGTTAGACAGGCCCGATTCTAGCTTTTCCATTTTAGGGGGGCAAAAAAAACTTGTGGGGGGGCAGAAAAAAAATTTTTTGCCGCCTTCGGCGGCAAAATTGGCCGTGACCTTCGGTCACGGCAAAAAATATACATGTACAACAATAGAATCCATGTTCAAAATTTTTTAACAAATTAATAGTAATTTATTATATTCTTAAATTAAAAAAATCAGTTTATAAATTGAATATGTGAATTAAAATTAATTGTTTTCACTACCAATTGCTTTTATCATTTGGTATCATTGCGCATGAAAATTAAAAATATGATATATATGAATGATAAAAATGAATTATATAAAACTTTGGATTTTAGAAAAAGTGAAATTAGATTGATTATCATGAAAACAAAATGTATAAGTATGATAATTTGGAAGAATATATATGAAAAAACACTGGTTATATATAACTAGTTATTAATATTAGGGTAAATTAAATAAAACATGAACATAAACGTTAAATGCGCATAAAAAAAGTTTGCAACCATGTTAAAATAGTAAGCAATAATTAGCTGATTATGAGCAGTGTATTGTATTGATCAAACTATTTTATCTTAGAAGATTTTAATTAAATTACAATATTCATCAAAATTCAACGCCCCTAGTTAATGATTTTTTGTGTTTTAAAAAAACCTAATCACCTTTAAGCAGGTCCTACTTGTCAGTCGTTATTATCCTTCTTAAAGAAGAAAATGTGACCTCTCAACTCGACGTTGAAGAGCCAACTAACAAACTTATAGGAAAAATGTTGCATAGATTAGAAAACGCATCATTGTAATCATATAAAAATTTAACAAAATCAATAGTAACACATTCTTGGTAATTATTTAGTTTCTTACTAAAAAAATTTTGGCTTCGTCATTATCTTTAGATAATGAATTTTTATAAATATTAATTATTTTTAAAAAGAGGCTCTAATTTATTTATATCTAAAATAAAGGTTAATCAAATTTATAAAGGGAATCTAAAGATTTTAAACAACTATTATCGGTAAAAAATCTATTATCAAAATATAAATAAATCAATAATATTAAAATAAATACTTTTTACTTCATCATTAATATTTAAAATATTTTCAAACTAATGAGTAGAAAATAAATAAAAATCAGAAAAATCTTTAGGTTAAGTTTTTCTTTTATCCATAGAAAAATTATTGTCATTTAAAAAAATATTAATATCAAAACAATTTTTGAATAAATCTTCAAATGTATTTTTATTTCTTAATTGTTTAATTTCTAACAAACAATTGTGTATTAAATCAGAAGTTTTAGAAATATAAATCGTTCTGCATTGAAATTGATCTAAAATTATTTTTAATAAATAAAATAATTTTTTGAATTAAGTACAAAAAAATAAATAGATGATTATAAATATGGTCAAAAAACCCCGTTTCGGCCCTGTGACCTGAAGATATAAAAGTTTTTTTTTTTAATTTTTAAAAGAGTATTATTTTTGTGTAATTTTTAAAAAAAAACAATGGGCAAGTAGTGACCACACAACCAATGGGGCAACAGCCGGGGTATGGTCCCGCATTCAATAACTACCTTGATTGCATCATGTTAAAAAAATTTATGAGGGGAAGAAAAATTATTAAAAAAATCTTTCCCTTCACTTAAAATAAGACAATCTGTTACAACAAGATGCAATTGGTGGTTAAAGCAGTGAATATAGGGGACATGGTGTCCAGCTATTTTGCTTATAAATACTTGAACATCATTTTTTTCCCGGGCATTACGTTCGCCCCATCGTAGCATTGTGCGATCAGGTTCTTTGGTTCTAGATTATATTCTAACAAAAGATTGTTGTTAACTGAGAAAATTTCTTAGGCATCAGATTTATGAATTGATTTCACAAATATAAAGCTAATCAAATTTTTCTATATATTTCTGTTAGTTTGATCTCTCTTGCGGATGAGAAGTATTAATGAATAAAAACACTTTTAAAAAAAATAAATATTTTTAAGATAATATTTTTTAGATATTTTTGACGGAGCAAATTTAATTATATTATGTGGAAGAAATTAAATTACTATGTATTTTTGGGGGGGCAAATTCAATTTTTTTTGGGGGGGCAAACATAAAATTACTATGTATTTTTGGGGGGGCAAATTCAATTATTTTTGGGGGGGCAATCAAAAACTTTTGGGGGGGTACTGCCCCCCCAAAAGGGGTCTAGAATCGTGCCTGATGTTAGAGCTAAATATACTTAAAAATATCTTTAGATAAAAAAGTGAGGATACTCTTGATTTCACTAATATACAATTTTTTATTTTTTTCCTTAAGGATTGTTGAGGTCGTAAATCAGTCGATTTGCTTTGTCAATTTTTTAATGGTCTAGGATCTGTAAGAGCCTTTGTCTTATCGTAAATTAAAAAAATGAAAGAAAAAAGGACATTTTAGATTTTCGAGCAAATTCATAAACCTCTATGTACATTTAATAATTTTTGTAGACCTGTAACAATTTTTAAGCTTTTATTTAATTCACGATATGTTTTTATTAACAAATAAGGATAGAACGGCCCACATTTATACCGAAACCTGCTTTATTATTTAAAATTTGGGTAGTTCAAATTACACTTTTGTTTTTGAAATTGTTTTGTGAAACGCATTTTTACTAAAAGTTGTTTAATTTAAACCCAGGTCAACAAATATCATAGTCAGAAAAATAACTTAATGACATAAAAGCATATATCCACATGATGGCCTTTTCTTATATACATTTTCCTTTTTTCGTAGATTTCGGCTCTTTAGATCCTTCCATATCAAAAAAATGGCCTTTTATGACCAAATTGACAGATTTTGCGACCTCAAAAATACACTAAAAAGAAAAATTTCGAGAATCTTGTGCTCATATAAAAATTCCTTGTAACATATATTTTTCATCTCAAATAATGAGAAATAAAATTTACCTCTATATCTAGCTCTTACATCAGCATTTAGATAATACAGAATATTTCGCATCCAAGCTTAAAGACACGATATATTAGCGGGTTTTTATAAAAATGTTATTTGAAGTTTGTATTCAACAGTTTAGTTGTTGTGAATATGCAAAAATAAAATTAAATTTATTTTTGTTTTTTGACATTTTTTCTAACATTTTCAATGTTTATAGCTGACTTATTAAGTTTGATTATAAAAAACGGGGAACGGATATGAAAACCCCTAAGATGGCAGTTTTAATCTCTGTAGTTAGCTCATCTCTCAAAAATTTGTTGATCAATAGAAAATAATTTTTGAAACAAACAATTTAAAAAAAAATTTTTTTAATAAAAAACTTTAAGCGTTTATGAAGCTATCGATGCTTCATCTTATTTTTTATGTAAGAGCACCAGATAACGCATATATTAAATTTATTTGTTCGATCCTTATTAAGATATAAATTTATTGTGTTAATAAAGGCTCCCACTGATGATGATATACTTGGGGGCGGAGGGCTCACGAAATTCGACGAATCTGGGTTCGTTCCACCATCATTGGCCGCAATGGAAAATGTGATGCCTAAAAACAAACCCAATAGCTCATTCAACTTTGTTACGGAATTTCAATACCCTGACGAAGATGACGACCAACTAATGAATATACTCAAGAAATAATGCAATACTGTTTTTTGTTAGTTTTTATGTGTTCGTAGTGTTATTTTAATGACATTTTTTGGTCTTGTTTTTTATGTTAATTCTTTCTTTAAATAAATTAATGTTTTGTTTCCTAAAATCGGACAACCTTAAACGCCTGTAAGCTTCGTCTTGTTCAATAATCAAGCTAAGCAGTTTTGAGCTTGTGTGTTGGATGGGGGCGACTACCAACAAACTCCAAAGCTATATTTTTTCGAGAGACTAGGCCTAATCTGGGGTGGGGGGTGGGGGGTGGCGGAGCACCTTTGGAGTCAAAAGAGGCAAAGCCTTGACGACTGAGCCGTGTCCTAACTGGAAAAAATTGAAGGAATCTGTACCACACGTTTTTTTAAATGTACTGTTGACTATTCCAAATAGAGATTATGCTAAAAAGCTGGATTTATACTTAATAAATGTGTGGGTAGAAATGCTTTATTTATACAGTGGCGTAGTCAGAAAATTCTGGCCCGGGCCTTCTTTTCCGGCGAGCTTTTTATTTTTACTAGTTATATTATTATAAATTCCCTGCCATTAATTTTTTACTCCAAAATATTTTTTTTTCATGAAACCTTCTACAAATGTTCTACTACACCTAAAAACACGTTGTGATCAATAATATTGATAAATTTAATTTATTGAAATAATTTATTTTATGTAAGGGCACGTGCAAAGTGAGTTTTTATTTTCGTAAAATTTTGAAAATTCTGAAATTTTTAAAAATTTTATTTTTTTCAAAATTTTTTTAAAAATTTTTTATTTCAGAAAAAGCATTTCATGTATATATACCAAATTTGGCAACTTTTAAAAAATTTGCGTTTTATTTCAAAATAAAATTTCTCAAAATTTTGAAATTTTCACAAAAATAAAAACTCACTTTGCACGTGCCCTAATATAGAAGAATGTCAAATTTTAATTTTTTAGATTTAATTTGCATTATTCATTAATGATCACTTATGTTAGTTTATAATTTAAAAGCATGTATTTCTTTTCAAAATAATAAAAAAATAAACCATAACTCTAAAAATAGTTATAGAAGTTTAAAATGGGTCCGTATGGACCCTATAGCAGAATTCACGTTACAAATTTTTCACCATTCGCAGGTTAAATGTACAATATAATTGATCAAATCTTGTTTATAGGTTTGGCTATTATTTACCATAAAAATAAGATATTTAAAAGAAAAAAAATAATTTTCATTAATATTATACAATACAAACAATATATATACTCAATGTGTAAAACTATTAAAAAAATAACTAGATTATAAGGTAATAATTATTTAAGTTTAAATTTACATTAAGGCAATATGATTGTTTTTAACATTGAAATTGACCATGTGGGGTCCATACGCCCAATAAATATTGAAGGAATTTTATTATTACTAGATTTGTTTATTATATATTTTAGAAAAAAGTCACAAAATTTTGGCCAATTATATATAATGGTTTTGAAGTTATCTAATTTTTAAAAACTGCTGGGATGACCCAATGCTAATCGCGGGTTAAAAAATTAAAATTCTCATATTTTTTATTTATCTATGTATTTTGCTAATAAATAAATTGTAAGATATATTTTATTCAAAAAATACCTATTCTTTTTAAAATTAGAACATATTTGGAACTAAAATAATTTCTAAGTTAGTGAGATTTTATATTAAGTACGCTCGTCCACTACAAAACATTTCCTGTATTTTTTACTAACCCAAGCAAGAAATAACATGTGGTATAGTTTCTTCTAAACCTTTGTTGCATTAGCGGATAGCTTACCCCTCACGGATTTGCCTCTTTTTAATCTATAGCAGGCCACGCAGAAAGAAAATTTAACATGTGCCTGTTACATAATTACTTTCAAAAGATAGACAAAAATTTGTTGGGGGCCTTTCATTTATATACTGACCAAGCTCAACATTGCTTCACTTGAAGTGAACACAATAAAGTTTACATGCGCCGTTGGTCGGTCCATTTTTAAGGTCGTAAAAATTACATCGTCATAGGCTGTGGCTAAAATTTCAAAATTGTAAAAAAAAGTATTTTTTTAAAAAAATTTAACGGCTATATCAAAAAATAAAATTAATGTTTTTTGGTCGGTTTAGAATATAATTTTCGGAAAAAAAAATTTTTTTTTCAAAATTTTAAATTTTTGATATTTTTTTACCCTAGCCACCTTAATGTTAATCCAATACGCTCGATAAAACTCTTTTATATGATAGAATTAATAAAATACACATCTGAAAACGTATTTTAATTATAGGTCATAGGCCATATCTTTTTTTGTATAGACAAAACATAAGGAGTGTATTATTTTGGCACCATTGATATAACAAATTTGCGCTTTGATTAAATTCTCATTGTTCGAAATTTAACAAAAAACAAATTTATAAGGCTGCAGGTAGCGAAAAAAAATTTTAAAGAAAAAAGAGCGTTACACTAATTCTCGTTTTTTGATATAAGTCATAAAAATTTTTTGAAAAAATATTTTTTACAATTTTATAATAGCTGAAGCCTAAGACGGTACTCGGAATTCTCTTATAAAATGACGTCATTTTGTACAATTTCTGTGCGTACAATTTCTGTGCTTTTTCTTGGTTAAAGAACTATCACCCTTTAAAATTATTTTAAAGTCATATAGCATCATCATATATATGAAATATGTAAACTACTTGATTTGTTTAAGGATATAATTGCTGTATTATGAAGATATATTTCATGCGCCATATTGCTTTTTATAGCAGAGTCACTCCAATCGCCTAAGACAGGCCATAAAAGACATTTAAATTATACATCTGTTAAAAACCCGGATTTTTCAAATTTAGTAATGCCAGAACTTGACATAGAGCAAAAAGATGAAATTTTAGCCTCTTGTAATGCACTTGGCTTCACGGAAGGATCAAAATATTTAAAAGAGCCTGATTGTAAAGGTAAATATATAATCAGTAATAAAATTTTTTAAGAAACTCTAAAGGAAATTATGAGATATCTTAAAAGAGATAATGCAGATCATGAAGCTAGATTTTACTTAGGAAAACTCTCTATAGTTTCCAACGATTTAATACCGCTTGTTATTCAGCATAATAGTGATGATGAATTGTTTACTATTTTAATAAAGTTATTATTTTTATATATACATATATTAGATTATTAGTAAATTTGGCACATCCTGTTTTATTGATTTACAATAATAAAAAACCTAAAGATTTACAGGGTCAAAAACGTTTTCAAGAGTTATCTGAAATATCCCTCAATTATAAAATTGTATAATATTTAATTTTGACTTTAGGCCTGTTCAAATTTAGATTTTTTTGAAATATTACAAGAAAAGCTTCATGCGTTAATAAAGAAAGTTACCAATATTATTTTAATTGATAGGATTGGGAAAACACTTTTGATGAAGATCACACTGCTACAGAATACATATTAATATTGCTAAGGAATTTATTTGTGGCAAATGATTATATTGAATTTGTGACTAAAATACAAATATTTCCTGATTCAAAAAATAAAGACATCCAAGGACAACTAATTAAGTGAGTTTTCATATTTTTTTCTTTATTGCAAATCATATTAAACAATTAATTTTTAATTATGAATATAAAATTGTGTTATTGTTTTTTAGAATTTTTGAAACATCTAAAGTGCCTAATCTTTTAATTTATATGGGATCAAATGATGAACATAGCTCATTTAATTTGCACATATTAGAAATTATTTATGCTATATATGGAAATTATGTGAGTGATATGTTTTAACATACCTGATATTATAAATTAAAAAATTAATGGTTGTTTTTTAGGATATTAAACAAATATGCAAAGCAACTCTGTATGACCTTGCAAATAGGTACATTTTAACTTTGATTAATCAACCACATGTTTTTTTTATACCTAGCAAGTATTTTTATTTTTCTCAAAACAAGCAAATCATTTTTTTGCAAATTGTATATTTATTTTTAATAGATTTAATATGGTTTTTTATTGGCTTTTGATTCTAGACATAATATTAAATTATATTCTTACATGCAGTGAACTTAGAGCTGTCAAACATCTTGAAAGGACAAAGGAACAAAACATTCTTAAAAAGTAAATATCTTTGTTATTTGGTTCATATTTTTTTAACCTGTAATTACAAATGTCAAAATCATGTATCACCATTGCAAATAGGATGCACAGACTTATTAAATGTAAAAAACTTGATACTAGAAATGAGTTAATTGTATTATTATTTCTGATTTTAAATTGAAGCACTGCTCACTTATCTTGAAATATATTTTACCTACCCATCAGCTAATTTTAATTGTTTTTAAAAGATTTTACTCCTATTTAGAACAATTTTAAAAATTAAATGTGATTTTATGAAGCCATAGTAGTGTGGAATATAATTTTTTTAGCCAAGAAACATCATATATTGATTAAGAAAAAATAGCCTAATTTTATTTTCAAGTTTTGGCCCACCCCTGATTATTTATTTCCCCCAGTTGCACAGGTGTGGACAGGCTGATCTAAATGGATGATAAACAATTTTCATTCACAAAATATGGAGTGGTATTTGAAGTCTCTAATTTAATATTTAACAAACAAATTGACTTTGATTGTTTCTCAAATTCCAAAAATTAGCATTTTTTAATATCTAAAGCATGAGAAATACATATGCACCTTTTTTATTTTGTGTAAATTTTTTGACTTTGGGGTCATTTTTTATTTTAACAAATATTTTTTTGAATATTTAATATATATTTACAATGCTAATATAACACAAGTCAACATAAACCAGGCTCAGGTCCTCAGATGGAATGTTTAATTTTTGTATATTTTAAAATCATATCAAAATGCAAAAATAATGATTTCAAATTTAGAATTTAAAAAAACGGTTTATAAAAGAAACATGTATTTAATTGTTTATTTGCATAAGGTCTCAAATGTATTATTCTTTTCATTTTTATTAATTTTATATATGACAGGCTAAGAAAAGTCGTCAGGAAGAAAGGGAAAAAGTACTTAGTGATACAAATCAAAATATTTCTTGGATCTGATATGTTTGTTGTTTAATTTGAAAAAATGAAGATTGACATTAAGATTTTTATTTATTAAATAAAAAACTTTAAATGATCATGATAGGTTATGTTCTTTTTCTCCTATATTTTGAGGTTAACATTGAAGAAAAAAACATATTTTTTGGAACTAGGGCAAAGAAATAACAAAGCATAGGAAAAATAGGCAATGTTTGCAGCTGTCAGCAGATTTCTTATCAGGGCACTTTCAAAATCATATAATGAATAAAAAAATTATGTTCTATTAAATTTAAAATAAGTAAGTTAGATGAATTTTAATATAATGTTTTGTATCTGAAGACTTTAATGAATAATTTACTAATAACACAGGTAAACATATCTTTGATAGTTATGAGTTAACTTCAGAGACCAGACCTGCCATCTTAGGTTTTCCCGTTTACCATTTCCTAATTATGCCTTGTAAGCCATATAAACATTAAAATTGTTGAAAAAACGTTAAAAAAACAAAAAAGATTTAAAAATAAAATAAAATATGGAAAAAAAATATTTTTATATTTAAAACAGTGAATTCAAATTTAATAGTATTTAATTTTAAAACCAATAATATATCGTATGTCTTATTTAGGGAGTGCCAAATATTCTGTATAACCTAAATATTAATGTAAGAGTTTGATATACTTACATTTTTTTATTATAAACTTACAAGGGATTTTAATACTTTAGGGTATTCTCGAGTTCGCAAAATCTGTCATTTTTATGGCCACTTTTTAACAAAAACTTAAGAAAATAGCCTAAGATTGATGAAATTTTGGAATGAAAAGCATATTTGAGAAGGACGATCGGGGATTTTTTTTTCATAGTGTTAAAATTTTATTTTTTTTACTCATTTATTTTACCTTTGAAATAATTTTTTTTGTATATCCTTTGTTTTAAGACGGCGTATCGAAATAAAGTGCGACTTTGACCATATTTCCTTCTCACTCAAATAACACAAAAAACAATTTCATATTTTTTTTGCAATAAAACAAAACTTTATTTTAAACGTAGCCTCATACTGTAAAAAAAAATAATTTATGGTAAAGGCTGTGACCTATTATAGAAAAAATATTGTTTAAAAAATTGAACACAATGGATTAACGTTAGAGTAGCCTATTTGCTAGATTTCATCATTTAATTTTTATAGGATTTAAATGTTTTAAAATTTTTTTTTCTAAGGTTTACAACGGACAAATTATATTAATGTTTTTTATAAAAAAAAAGCCGTTGAATCTTTATTTTTGTTTAAATTTTTTTTGAATATAATAAGCCATATAAAAACTGTATCTACATGAACATTTTTCATTGACACGTAACATTATAACTTAGCAAACCAAACCCCTCACGATTTCGCGGCACTTATTGCATACAAGGTCTAAAATCCATTTCATCGAAGGATATGATAACGCACAGCCTCGATCGCAACATTCGAAACCTAGTGGCTAAATCGAACGCGAGCAAACCGTCAGTTTCGCAACCACGGGCCCGAACATCGATTGGTCACGCCATTAAGCGGGATCTAAAGGGAAGCCCCGAAACTCATAGCTTTTTAAGGAAGTTCGCAACGCTTTGGCTCAATCATTGCTACAACCCCTTTATGGCTAATATTAAAGTAGGGCCATGATTTAGCTTTTATATTTACAAAAAATAGGCATTTAAAATTTTTCATGGTTGACTAAAGGCATTTTGCTTTATAGTTTTGGCGCCCTTTGATGTATGAAAACATGGTTTAATTGATGTCAATCGAAAATTCTCTGAAAATTGTGTATTAAAAAACAAGATGATTTTTTTACAAGGCATTTTGCATTGCTGTTTTGGGGCCATTGATAAAATCGTTTAAGTCTACGTTTAAACGCGTTTCAATTTTTGTCAAATTTTAAAAATTTTGCAAATTTCCCATATTTAGTTTTTTTCAATATTTTGTCAAAAATTTGTTTTTGCAGAAATAGTGTTTTATGCGCTTTAAAACTAAATTTGACAACTTTTTAAAAAGTTTTAAAAGATAAATGATTAAAATTTTGAACAGAAATTAATTCTCAACGTGCCCTATACCACTTTTTATGTGAGGACCCATTTCAATATTAAAAAACCGAAATATAAAAAGGCACGTGTTAGGTTGCAATAGGGTCGAAAAAATACAACAAAAGGTGCCTCTAAAGAGAAATTTGATTCTTTATTTTGCTTTTCAAATGTAGACCTCATCTTTGGGTTTCCTGTCATATATTTTATTATTAAATGTACTCGATAATAAAAAATATATAGCAATAAAATTAAAAAAACAATTTGGGTGGTTTGTCATTAAAAAATATAAAATAAAAAATACATATGGAATTTATTGTTAGAATTACATCTAATTTTGCATTTATTAATTAATAAAAAACTGAGTTGATCTTTAATTAAGTAATCCTAAAATTTGGCAATGTAAAATTAATACCTGAACATACATTTGTTGTTAGTGAAAATAAGAAAGTTTTGTTTTAAAATCTTGATTTGATGGTTTTTTGTCATATATAAATACAATATACTTTTTTTTTTATTTAGTTTCACAATTACGTGAATTATTTTTTATTAGGAAAAATTAGTAAGACATAATGCCCTTGATTCGGACGAAACGCGTTACTTATGGGCCATTGCATTTTTTATGGAATATAGTCGAAATAATTCGTTTGACGTTAAATATTACAGGTTATAAATTCATTAACTTGAGAATTTGTCTTATGAATATAGCTCTTGCCCCTAGATGAGGCTGGAAGCTATTTCTGGACGTTATTTATGTTTTTTTAATAATATTATATGCAAAAAATTCGTTAAATTGCTAAAAAAAATATTTTTATATGTTATTTCTTCTAATTGTGGTTTTTTCAAAACCATATGACTTTTAATGCTTAATGCAAAACTCAGTTTGAACAAACACATTGATTACATTTTTGTTTTTCCTTTTTTTCAAATTTTTACAATTTTGATCTATTCTTATTTCCTATCTTCCTACTATTTTTATATACAAATCATTCGTTAATTTATATAAAAAATTATATATTAGGTGACCTTCAAAATAAATTTTTATTTTCTCGCAAAAAAGATGAAATTTTGTTTTGGAAGGAACGTTTAAAATTAGAGAAAAATTAAACTTTTAATATTTTTTTTCTATTTTGTCGAATTTAATTTAAAATTATTTATTAAGTTAGATGAAAATCATTATATTTTACTTATATAGACATAAATAAATAATTAGCTTGAAAACGTCGTTTGGCCAAAATTTAAGATGACTTTTACCACATAATCATGTAAAGTGTAAACATGCCCTTACAAATTGTGATATTAAATATTCATTGAATCTTTATTTTAATATATAACAATATAACACTTTAAAAGTTATAATATTTGGAAGGTTCAATTTTTTAATAAATATATGATTATTTTTTTAAACTATATTATTTCCAATATATATTAATATAAAGTATTTAAAATAAAATATTATATTTTAGTGAAACACTTAACAAAGAAACGCTTCATTATTTAATTAACGTTATTTATAAATTCATTGATTACCTCATGATGGATAAAGACGATGGGGTCGCATGGGGAAAACGGTTTAAAATATTTATTTGCAAAATATCATTAAAAATATGTATATTCAAAATATTTATTAGAACCTAACAGGCTTTACAAAATTTAATTTTTTTAAGGGCACGTGCAAAATGTGTTATTATTTTCGTGAAATTTTCAAATTTATTTTAAAAAACGCAAATTTTTAAAAAGTTGTAAATTTAGTTTATGCACATAATATGCTTTTTATTGGAATAAAAATATTACAAAATTTTTAGGATTGTTAAAATTATACGAAAATAAAAACTTATTTTGCACATGGCCTAGAATAAAAACATTTATATTAATTAAAATTTTTAATCATTTTAGCGTTCACTTGGCTGTAATGGCATATAAACAAATACTCCTTGCGATTGATCATTTGAGTCAATCATCTTCCGAAGAGGTTAAAGAGGCCGTTAAGAATATTAAAGGTAGATATTCTTGTTTTGTTTTTATTATTATTTTTATTATTATTATTATTATTATTTTTTATTTTTATTACTGTGTTTGTCATTTGTAAAATTTTTATTTATTATTTATATTATTATATTTTTATTATTATTATTTTATGTTATTATTGTTGTTCTTATTATTAATAATGATGATTATGCAGGTCGACAAAATTAATGAGTGATTACCGAAAATTATATTTCATCGAAATAATCTACATGATGGCCTTATTTCACATATTTTATCCGTGCTTTATAATCTAGATTTGGCTATTTGTAAAGCTAAAATTCGAATAAATGGATAGTTAGGCCAAAATAACTGATGCGACCTTGAGAATACCTGAATAGAAAGAATTAAAAAAACCTTTTTTTTATATTAAAATCACCTGTAACTTCTATTTTTCTTCCCAATTAATAAGAAATAACATCAACTGTCCGCAAAAACCGTTTCAATGTTATAATTTTTAATTATATCAAGCATTTACATCAACATTTAGGTTAAACAAAATACAGCCAAATTTTATCGGTGTAAAATAAATATACTTTTTGAAGTTTGAATTTAACAGTTAGCTGTTATATATTTAGATATTTTTTTCAATATTTTTTTGTTAGAATTTTTATTGTTTTTAAATTTTTTTTATTCAATGTTTATAGCTGACTTACAAAGTTTGGGTAAAGGGAGTTGAAATTTCTTAGGCACAACTGGTCTTTAAGGTTAGCTCAAACAAGAATCACTAAATGGATGAGGTTTACATAGTTGCAATGAAATAAGAGGCTTCTTTTATTTATTTTTCGTTTTTTGAGGACTACAGCTTCCCGACCCAAAAATTTGGCAAAATTGACCGATTTCGCGACCTTGACTTAAGGAAAATAAACTTTAATTTTAACATTGAATAATTTTTTTTAATATATAAATTTTTTCATTTATAATATAATATTTAATTTTTTAGAATTTTCAGCCCTAATATCCACATTTAGTATATACAAAATATTTTGTACCGCAACCTATATATGACACGATCTCCAAGTGAAATAAACATATTTTTTTAAAACTTTTTATTAAATTTTATTTTTTTTTTAAATTTTTTATTTAATTATTTTTTAGGGCTTACAAAGTTTGAACAGACAAAACGGTAAACGATTCAATCTTTAAGATAGTTTGATCACCTAAATTAGCTTATTTATCTAAAAATTTGCGAACTGTATTATTATTTGTTAATTTTGTTACTATTATTTAATTATGTTTTTATTTATTAATTATTTAGCAAACATATTTTACGTTCCTGAATTTCGTGAGATTCTCGTACAACTGTTTAAAGCCTTTAACCCGGCCTATTACTCTATGTAAATGGTTATTAAATTGGATTGCTGATTAAACAAATGCATTAAATATAGCTTATAAAATATAGTTTAAAAATTTTTTTATTGGTATTACATAATATATTATAAAATTTTGCAAGGACTTGAATAACTCTTTAAATGTTTTTTAGTAATATTATTATATTAATTTACAAAGCTTATATAAGGATACATGAGTCTATAATTTTTTTATAAAAATGAGATCATAAAATAATATGCCAGACAACAATTGTTATATTATCATATATTTTTTGGATTTTAAGAACAAAATTGCAAAAAAACTTATTGGGAAATTTGTGATTTTTTTAACTTATCATAATATTTAATTTTAAAATAAACACATTTTCTCTCCCACTTCCCTCAATAATAAATAAAACAGAGGTTATTAAAAAAGGTTGTCTAGTAATATAATATTCTTTAATTTCATTCGCTGGTCAATTACACTGTGATAGGTATATAGCATTGTCATAATCAATTTAAATCCACAGTATGTTTTTAATGCTAATTTTTTTAAACTTTTTAATTTATATAATGTAGGGATTACCTCAAGGACCTGATCCAAACTACACATATTTTTCTACGTATGCTTAAAACATACTGCCAAGAATACAGAAACCTAACAGTTCTTAAACGATCTAAAAAACGCAAGGCTCTCACTAAACGACGACCAAAGACAATTAAGCAAAAAGAAACAAATGAAGATTGTAAATTAATTTTTTAAATTTTTTTGTCTAAATATTTCCTCTTGTTATGCCAAATATATATAAATGTAATTTATAGTTAAAGTTTGTTCTTCATATCTATTCAAGTTAGCTATAACGGGAAGCTGTAGATCTTAAAAAAATAATTTGTAATTTAAAATTTTTTTTTGCAAAACTAAACAGTTATAAATATTGTCTTTTGATTCTCAAACTTACTACATTTATGAAAGCATGAGACGTATTACAATATGTAAACATAAATTTACTATTTTTTTAACGATATTATTTTGGCTTTTTCATGATTAAATATTTTTTTTAAGAAAATTAGGATTTAATTACGAATTTTACAACACCAATGGTGTTAAGTATTTAAAGTTAATGCAGAATTTTTATAGTATCGCAGAGCTAATTTACGTATTCGTTTAAATATTTTTTTGAGACAATATATACAAATAACGAATTTGTATAAGCTTTAACTTAACAAATTGTTCATTCGTGGGTTGGTCTTCCACGTTTTTTCTCGTCATTTTGATGAAAAGATATATCTAAATATATTTTTTAAGTTCCTATATTCGCTGAAAACGGCATAAAATAGGTCTAACTAACTAATGTACGGCGATGTTTAAAATTGCAATAAAATAATTTATATTATGGCCTTAACTCTTATATTTTTTGCATACTTATAATCGCCAGACAGTTGTGCCCTAACCTTAATTTGAGATTAAATCAAATATAATTTAATTTTTTATCAATAAGATTTAAATTTTTAAATACATCTAACTCCATGGGTTATAAAAAAATTTGCACTTTTACTAATGTGACACAATTGGTTGAAAGAAATATTATTTTATGCTTGGATTAACACGCTGTTATATACCATTTAAATGTTTTTTAGTTTTTAAATCTCATTTATATTGTTTTATCATAAATTTTCGAAGTTTGTAGCTGGCCAAAGTTTGACCAGAAAAAAGGTACAAGGATTCAAAGATAACTATGATTGCAAGTTGGATCTAATGAATAAGCATTATCTCAAAAATTTGTTGAACTATTTATAAAATAATATGTTTTAGCAATTACAGTAATACAATGGGATGGCGAACTTGAAATTAAATTAAAGAACCTTCTCCGTAATTACGAACTTCCAACTCAAATCGAACCAAAAGACGATGTTAATACATCGTTTTTCCAGCTTCGAAATAAAATATTTAACCCTATTTCTCAACTTTCTATGACCGATCAAAAGTTATCCCACATTATATACATATTGTTATGTTTAATTTCACCTCAAATCGACAAACCTTTTTCTTTCCGCCTTAGATTTGACCAAAAATTAATACATTGGTGGTCCCTAGGTGCTGACAAAACTAAATTTTTACCGAAATATGGGCTAAAATATTTTGCACCTATTACTTAAAAAATATTGAGACAATTTCGCACGCATTGTATTTAAAAAAGTTTTGTAGATAGAATTAAATTTTTTAATTTAAAAGATTTTTAGATGCACAGAATATCTAATGATTTTATTAAATTTAAAAAATTATGTCAGATTCAAAATTAAACTATCTTAAACTTTCTAAAAAATTGTAAATATATCGAATTATTATTATTTCATGTGTAAATAATTTGAGACCGGCCTACCTTTATAAGAAATTTATACATAAAATGGATTTTGAAAAATTATGCCCCTAGATTTTAATAGAACTTATCAATATGTAAATTATATTCAAGAATTATTACGTAGAGGCAGATTAGACCCTAATAATTTTATTTATTAGATCAATACTAATGTTAATTTTCCAAATAAAAAGTTACTTTCGATACCAATTAAAATGTTAATTTTAACTGATTTCAAAATTTAATTTTTGGTAATGACCAAATCTATTTCGATATTCCAAATGCCTCTTATAGATATATCGCTTAATTTTATTCAGGATTTTATTGGGTCCTGAGTTTAGTAAAAATTCATAAAATTTGTAAAAATTTTAAATTTTCAACTTGTCTTATAAAGTTACTACCCAAAATTATTAGCAATTTCAAGTTATTTAAGATAAAAAACGTTGAGATCACTACTTTTCTGCAAAATTTTAACCAAATCTCGGATGGTCTGCTTCCCCGTCTTGTTGTTAGGTGAATTAACCATATATATATATTATTTGTTTTTATATATTTTTTTTTATTATTATTTTTTTTACATTTTTAACACGTGGAATATAGGAACCCTCCTTAATTATTTATAATATATTTCATGATGAGTTTTTAATTAATCTAATTCTTTTCAATATAGTTTAAATTATATATTTATTTTTGTTAATTTTATACTTGATATGCTTAGGATGAACGCATTGTATCGTGTATATGAAACCCTTCGGCAAGGAAATTTGGAACAAATGGTAGAGATGTTGCATATTTGCAGGTTTAAAATACTAAAATACCGGCACATTTATTTTTTATTTAGCTTCATTTATGGCTTAACATAAGTTTGTTAAGCAGCTATATTAAATTAATTTTTTGAATGCTAGAGCCTAAATAACATTATTGTAATTTATAACCTTTGTGGTTAGGCGAAACTATTTAGTTTATATTTTAAATTGCTTAAACCATAGTAGTTTAAATAATTTTATAATTAGTTTAAGTTTATTTAAAATTTTAATAATGTGAACAATTATTGTAACAAGGCAAATATGGCCAGACGATATTTTGTTCGGACAAAATTCAATGGGCACGGCTGATCAAATTGACTTACTCCGCGAAATTTTTAATTCAGATATGACAAGTTACAAATTTTATTTTAATTTATCCAAAGCAATATTATATAAGTTTTATGAAGTTTTCAAAATAATTAGTAACTATCAGAAATAATTAGTTATTTCATTGATGCCTGTAATATAGGGCGCTCTGAATATTTTGAAATTTTTCAGAATAACTATTTTTAACGCTAATGGTTAATATTGGCGACTTTTTATGAAAATCAGTTTTATGTCAAGAGATAAGTTTTAATAACTGAGAGTACTTTGAACGCACCCTTATTTATATTAACTAATATTATTATATAGAACCCGAAAATTATGAAGATGATGATAAAGAATTGACCGACAACGTAGGTAATTAATTGACACTTGATCACACATTAATTTTTTGCAACTTTGGCTTTACCTTAAACTTTCTTATTCAAAATACATGCCTTATAATTGTAATATTATAAGTATTTTATATAATTTCCACTTATTTTATTTGAATTTTTTAATGTTTAATCTAGAGCTGAGGAAAAAGCTTATTTTTAAGCCATACCTTTCTAAAGTTTCTATAAAAATAAGGGAACAGTTTTCACCTTAAGGGAGGTAGAAATTTTAAGTTCTTTGCTTAAATTTTGCTTTTTTGATGCCTCCTAACCCACTTTTTTCTCATCAAAAATGGGTTTTGTGTATTTAAAATGAATGAATTTTTAATTTAATACAATTTAATATAGAAAATAGCAATGTGCATCTTGAAAACTCACCGAGCCCAAAAAGGTCAGATTTCCTTGCAGATTTAAATTACGAAAATGAATACGATAGTCAAGGCGACAGAACCGATGAAGATGACTTGATCGAAATTGAAGATCAATTTAATTTCAATCGTTACTTATTTAGGTAGTAATTTATTAAAATTTTATTTTTTTTGAGGATAAAAGAAAACATTGTTTTTAAAAAGAGATTTCAATTTGATTATAAAAGATATTCTAAAATATGTTTTGAATCTTTGAATAAGTTTACGAACTTTACTTTTAAAGTTTTATAAAAAATACAATAGCAAAATTTGATTAACAAAAACATGAGGCATTTCACATTTTTTCAACTTTTTTTTTCTAAGTTTTGTTGTGTCATAAATTTTTCACAGCTTGATTTTAAAATATAATATTGTTGTTATCACAATTAATTTTTCTAGACTAATTCCCTACAAGGAACTCAAACATGAAGATTTTGTAACATAGTTTTAATAGCAATTTTTATCATCTTTTTTAACCCCCAAAAAATATTGAAGTATTAAGATAAAAACTGAACCTGAAAGCGTTATTGCAGGTAGTTTTTATTAAACCAAAAAATTAATTTTTTTAATAACACCTGCTTGTTTTGTTTAGCTAAAATATTATCTCAAATTATTTGATATTTATGTTATGTTTTTTATCAATAAAACCTATATTATTACCATTTTAACACTTATTAGCTTCGTAAACCCTGTCATCTTACAGTGCTACGCGACGGCACTCTCTGATTTCGAAGAAAATGACCCTTCAATAAATCATGCTATCGTAAAAATGTTCTACAAAATTGCGGTTGATATGAAGCTACCTGCCATGTTTTTTCAAATAACTCTACTTCAAATATTTTCTCGAATATTGGAACACGATGACGATAAAACCACTTTGAGAAATACTAAAAAACATAGCATGTCGTATTGTAATTTGGTTAGGAATGGCAATACCAGTAATAATTATGGAGAAAAAAATGGACCTAACAAATATAAGGTTATTTTTGATTTTTATTTAATTTTTTTGTTTTATTTATATAATATGTTTAGAAAAAACGTTTTACGTGCCGCGTCTCATTTGTAGGAAAAAGTTTTTTAGGACACTTTTAACATTTTATATATATAAACAAAATCTATTTCATTATTTGAAATTTATTTCCTACAAAACGGTGTACATACCATCACTGAAAATAAAAATTTTCAATCTTTCTAGTCGTTATTAATTCTGTCTGTAAAATTTTCAAGCTTGATTTCATTCGCTGTCTTTTCTATAATTTACAGGATTTGATAGATTTTGCCAAATATATTGTGAAACTCCTCTTCCGCATATCAAGACAAAACCCGTTGGTTTTTGTAGATCTGTTATTTTGGAAAAACGTAAAACAATCCATTGAAATATTCAATTGTTACGGACTTACGGAAAAGGAGTATATAGTTACTTCTATAAACTTAAGTGTTTCTACTAAATTAAATAAAAATTTTACTATGTTAAGTGGCCCTAATTTTTAGCCCCAAACATTCTCTAAATAAATAGTAAATAATCGCTATTTATCGGAAATTAATGTATGTTATTTTTCCCAAACGTGTAAATTATTCACTTGTTTACTCAATCACAAAACAACGGCTTCCATTTCTAATCCTTTATACTACTGTTTAAACATGATACTATTTTAAATTAATATTTTATTATATTTTAAAGATCAACTGCGCACAAGGATTTGGTAGAATACGGGGTGGGCTCAGCTGAGTATATGCGTGAGAAAAAAGAACCCGGCTGGTCGGAGGAACAAGACTTTGAAATCGAAACGCTTTATAACGATTACCTCAATAAAAAGCGGCAGTTTGGTAATGAAAATCGAAATATTTTTGAAAATGGAACTGAGCAAAATGCAATGCCTGCCCAACGACTTGGTCAAAATCAGCAGGAGAACCTAACAGAAAAGTTATTAATTAAAACATCTTTACTAGACGAATTTATATTACATTTGAAGGGCTCCTATTTATATTCCAATAAAATTTGAGTATAATTCAATTTGTTCTATTTATACAACAGAGTTTATTTTCATATATAAGCTACTAAATATTTTGATTTAAATTTTTATAAATATACTGAAGTTTCAATAGTATTGACTTAATTTAAACCACATTTACATACATATTTTAATTTAAATTTGATTCTTTCTTTTAAATTAATGATTTATGTATGAAGGTTAGCTCAATAAAATATTAATATTTTTATTTATTTTATATAATTTTACCATTTAAAATATTTTTGCGGAAGCACTTTATGAAATAACGATTTTTTAAGCATATAATTATAAAATCAGCACTTTGGATGCCGTTGCACGTAAAATGGAAGTGGAAAGTGACGGAGAGGACATTGTGGACTACATGCAGAAACATTTAATCGATGATACAAAAACGCGAAGACAAATAATCTTGCGTTGCAAAAGGTTTAATTATTCAAATGTCAGAAATTTAAGGCACTGGTTATATTATTAATAATAACTGTTAGAATTTTAAATTGTTTTAAACCATTCTTTAAAATTTCTTTTAAGACACTAAAAGTCGAATAATTGAAAAGTAATTTTTTGCGACCTCGAGACTTAAAAACTATAATTGTAAATATAATTAGACTCAATAAAACCTATGATAAATAGTTTAGAACATCATAATTTCGATAAATTAAATTTTTCATAATTGCCCACATTCGGGTTAAAGTTTGTAAAATGTCAAAATATTTTACCACCTTAATTAAATTGGACTAATTGTTTAATCCTATAAAGGAATGCTAATTATAAAAAAAATAAAAAATTGAACATACATTACAATTGCTTCTTACATACAAATGGATTTGGGGGCTCCTTTTTCTACAGTTATATGTTTACGTAAATATTTCAATTTTATGACGTTCCAATTGGTGTTTCCGTCATTTTTTTATATAAATTTTGACCTGTAAATTATCGCCCTATTTTAGGTTAGGATTAATCCTACCGCGTAAGGCCGAACGTAAAACGGTTGCCGAAACCATAAACCGACAACGTGTTAAATCTTCTAAAAAATCTAATCCTAAGCAAGATGCGGATTTTATTGATGATAACAGTTCTAGCAATAGCGATATTATAAATGAAATTAATAGCAACAATGAGGAAAGTGACACGAACGATGAATCTTTTTTCAGGAAGTTGGATCAAAATTCTCCCATACCTAAAGATACAAATGGGGGGCCTCCAATTCCCACTCCAAAAAAAGTTCTACAGCCAAAAAAACCTAAAGGAATTAAAAATTCAGATTCAACTAGAAGCGTTATTTGGTGCGACGCAGACCTAGACTCGCTTATAGCGACCCATTTAGAAGGCCAAATTATTAAGGCGAGTAGTGAAGGTAATAATGTTTTTTTTACCTAAAATGTGTTAAATATAAGAATTTTATATTTTAGAAATTTCAGCATTTTTTGTTTATTAAACGTAAGTTGAAATTAATTCAAGATTTCCCGTTAGAATTAGTAGAGTTAAATTTTACATCAACCTTATTGGTCAAATTTCAATAAGGAAATTTTTGAACACAGGGAATTGATGGCAATAATAAAAGGTTTAGGCTTTTTTATATATTAACAAAATTTGTAATTTTAAATATAGAAATTATTCGAAATATCGAAGAAAAACTAGAATATCGGATGGAAAATACTGAAATAAAGAAAAAATTGGTGCAATTAGGCCTTATACCGAATAACGAACCTAAGACTAACCTAGGTATGTATTTTGTAATCTTTATTTTATCCTATTTTTAAACAATAAAATTTTAGTAGTTTTGATGATAAAATTATTACTATATTTATTTTATCATTCCAAAAGCCGAATAAATTTATACAAATTTATGCAAAATTATTATTTGCTAACTAGATGCATCAACTAACAAAATTCGTAACAAAAAATCGTCGAAAAAGAAAGAACTTCTTTTACCCCCGCTAACTATTTTCGAGTAATTAATTTATTTGATTAATTTTTTAATGTTTTTGTAACGTTGGGCTGACAACAACAAACTTGTCTATTTTTAGTTTATTTTACAGTGCCCAAAAAATTAATTTATTTTGTTAAATAAAAACCATAACATAAAATTTTTGATTTTGCTAAATTAGTCAAAATTATTTGCACTTTCATATAGACCATGTTTATATTATTATAAATCAAAATTTAGTGAGGATTATAAAACTACGGTTTATGATTCTTATAATGCGAATCAAATTTCAAAGCCCAAAACTCTGAAAAACGTAATCGATGATATTTTAGAGTTGAGTGACGTGGAAAGCGAAGGCGGTCTTGCCATAGGTTTATAATTATAGATTTGGCAAATGATTTATTTGTAAATAGAGTTTTATAAAAGAATTAAATTTTACACGAGTCTACAAAATTCATAATAGGAGATAGGTAAGATTATTTTAAAAACATTAGTTTTTACAAATAATTTTTGTAAGTTTAGTTTTATATAAAAATAAATTTTTACACGAGTCTACAAAATTTATTTTAGGAAAATTGTTAAATTTTACCGTTTTATTAAATTGTTTTTAATATTAAGATGTCACAAGTGTAAATTTCGTATAAAAATTAACGGATAGAATAAGAAAAATATAATTAAACTAATTTTAAAATCAGCTTGTCGATAAGGATAACAATTTTATTCTCCCTTAAAATAAAATATTTTATAGAGCAAAAAAACTATTTTAAAACTTAATTGCTTTAAAAGGTTAATTTTATATATAAAAGTAGCAGTTTAAAATAAATATAATTAAAAAAAATTTGTCGAATTTATGTTTAAAATTTGATTGCTTTAGATTTGTCAATCCTGGAGGATGTACCGGACCTAATTTCATCACAAAATAAAAGTCAAGCAAATTTTCAAAATAAGAAGGAACCACAAATGGAGGGTTTAAAAAATGGAAATAACTTGGAAGAAATTTATCAGGTCCCACAAACAACACATTCTCTTATTATATCGGGTAATCCAGGAGAAAAATCCCGTATTGAAGTCGAAGATGATATGTTATTTAGCAATAAAAAACGAAGAAAAATTGTTGTTATTAGCTCTGATGAGGAATAACTTTTAGAACATTCTTAAACAACTGAAATTCCTTTTTATAGTAAAATATTCACATGATATATACAACATTTGTTTGACAATTTATAAGATCAACCAGATATTTCCACTAGCATTTATAATATTTTTATATATCGCAACAAATGTATAATTATTTTAACATAATTTTGTAAATATTTATTTTATTGAAAAATAGCACGAACACAAAATATATTATAATAATAATATAGGTATTTAAATGCGACAGAAGAGTAGAGGCTCTAAATAAACAAATTAGGTTGAAACTGTTTGCAAAATAAAGAATATTTGTAAAAAGGCAAAGCTTGATATTAATGATTATAAGGTTGTAAATTAAAACCCGAATAAATTGTACCGGACAACAAAATTTGAACGACCCTAAGCATCATTTGTGGCAATTATGGCTCTTGGTTAAATTTTGAATGCTAATTGTAAATATAAAATTAAAAATTTAGCCATTACCTCATTTTAGTTTTTTAGTGTCAAAAACAAGATTTTGCTATTTTGGAGGGATTTTGGGCTTTTATATTAAAAAAACTATGGGCCGAAAGTTAAAAAATGTATTTGGATTAATAAAACGTTCATTATAACGTAAGGGTTTTAATTAGATTTAAATTTTTTTATATCTAAATATGCCAATAAAATTTTTAAAAACTTATTAGTTTTAAAAATTTTATAGATTTTTTTCTTAACTTTGTACCCAATATTAAAAAAATTAGAGGTATTAACCCCTAGATCGTAATCTCAAGAAATTTTTCTACAAAAACTCTGTAAAATTTATGTCGTTTTTTGGTTGTCCAGTGTTATTTAGGCATCCAACAAGCGATCCCATTGTATTGGTACACCAAAGACTTCACGATTAAGCCATTGCTTATAATTGGCCTTGAATTCGGGAGTAAGTTCAATGCTTTGCCCATACTTTAGTATCTCGAGAAGTGAACCACGTTCAACGTCTAAATCTTTGTTGAGAATGTAATCATCGGTAAAGATATCGTCGGATTGTGTTTGATTTTGATTCGATTTGGTAGCTAAATTGCCTGGTTTATTACTATTATCAGGACCGGGAGCAGACTCACCTTAATTTTATTTAAATTATAATATACCTAACTTATTCCGATGCCCAGACATCTTTAAAATTAAAAAGCGCAAGATTAGGCGTACATATGCTAAAAACCACATCACAGCCAATGCTTTAAAGACGTTGTCCCGTTGAGGTTATTAATTTAAGTCTCGACATGGGACAAATATTAACTGAAGTATTTTTATACTCCGTCAGCGATGGTGTGACAATATTGTTATATTCGCAAGGCCACGTGCAAAGTTAAGTTTTGAAAAAACTATATTTAGTTTGATAAGGCGTTTTGCCGAAAATATAAAACGACTTCAATCAATGTTTCTCTTCACAACTAAAATACAGAGGATTTTTTAATTTTGATTTTATTGTGAAAAAACAAAAACTCATTTAGCACATAGCTTAAATAAAAAATTAATTTTTATATTATTTTCTAGTAAATTAAAAAAATTCAAATTTTTTTTTAGTTTTGACGGTTGTGTTTTTTTATATTTGTATAAAATTTGACAATCAAGGATCTATATCAACAAACGGAAAAATGATTTGAAAATCTCCCAATTATTAAAAAAATCTCTCTGTAGATTTACGTTATAAATTGTCGACCTATGATATAAAGTGTACCTGTGGCATTACGATAAAGCATAGCAAAAAAATTAGCTCCAGTGCTGCCACTATTACTATTGTTTCCCATATTATTGTTGTTGTTATTATTATAATTATTATTGTTATTATTTTGCATTATATCGCCAAGATTCATCATAGCGGGTTTCGCATTGATTTGATTGGGAAAGTTAGGGTTGATGTTTCTTAAGCCCCCTGTTATATTCATGTTGTCGGCGTAATTTGGTAACGTAGGCTTATTTGAATTTGGATCTAAAACAAATAAATATATGCATTAGCTTGCTATATTAAACACTTTCTTACGACGATTTTTAGAAAAAGCCAATTAGAACAACAATACTTTATATTTAGCCCATTATTCTGCCATAAAACCTTATAAGGTCTAAAAATTATAAAGGCAAAGGTTTTTAACAAGCTTGAGATGAAAAGACTAAATTGTGATACATTATGAATTAGCTTCAAAACAAAAAAACATTAGCATAGTATAGTTCCAAGATCTTCGACAGAGAACATTTCCATAACTCAAACATGGACAATGACCCAAACCCACAATATAATAACGTTGTACTTTTTTATTAATCAAAAGTCAATTTAAATTATATATTTTTGAGTTTCAAACGTGATTTACATTATTTTTCAACTTTTTAATAAATCTGCCTACCATAATTTTTTACTGAAATAAATAATTTGAAAATCCTAAAGTTTTATCAATCCTGTTTGTTTATCTAAAGACTTCAGGGGCTATGCCTTAAAGAATATGCCATTTCTTTCAAAAGATGTAGGGCAAGGGCCAGTTTTTTAGCAGGTAAATGACCCTAGCCTCGACCTTTGCCAAAGTGGTTAAGTCTACATGCGTAATATGGCAATGGCGGAGAAACGTGCTTAAGTCTTTGGACTTTAGGGTGAGGTCGCGCGCAACATTTTCACTGCTAATAACGCAAAAAATAATCTAGAGATTTGTCGTATATCTTGATTATTTAAATTCCAAACCCGTAATATGTTGAGATGGATTAAGGATGTTCCCTGTTAGTCCACCACATTTAAGCGGTAAACTATTCGCTTTCCCACGCTCATTGGCATGTATGGCCTGAATGAGATATGGGTACCGACGCTTATGAAATATATCAATAGCTCCTTTGAGTGGAAATTCATCGATTTGGTAGTCCCAGGGTTTGGCTTCGACACCTGATTTATTTAAAATTAAGAATGTAAGATAAACCAGAGTTTATGGATGAGCTTTGGCTTATAAGGATATATTGAAAATTAATTAATCGTCAAAATATATAAATTTATTTACGTTGCAAAATATTTTTGATATTGGCAATAGAAATATTAATGTGTCAACGAATGCTCAGCTTAAAGTATTATAAGTTTTTGCAATTTTGTAAAAAAAAAATCATTAACTTTTTCATTTATTAGTCAACTAATTTTTTTAAAATTTAATTTAAAAATATAAAAAAGAGCAAAGAATTATTTAGTAATCATAAATAAAGTCGCGTTTAAAGTTAATTAGATTTTAATTTTACCATTTTTTCAACAATTATTTTTTTCCAATTTTTATCAAAAATTAAAATTGGCAACTACTAAAAATTTGTTTGTAAAAAGAAAAATAAATCAACTTTAAACGCGCTTTAACAAATATAATTTACAATTTCCATAGGCCCAGTCATCGTGTAAATGATGCCTTATGGCTTGGTATATAGCGCTCACGATCTGCATGTTATTTTTTCTCCATTGTCTCCCAAGATATTTCATTTGTAACTTGAGTAATTTAAGAAGGTAATACTGGAAGGTTATTTCTTTGATCTTAACCGCTTTACGCAAAATAGGAGCCGAACCAAAAACAACGAGCATCTGGAATATATACATTGTATGTGGTATGCACAACACCGTAATTTTTTTAAAAAAAAATTAGGGCGAGTGTTTTTCACCATGTATTCAATATATCTCTCAAATCAGCATATCTTTGTATAGGCTGCGGCTAGTGAAAAAAAAATTTTGACAAAAAAAAATCGCACGCATTTTAATAACATTGAGGCTGCTAGTGTGAAAAATAATTTAAAAAATTAAAAATCTTTAAAATTTTTTGGAAAATTTTTTTAAATATATTTTGTTAGGCATATCCTAACCAGGGCTGGGAAAACAATGAGCCAAAAAACTTTGGCTCATTTTTTCCCCTAAAACATAAAGAAAGGGGGGCAAAAATAAAGGGCCAATATAAGAATTCAAAAAAAGCCCTTACTAAGAAAAGGGGCAAAAAAAAACCCACAAAAAGTGGCTCCTAAAAAGAGCCCCAAAATACCCATTTTATGTTTTCTATAATAATTTCAAAAAATTTTGATGGGTGGGTTATTTTTTCTTAAAGCTCCTAGGAGTATTTTTTTAAGAAAAGGGGCTTTTTTAAAACATGCCCCTTTTTTTTAAGCAAGAAAATGGGCTTTTCTTTTGCCATGCCCACGAGTTTGTGAACATTTGAAAAAAAAACCCCAAAAACTTGTTTAAAAAAAAGCCCATTTAGTTTTTTTTCCCAGCCCTGATCCTAACGACCAAAAAACCTAAATTCTCATTTTTTGATATTAACCGCTAAAATTTTTTTTTATTTTAGAAATATTTTTTTACATTTTTGAAAGAAGTATTAGCCGCAGCCTTAGATGAACAAATATTTCTAAAAAACAGCGTTCATAAGCCTCAAGATCGGCAGGACTAGGTACATCACTTGACCAATAAAAATTCATCAATTAAAGGCACCCCAATTATGAAAAATTTATCATACAGGCTTTACATGGCAAACATACCCTCTCCTTTTTAGAAAATGGTGGCCTAACAGCCAATTAGAGCCCCTTTTAGCACTGTCGGAGAAAGCATAAATTATCTTTAAATAAATTGTATATAAAAAATAGCATTGAGATTTTCGCCTTTATAAAATATTTTTCATGCTGTAGACCTCAAAATTATATTTTGTCAAAATGCGACAAAAAACAATCTTATGCTATTAACATAAACCCCAGCATTTATGTTTAACGCCTTATTGCGAAATCTGTACGCTATGGACAATCACAACCCTTATAAACTATTTATAATTAAAATTTGGGATCACCTGGTGTCGTTTTTTTGTAATCGAATTTTCTTTTTAAAAATGTTTAGAAGTTAAGGACAAACAACATTTTAATTAACATGCTTAATGCTTAAAGAATTATAAGTTTTACCATATTGGAAAGTTTAAATGTTGCCTAGAACATATAAGGGATACTTCACAAATTTAAAATTCTAAAATTGTCGACAAAATTTTATCCTTTCGTTATATGTTTCTAGAAGCATGCAACTATAAATTTCTACATACTGCTTATTGTTAATTTTTCCAATAATAGAAATTAAAAAACACCCTTTTCACCATGCTCGACTAAATTAACAGCTTGGTAATTCTTAAGCATAATTTTATATAATGTATGATTTCTTATTCAAAGATGATTGTTAAATCAAAATCACTTACAAAAAAGGTAGATAATTGGATCATTTATTTCATCAAAATAATTCACAATATCATAAACGATATCTTACTATGGTAATAAATTTTTACATTATGGGATAAGAATTTTTAAAAGTAGCTTAGATATAAATTATACCATATTCCATTAACTCATAAAATTTTTAGGTTATTTAATCTTGTTTATTTACACATCTTCACAATGGTGCTGTATTTGTCTGCAGATAAAAAAAGTCAATTTAGCTTAAAGTGGCTTATCTTATTTACTTTTTTATTTAGCATAAACACATGAAATGTTACCTATTCATAATTACCTAATCCCTTTCTAAGCCATCAAAAATACACGTTTTTTGTTGAAATATTTTTCGTAAATTTTCAGAAAACAAAAATAAATAAACGGGCCTTTAAATGCACTTAATTGTTCGGACCAGGTGAATGATTATTTGAAATTTTTGGTGGTTACATGACCCAGGGTTTACCAGTTCTAGTTAAAGGAATTGTGGTAGAAGGATTTAAAAGGGGTAAATCCTTGGGTATTCCAACAGGTTAAATTTATATTTTATTATAAAATTTAGCGAATTTCGATGAATTAACCGTGTTGCATCTTCCCAAGGATTTGCAAAATGGAGTTTACTATGGTCTCACAAAAATTATGGAGACAGAAAAAATTTATGAGTCAGTGACTAATATAGGCTACTGCCCTACATACAAAAATAGCAAAAGATCTTTTGTAAAATTAATATTGATTTTAATGTTCTAGGAAACATTCATCATAGGTCAATCACTTGATGAGCTCTATGGATCTACACTTGCTGTTGTACTGCTGGGTTACATAAGGGGAGAAAAAGAATTTACCAACATTGGTATTTTTTTATGTTAAAATGTAACATTAGAAAACCTTAAATCAGAAATTAATAATGACATTAATATTGCAAAAGAAAAACTATCAAACCTAACTCAACATAAAAACTATTTTAATATTTTAAAATAATATATTTATATAAATAGAATAAATTTTTAACCATTATCCTTGCTTGTTTTCCTTTTATGAGCATATTTAATATCCTGACCAAGTTGATGCATGTAAATAAATTTCTCCAGTTAAATTTTCCACATGATAAAGAATTAGTATTGTCACAATAAATAGGAATTGTCAATTCTAAATCCTAATAGAATTATAAAAAATAAATAATTTCCACTAGTTGTGTTCAAAATTTACCATATCACAGGTCAACAAAAATTGATGAGTGATAAAAGAAAACTATGACGTTTAAAATAAACAATAAATTAAGGCCTTATCTCATTTTTTTGCAAACTTCTTCAAACTATGGCTATTTTCTTAAAAAGGGCCAAATGACAGATTTTGTGACCTTGAGATATACTTAAAGTAAAAAAATAAAAAAAAATTCTTTTAAAAGTAAATTTTCTTCCTTATAACTTTGTAGTAAATTATGAAAAATAAAATTTATAAGTATATCAAGCTCTTACATCAACATTAAGGTTATACAGAATATGTACCCCAACTTAAATAAGACAAAATATATGGTAGTTTTGAAATTTAAATATTATTTGAAGTTTTTTAACAGTTTAGTTTCAAATATAAAAATAATTTTGCTTTTGATTTTTTTTGTTTTTGATTTTTTTTGTTTTTATTTTTACATTTTTTTCAAAAATTTTACATGTTTTTAGCTGACTATAGTTTGATTAGAAACGGAATTAGAAAATACTTAAGATGTCTGGTCTCTAAAGTTAGCTGTTAACTTACAAAATTTTGTTGACCTATGTAATTAAAAGTGTAAAAATATAATGCTACAACAGTAAATTGTTTGTTGCTACAGATTTATTATCATGTCTAACTTTATTTCAAAAATCTACAGTTTATTGTTATTATACATAGAGTTTTTTTTTTGGCTTTTTGCTATCTTGTTTTTAAAATTTTTTCATTTAAACCAAGTTAATGTCCAAGAATAAAACTGTTTAACTAATTTTGAGACAATTTTTATTAAGTTTTTAATTATTTTAAAATGAATTTTCAAATAAATTAGAAATTCCACACCCCTTCCATTCTTCCCCAAATTATTTAGGTTGTAACAAATACATGTTTTTAATAAAACATTACAAATAAAAATATAAGCATAATAAATTACTTGTCAACGTTACATTTTTTACAACGTTGAAAAATACAACCTTGAATTTAATTCGTTCGATATAAAGAAACAATATATATGTTTTTATTTTTAAAGTTTTTTAGAAGGTATTCATAGATCAATAATTATTGTTATAAACATAAAAAAAATTTAAAAGACATGTAAGTAATGACTGTTATAGAATAACAAATTATTTATAAATGTTTTATGAGGTCACGAAGATTGAAAAATATAAATTATTACTTGATTCGGATCTTCATTTGGATATTTGTATGAAAGGCTAATTAAATAACAAATATAACGCAAAATAATAGAATAAGTGTTATATAATTAAAAAACATACTCTAGTTCCCCAGTTATATGGGCCACAATGTCTTGATTCAAATATTTCAATATAAGTGGTACACAATTCGCACTGGTCAGGATTTGGCAACAATGTTCGAACTTAAAAGTATATACACAAATTTACTGGATGATGAAAACAATTACAAAATATACCCTATTAGCAAATTAGGGGAAAAAAAATTTTTAGTTGAGTTAGGCGTAAAACTTAATATATCATATTTATTAACCAAAATACAACCTAATAAACTAACAGTAATTTTGGAAAAATGGAAAGACTAAAATTCACTGTATTTAGAAATCAGAGTCGGCACCCGAAAGTTAGCCTCACCCGGTGCCGGCCCGCCTGAAACATGAGCCGGGCCTGGCCTTAAAACGGATCGTTAGAAAAAAAGAATTAAGAGCGCCAATTTTTTATATCTTAAATTGCCCTTCTTTAATATAACAAGAACTGTCAATTATTAATTTATTTTTCACCCCATTATTATTGATAATTTTAATATAAAAAAATTGTAGCATGCATATAAAATTTCTGGGCTGTATTCGATTCGGGACGGGCTATAGTTAAAAGTATGTCGGGTGGGCGGGTTGGATTTTCATGGCTTGGTTTGAACTTTACTGCGAACAAGCAAATTATAACTAAAATCATTAAATGATTGTGTAAAATATCACAAAATATTAAGTTTTATTAACATAAAATTATAAAAATTATTCTATAAATAAAAAAACAGCATTGAGGCTAAATAAATTGGAAGATACTTGGTAAATATGATTGACTTTGAAATGCTTAAGTAAGAGAATGAGTATTCCGCTTATAGCTTTAGCAACAATGGATTTGTGTCGCCTTATATCGTTATCTAGCATAGCCATATCGGCAGGTGATCTACTATAATTTTCAGTGAATATAGGAAATCATAAAGATTAGATTATAATTTATAAACCCTATAATACAAATTGTAGTTAGAATAAGACCACTAATAATATAAATATATACGTAGCTTAATAAGTAAAATTCTTTTTAAATGAAACAGATTGAATAAGACAAAAAATATTGATATGTTTATATTAAAGGATTGTCTATTTAAATCAATTTGTTAAAAAAAATATAAAAAATAAATATCAAAAGGCCGATAAAATAATTTTGGTTTTCGGAATTAGAAACAAATCTTCTAATAATAGGGATTTAATTCAATCATTGGCTTTGACCGCAATGAAATGATCATATAACCATAATCGCGCGTTTTAATACGCTTTTTCAAAAAAATGAAAACAAAATGAGACATAGCCCAGGTACTACAGAAATTATGAATGTTCGGCGAGTATTATATAATTGCGAAATAAGCTACACGATTGATTTATATCCAACAATTTTACGTCCCCAAGGATCACTGAGATCGGGCCCGACAAACTCACGACCATCAAAAATATGAGCAAATTTGGCAAAATTGACTGATTTTTTGACCTCAAGAATCCTTAAAAAAATAAAATTTATTTATGGTATATTAAAACCAATGAAAACTTTGATTCATCTCAAAATGAAATATTTTATGAATATAAAGCCCTAATATCACCGATATTCAAGTTATACAGAATTTGCACTTAAATAGAACCTACAAAAGACTTGATTTTTAAATAATTTAACAGATTAGCTATTTATAAATATATAAATAGTTTTTCTTGTTATTTTTCAGTTGAACCTCACAAATTTCCTTTAACATTGATTTTAAATTTTTAATGTTTTAGCTGGCTTACAATGTTGAATCATAAAACACAGCCAATAAATACTACCCCTGAGATAGTAGGTTTGATCTTTAACAACATCTCAAAAATTTGTCAAATTGTGTAATTAATTGCAATAAATTACATATTAATTTCCCGAGGCATAACATCGTTTTTAATGTTGATTGACTCGGTTTTGGCTTTGGAAGTTGGAGAGGCGGCCAAAAGAATTTTAAGTAGGCTTACCTGTTTATTTTAAAATATTTTATGAAAGACTAATTTACAAAATATATAATATATACAATATAATAAATTCTATAAAGATACTTCAATTAGTTTTAAACTTATTTTTATAGTTATTAATAACATGTAAAAACTTGCATAAAAAAATCAAGAAAAAAAAATTAAATTTTAGAAACTTTACCATGTAAGATGTCATGTTAGGCAACATACTTTCGTATAGGACCTCGGCAGGTGTTTGAGCAATTTCCTTTTCCTAAATTTTATATGTAAAACAGACACAAAATTGTTTAAATTAAAAAAATTAAACAAATAGGTCAAATTTTAAAATGCGTTGTATTAAATCTAATTAAACATATGTCAACCTTAAATGTCAATGGATATTTATTTCGCATTCCTTCAAGTTCTATTTCACTTTCAGAAATTGGCAAATAAAGATGCTAAAATAAGAATAATTGTATAAGAAGTATTAGTAAGTAATATAATTTGAAAACCCAATTTTTGAGCATAAAAAAGTATTTATAAACATATTATAGCGAAAGTATTTATCCAAAAAACACTAATTATATCTACCATGAAATACATCATGAATAGTTTGTATTTTTATTTATTTAAACCTATTAATAAAGTCTATACTAAAAAATTTTAGAAAAAATACATGAACAGCAAAAAAAAATTTAAAGATCAATAAAAATTAAACAAACACTTGCAATTTACATATTAATCTAAACAACTTATATTTTAATAATAGGCTATATAAGACAAAGATCTTTCAAACAAATACATTTTATTGGCAAGCCTGGCATCGGTCTTATATAGACAAGTAATAATTTGTATTCATATAAAATGATACAAATTAAACGTAAGGGTTTAAGTTTTGGAAGAAAGTAAATAAAATCTTACGCTTTTAAGAATTTGATAACTTTCGTGGATGGGACGCGGGAGGCCTTTGAGGGTAGTCGAATCATTGGGCAAGGTAAATCCTAAAAACTTTTGCCGGGATTTGTTAAGGAAATCAAGTATGTCGGCGTTTCTGAGAAAACGGAATAAAAGTTATTTGATAAAACTAGATAGCATTTTTAAAAACAATAATTAGAAACTAATATATGCCGAGGGTTTGATACTAGAGGAGCTCAAACTAACATGGTATTTTTTATTTGACAGGTTAGCTCACACACATTAATCAAACCGTTTAGGTTAATTCTTTATTTTTTATAAACGGTATTTTAATTTGTTTTTAGACTCATATTTATTATTTAAATTTTTTTTTATAAAACTCTCAATCAAAAAAAAGAATTCGCATGGATATTTAATTCACCCGTATTTGGTGTTTTTATACTCAAAATGGCATATCATTGGGAGCATAAAAATATAAACTTCTGAATATGTGTAGTTACGATCGGGCACAAAAAAACAAGAAAATAAATGAATGCATAAAGCAAGCACATACCTAACTTTCGATTTCCAAGGCAATTTCTTATCAATGAGAGAACTAATTTTATCACGTTGAGTCGTAAACGAGTGAGTCGAGATGGTGCTCATGTTCATATCTAGCACGTCATTTTCTTTTGCACAACCTTCAAAGGGATCGGGAGTCATGACGTCGTCGTCTTCGTTTAAGTTCAAAGGTTCTGTTATATTAAATTTCGAATACAAATAAATTTTAAAAAACGTTTCGAGATAAAAAGAACCCGAAAAACAATAATGTTTCTATTACATGTCTACAAAAATATCAGAATCAATATGATAATTATATACGACTTTTTTTATCCCGTTATTCATTTTTTCATAACAATCCAGCCTGTCTATACACGAGATTGGTAAAAAAATACCTAAATTGGTGCTTTTTGCGACATAGAGTAAATTACACAACTCAATTAAAATTAATAAAATTAGTGATTTTTGCCAAAATCAGAGTTTTAAATATCTGTAAAATTAAAAAATTAACTCAACAAAATTTAGGCTTAAACATAAAGTTATCTTTATAAATTTAGATAAAATATATGCAAATAGATATTTTGATTTAAAATCTTATTTTTTCAATTGACTTGTAAAATTTTGTTTAAAAATATTATTTTTTCTTGGTGTATTGAAGTAGCAAAAGTGTTATTTTTGGCAATTTTACGAACGAGCGAGGTCGATAAGGTACCCTGAGCCTTTACGATGTGAATATAAAAGAAATGGAGCAACAACTCATGGAAAATGAAGTGGATATAAACTGGGTCAGAATGAATTATTTATCTGACAGGTCTGGCCAAACAGGGCCTTAAAGAATTACAGAGAAAAAGCTTGACCTTATTAGGCACATATCATTATTAAATGCTGACTTTTAATCCGGATCAACCGTTTCCGGCAATTTTTTCAGAATTTATGAATTTTCAAAGTGTCAACCCCTTAATTTTTAAATTACGAATCAAAATATATTTAATTTCGCCAAATTCAGTATATAAAACCAGACCGAATCAATCATTTAAATAATTGTATTTAATTATGAAAAAGAAACGGGTTTATCCAACATAATATAAATTTACTGTATAAGACCAAAATTTCTTTATTGATATATCGCTCACCTATCGCTAAGTCCAACTTTCCCGACCGTTAATTTTTATGCCGATATCAATCAACGAATTTATACCATGGAATGCCTGGTCAACTTTAATTTAAAAACATTAATTTCTTTTACCAAAAAAGGCTTTTGCATATGCTTCTTTCCTAACAGAAAAAAGAGTTAATATTCAAACATGCCCACATATTCGTGGGCTTTCAAAAATCCACAAAAAAGAGATAAAAATTAATATTGTTTAATTTTATCCCCTAATCATGCGGGTGGGGCTTTAAAGAAAACGCCGAGTAAAAACGTAAATACCCAAATTTTCTTGCTCCTCTGCTATAAGTGTTTCTTGTAAGTGTTCAAGTTCATTGGCCAGCTCCTCTAAATTATGCGTGGGATTGTTTTCAATGTTGTTGATAACTGATGAGGTAGTAGTATCTTGCGGTTTAAGAGTTGATTGAATATTGAGATTCGTGCCGTTTTTTGGCATTATCAAGTCGGCTTCGTTATTGTTTGATTCGGTGGAGTCTACCAGAGTATCAATACTAGCGGTAGAATCGCTTAAATGCGAAATTTTGGAGAGGCTATGTGTTTGAGTAAAAAAGAAAAGTAATATAAATATTAAACTTGTTGTAAACAATATTTTTCCTATACACATGGTATACCCACAAATTTAATTACCCTATGTTAATTTGACAAATGATATATTGAATATTTACAAAAATAAAACGGAAAGAGTAACAGAATTTACTGAATGTATTATGACACCTTCAGAGGTTAAAAGCTTACAAAACATTTATTATTAAAACATAGGTATTTTTAAAGACCATAAAGCCTTTCTACAAAAAAAGATCAAGGATGCAACCCTAATTACTATCTAACTTTTCAAATTTTTCTGGTTTTTTCAAGCACCAAATGCAGCAATCGTCCAAAACTAAAATATTTTGTATGAAATTTTTTGGCTTGGCGTAGGAGATGTTTGAAAAAATTTTTTAAAAAATAAAAATTTAATTTTAAAAGTTGTTGAAATTTAATTCTGTTTGAATAATTTACTCCGATTCAAAAAATTAAAAATAAACCTTGCATAAAATATTGGTTTACAAAACTAGGTAAATATGTTGACTTTTAATATTATGTTGCATTAAAATTTTTTATTTATTAATTAATTGTCATAATTAACTAAATTAAACAGTGATGTGTGAAAAAACTTAGTTTGGAAGAAATGGTGATTATAATTAATTACCATGTTAGGGTTTTAACCAATAACCCTGGACAACGTAATTTGGACGACCTTAAGCATTTTTATGGCAATTGTCGTTTTTGGTCAAGTTGGTGCTGATTACGAATATGAAATCAGAATTTTAGCCAATGCCTCAGATTTTTAATTAATCTATTTCAAAAATCAGATTTTTCTATTTTAGGGTATTTTGGGCTTCTATATATTAAACCGATGGGTAAAAACAAAAGTTTTATATATTTGGAGAAAGGAAACATTCATTAATAATGTAAGGCGTTTGAATATATTTAATAATATTAAATTTTATAGAATACGCTGTTTGATCTTATATAACTTGAAGGTAAAGTGCTAATAGTTTTAAATAAAAACCTTTTTTAAATATGTTTTTAATAGGGAATCTAAATATTATGGTTTAAGAAATTTTATGAATTTTTTTCTAAATCTTGGACGCAGTATAAAAAAATTAGCATTGGGAGAAAAACTAAACCTGGGATCATTATCGCAAGAAAATTCTCTACATAACCTTGAAAAATTTGTTTATGTTGTTTTTTTTGTTGTCCAGTGTAATTAATCTATTAAAAATATTAATTTACAAAATCATAACATTCAAAAGACAATTGTATTCGGTAAAATTTTACTTAATTGAAAACGGGAGGAAGGAAAATAAAATTAGTGAATCTAAAAATTGCCTACATTACAAGATCCACAATTATCAAACAATATTAAAAATTAAAAAAATTTAAAAGGGAAGAGAATGTGCGTATTAAAATTATTGAGAGGTATTGAAACCCATTTTGAATTTTATTAAAATTCCCGTTATTTAAGTTAAATATCTTAAAGTGAAGCTTCTATCTCAAGATCGTATATAACATTGCACATAGAACAAATATTGCTAAAAAAAGGTCCTTTAAAAAATCGATTGAGAAACGGTTAGCAATCCTGTTTTTTAAAAATAGCATCCTTGATCTTGACATCTAATTCAAATTTTATTGAACCATGTATTTTTTTTACTTGGAAGTCATATGCTCCAAGTTTATTTGATCTTCAATTTTGGTATTATCGAAGCTATGGGCAGAAGTTATAATTTCGTCTGCAGCACGTCCAACTATATTACCGTCGTTGACAATGTGTGCCGCAAGCTTGTCAGCTGCAAGGGCTTCCCCAACGGCAAATTCTTCTAAATCTGTCGTTTCTAAATCAATATCGTCTAGAGTGAATATAAATAAAGATTAGATATAACATACGGACAATATAATAATTTTAATTTATGTGTTTAATGTGTATCTGTAATATTTGGTTATTTATGGGGTTTAAAATCCACAATTTAACTCAAACTTTTGCAGTAATTATAGTCTATGACAACACAGGTCAACAAATTTTTGAGAGTTATGGGCTAACTACGGAGATCAAACCTGCCATCTTAGGGATTTTTAAATCCGTTTACCGTTTTTTCTAGTCAAACTTAATTAGTCAGCTATAAACATTGAGATTTAAAAAAAAATTCAAAAAAACAAAAAAGATTCAAAAACAAAAATTAATTTAATTTTTTTTTGCATTTTTACAAAAACAAAACTGTTAAATTCAAACCTCAAATAAAACTATTATTAATAACCGATAATATATCGTGTCATATTTAAGTTTGGACGCAAATTTTGTATTATCTAAATGCTGATGTAAGAGCTTGATATACTAAAAAATTTTATTCAATATTTGAGATTTTAAATATAAGTTACAAGGAATTTTTATATGAAAAAAATACTCTTAAATTTTTTCTTATTTGGGTTTTCTCGATCTGTCAATTTAGTCAAAAAAGGCCATTTTCGATATGGACGGATGTAAGGAACAAGCCGGAAGAAACTAAAAATTATATTTATGAGATAAAGCCATCCTGGGTATATATTCTTTTAAGTTTTCATAAAATTCACTTTTCTGCCATTGACATTTGTTGACCTGTGCTATAAAAGTTTGAGATGGGAATTAAATGATAACACTTAAGTAATAAAATAATCTAAAATAAAAAAACCATTGATGATTTCCTCTTTGGCTGATTTCGTAAGAGGTGGACGCGAGTTCCCAATTGGCAAAGCTACATTGCCAGGCTCGATATTAGGGGTTGAAGTTGTTTGATCACCCTCATTTGTTCCTGGAGTTTTGTTGCCAATAAAACCTATATTGGGCCGAGCATTTAAAAGGGCAAAGGGCAAGGCTAAATCTAGATTAAATGGCTTAATTTTGGCGATTATCTCCGCTGGATTTTCGCTCAAAAATGCATCATTGTTATTAGGTCTAACCTTCATGTGCTTATTTGGTGTTGTGTAAGTACACTTTCGTAATTTTTTTAATTTTTCCTCGTGGTAGGTTTGCATCCCTCCACATATGATCTAAAAAATTAACATCAAATATATATTAATTTTTGATTTTATCATTATAATCTCATGATGTATGCTATTTAAAGTACCAATATAATTTTCCATATGAGAAGAAGGATCCGCTTGATGGGTATTTGTGGCGAATAAATAGAGCAAAATTTATTTAAAACATTAAAGAGCATGACTACTAAATTATCTTCATCTTTACCTACATAAGTTTCTAAAAATCAATCAATTTTACAAATGCAATTACCATAAAAAAATTCAACAAATTCTTGTTTTAAATTTTGATATTTTGGGTATTCAAGAGTTTGAAAAGTTCTCATTGTTTCTAAAACTGTGTATATAACGGAGGTGAGAATTCTTATTGGCTGATTCGTTTCTATATTGCAATCCTTTTCGTGATATTTTATACTAAAATTTAATTAAATCAGGAAAAAAATACTAGTTTGTAGAGAGTTCTTGAATTAAAAACGAGATAAGGATACTAAATACTCCCTTCCTGTAAATCAATATACAATTTTCTTTTATAGAGCACTGAAGTTCATACAAAGATTGACATTCATCATAACAACCTAAAATTAGAAATTTTAATATTTACCCTGACACAAATATAAAATCGCTTTAAATATAGTATTTCTCTTTGTCAAATCCTTCTGCTCCAAATTATATAACTGTATTTGTAAAAAGCTTTCTTTTTCATTAGCTTTGAAGTTAGACCATCTTTGACCATCAGAAAGAGTGTAGAAGGCATCCTTATTTTGGTAAAACTCCTTTTCTTCCGAGAAAGCATACAATTCTAAAAATAAATAAAACATATATATATGCAAAAAAAAATTGGTTTACTTATGTTCGTAGTATAACAGCGTTTTTTGATAGTTTTTACAAAAATAAAACTTATTTGTCAAAAAAAAATAATAATGTATAATCAGTTTAGGGTAATAAAAACTATACATTTATTAATATAGTTTGCAAATTAAAAAAATTTTCTCCTAAATTTTGTGTAGATTCTTTATTACTCTGATTTCAATTTTTTCAGTTTAATTATAATAATCATAAATAATAAAGTTCATTTTTGTCTATGAAAAATACTGATGCGTGGCATTTATTGAGACATTTTGAAGCATCATTAAAAATTATTAATTTTCTAGCAAATAACTTAAAATGTAGAATAAAATGTTTTGTATTTACCTTTATTTTTTTAAACTTTTTTACCAATCAAATAGCAACTGCTTTATATCAAGTCATACCAGGCCAAAAAAAGCTTAAGTGGGCTCCGCTGAATATTTAAAGAGATGTGCATGGAACAATTAGTTCAATATAATATTTTAAGTTTAAACTTATTTTTATTTATAGTACTTTCCTTTCTCATATTATTTTTTTTATCAGGTAGGGCACAATCAAAGTCAAATTTTAACATAAAAGGACAAACAGAAACTGAATGTTATTAAAAAAAACTCAAGCCTAACTGAATTGATTTTTTCAGTAGAACTCAACTAAAACAATTTGGATTTAATAAATCACTTTTTCCCTAATTAAGGTATACCTTGAGTTGCTTTAAAGTACCCTGTTTAAGCATTAACCAATATGTTTTAATTAAATCAAAACAATGAAAAATTATCTTTGACAAAGAGTGAAATTAATTGAAACTAGAAAAGGTTATCAACTGATGTTTATGCTTCCTTTATTTATCAATTTTAAATTCTTTGTTAAAAAGCTATGCCTTTCTTTTCTAAGTAAGAAAATAGAATTTAACATGTCCATTTTTTAACATAGGGTTTATCAGCTATATATAAAGAAAAATAAGATTTGTGGCTTGTTAATGGTTATACTGGCTAAAAGGTTAAATTTAAATAAATAAATGGTCATTTATTTATTTGCACAATGTGATTTGTTAAAATGTGTCTCTTCTCATAAGTTCTCTAAGCCAAGAAAACATTTAAAATTGTTTGCAAGAATTAAAAGTAATTACATGCCCTAAACTTAGCAATCTTATAATCATTAAAGTTAATAAATGAGTGGATATTTTTAATTAATATTTACTAGTAATAAAAATTTATTAAAAAATTATACTCTACTGCAGAAAACAATACATAAATTTTAAAAAATAGGCAATATAAACCTCCAATTTCATAACAAAATTTATCTGAATCTAAATACTCAAACTTAAAGATTGATGCCAACTAAATAATATATCAAATTAATTATACATCATTTACAATGCAATTTTTATCATTTCTTAAACACACTCTTTCTATTTCAATCATCTGTAAAAATATATTTTTTTCAAAATAATTTTGAAGTTATTATAAGAAAAATAAAATTTCGAAAACACGCGATATGGTTGAAGCACCTGAAATCTTAAATACAACGAGTCGAGTTTACGATTTAGGAAATTTATATGTTTATGATCCTCAACCCCTAAAAAGTGAAACGTATGTTTTTTGTTTGATAATTTTATAGTATAAGTGAAAAACAGCTCAAAGAAATTGTCACTTCCAATTTCAATGATTTGCAAAGTTGTTTAAATAAGGTATTTTTTTATATTCTTACTTATTAACCTGCGATCATTGTATAGATTGAGGAAACTTTTGTTAATTTTTTCAATTTAAGTTATATTATGGCCAAAAATGAGCGAAATTAAAAAAATTTTTTAATATATTTTGCAGTTTTTTGGGTTTTTATACTTAAATTTTTTACAATTTAAATAGATTTATGCTTATTTGCCATAACCCTTTAACATTTTTGGTTTAATATTATTTTTAGCTAGATACTGAAAAAAAAGAGGATGTTATTGTTTTGAAACTTCCTCCAACTATACTTAAATTGCCTAGAGAAAAAAGAGTAATCTTAATATTTTTATTACTATAAGGATTGCTATTAATATGAAACTTTTATTTTTATTTGTAAATGTCTTATGTCATTATCTTATGGATTATCTTAGTTTAAATTTATTATTTTTGTCAGCTAAATATTTATATATAGAATTGTAAAGTTTTCTTAACCATAAAAATTATTATATTTCCTTTTTTAATAGATTCCTATAGATAAACCATTAACCAAATGGGAAACATTTGCTAAAAATAAAGGCATTAAAAATAATAAGAAAGAAAGAATGGTATTTGATCAGGTGACTCAGTCATGGAAACCAGCGTGGGGATATGATAGGGCAAATAGTGAAAAAACCAAAAATTGGCTCATTGAATTGCCAGATAATGCCAGTAATATTTTTAATAAAACATTATGAAACTATTAATTTTTTTTTATTTTTTTTTTTATAAATGTCAATAAAAATTTTGGTAAAGATTACAAAACAAGTAGCATTTACCTTCCCTTAAATTTTTTTTTGTTTTACATTAATTTCTGTTCCTCGTAATATTAAGTTAATTTGGAGTAAATAAATTTTTTCTTTTGCAACTTTGACATCTTAAAACAAAAATTAACTACATGTATATTAATTTTACGTAATAATTAAATAACTGCTTTAGCTTTATAATTATCATAAATTAAATAATTAGTTTCTATTAAGTTTATTTAATTTTTTAATCCTTGTATCATGTAAATGGTGAATATTTTAATCTCCTTATATAATTAAAACGTTATTTTTGAGGACTTAGTTTTAATTGCCTATTTATATATTTTTATCTTATACATTACCTTTTATCATTTGTTAGCATGTGTTATGTAACTTTTTATACAGCCTCTTTATATAATATTTGATGATAGATCCGTATGATGATGCCTTTGCAATTAGGAAAGAAAAGTTGGCAAACAAGACGAAAAAGGTCGAAAGGGCCCAGGAAGGTAATATAAAACGAGCTAAAATTGCTATGGGAGTTGGTCAATCCTACAATCAAATTTCCGACTCTTTTTCTACTAATAAAGAAGTAATTTTTCACGATAAGTTATTTTATATTTCGATAATTTAAAGCTCTTATATAAAAGATTTGCTAGAGACTCTCCACACACAATTTGTAAAAATTTAATCCTTTATTTCTACTTTTAAAATTACGTAGCACTTGAGCAAATCATTAAAAGAGGCTCATCTCTCCACCGCCTCCATCGGTAAATTCCCATATAAACCAAGGCATGATGAAGTGTTTGCTTCCAAGGGTAATGGCAAATTTTCCAAAGCCCAAAATGATACTCACATGAATCGCATGTTAAATAGCATTGCTAAGCCCAAAAAAACGTTGGCCCTGGGAGTCAAACACGAAAAACAAGCCCAACTCGACATACTGCAAAGTTTATCAAACCGTGAACCTCGACTCCAGAGCTTGGATAAGCTCGCAAATGTGGCCCTGCAAAACGCATCTCGACAAGAAAAGGCTGACCGGGCGTCCTTGGCGGCGGGCCCTAAAAGCAAGTCACGAATCAGGGAGCATAACAAACTCAAAAAATATAAGATTGGTTTGAACTTTCAATTGCATTATAATTTTTTTATTAATGTGCCTAATATATATTATATATCCCAGGGTTTCCGAAAAATTATGTTAATAGCACACCTACCTTGGATTATTTGCAAATTGGCCATTATTTTTAATATTTAGAAGGTTAATTAACCATGTTATAATTATGTTTAATTATTTACGATTATAGAAAAATTACCGGAACCATAATATTCCTTAGAAATTTTTTTTGTAATTACATTTATAAAAAAATTCCTTGGATTTTGCGGAAACCTTAGATCTAGGACAATTTAATATTGTTTCCACTATCTGTTTTGTGAGAATGGCTCAAACATATTCTTTTTATTCTACCTGAAATAAGTTTGGCAAAAATAAGCACGTTTGATATTTAAAAAAGAGGGAAAGGAAAATATGTATGAACCACATTTAAAACACTCAAAAAGTGTCGCGCAAAATATGTTAATTCTTATTTTGGCATGATTAAAGAAGCTTTTACCACCTTTTCTATTTTAAATATTCAAAGTGTAGGGCTATTTTTTAATTAAGATTTAAAATCCTAAAAAATTGTAGAGCGCCATCATAGGGCGATCGCGTCAGAGTATTTTTTTTTTTTTAAATATTGCAATTTAAAATTTTTTATTTTTTTGTCAAATTTTAATACTAATATTTCAAATTATATTAAATGCTAATAATAAAGATTGACGACTTTTAGTAAAAATGCTTGATGTCGAGTTTTTTTTTTAAAATACACTATAAAATGAGTGAACTTTGAAGCGGTTATAAAAATTTTGTCAAACAAACCTAATCCATTTCAATGCTCGCAAAAGGTAAATTTATGTTGTGCGGCGTTATAAATGTGATTATTTAAGTTTAAAATATTCTAGATTTTGATAAATTAATTTATAGATATCCTTCTTGTTTACACCTTTTAATTTTTGCTATTTACAGGTACCAGCTCCAACAAATTTGCGCATAAGAAAAAGGGAAGCGGTGATTTAGCTACCAAAATAGCTGAAAAGCGTAGCATTAAAAAGGTCGAAAAAGCGAAGAAGAAAAAGCATGGTCGCGGCGAAGAATAAATTTTTCATTAATTTTGTTGTTCTATGAAATTGCAAATTGTGTTTAAATAAAGATTATTGCTTATAACTCGTATTAAATATAATTTAAAGTCTAGAATTACCAAATATTATGGAATGCAATTAAATATATTCAATATATATATTCTTCTTTTTAGGGTTTTTGTAAATTATAATATATTCTTAAATGCTGTTTCCTTCGTTTCTTTTTTGCTGAATAGTGTTTTGTGGGTCTACTATTCTTTTTGGTTTTTATTATGTGCTTGCTAATTTTTTTGTGCTTTGTCATGAAATATTGCTTGATTGTTGGTTTATAGTAAATTTTGTTGGCATAGTCCACACATAACGGCTTGTCCACTATATATAATTACATGTATTTTAAGCCTTTTTGTTAAAAAAAATAGGATGTATAGTGCAAGGCGCATTAAATTTAAGTTAAATTGTATACAAACAATTTTGGCAAGAAAAAATGTTTTGTGATCCTAACCACCTTCTCTGATTATTTTTTTTTTAAATTATTGAATATTACTTCCAACGCGACTTTTGAAATGAAATTTTTTATATATTAAGAATGTTATCATTTCTTATTTTAATCGATTTTATATATAAATTTAGAGATTAGGTTGTATTTTACATGTAAGTTAGCAAATGGCCAATGTATATCTATAATTTACCAATATTATATCTTCCCACAAATCCTTGAATCGTTGCCAATTCTTCGGTATTTTTGTTGCTTACATCGTTTATTCTGTAAATTATGAGCATTTCGGTGCCAGTTGATCTGAACACTGGGTTGTCTGGCAGGGTATAACCGCACATCCTATATGGGTGGCAAATTCATACATGATGTTAACAATATTTTTTTATTGGACCGACTCCCATGGTCAAATTGTTGATTGTTATTCTCTTTTTTCCCCCAAAAAAATTTTAGAATATCTTGATTGGTACTGCCATTATTAGCGAGTTTCCTATTTCTTTTTAGAACTTTTTTAAAAAAATGTATAGAAAAACTTTATTTCATTGATATTATCTGACGCTCCACGATATTTATATTTGCTTATTTAAAATAACCATATATATCGACAAACATTTGGAAGACACCACTGATTTTATTGATACTTTATGTCTTGTACATTTTTTTGGCCGCTTATGCAGAAATTGTATTTTTTATAAATTTAAATTAAATAAAAGTTTAATTTTGTTAAAACTTTTTAATTTAAGTAGGTTTTTTTTATATTTATTTTACTCCATTAATTTGCCAAAAATATGTAACAAACAAAATTTGTGTATTCATATGCCAAAAAATTTTTTAATATAAAGTCAAAACAACTAAAAAAAGTAAATACATTTTTAAAATATTGAGCAAAATTTTAAAGATGTTGGGTCATTTTGTTTATTGAAATTTTAACCAGAATTTGAAAAACGCTACGTAGGTATAAGTAGTCACCAAATTAAAGTTATTTTTAATCGCTATTCCTATTAGAGTTAAATCATTCCTACAGAATTGGTTTTTCAAGCATACATGCTATGCCTTGTGTTCCCATAAATTAAAATTTAGCTAACCTCGCACCAGTACGGGACAGGTCATCGGTTGATCGAATTTCGAGCCAATCTAAGCACCTGATGGTGTTATTTAAAAATCCACCAATTTTGATATCTAGAGTCTCGAATATAATTGTTTGACAGCGCGTTGCCTAATAGAATAAAAATCATAATTGCACATGATTAAATACGGCTAATTTTTATAAACAATATATTTAATTTGCGCTTTGAATATTTTGTAGGGCATGAATGAAATATTATACTTTTTTGATCTTTTGTATATCCGTTTTTTGTTATAAAAACTACCAAAAACCTAGAATTTAATACCAACATTTATAACAGAGGTAATTTTTGAAAGGTTATAAATTATCTTCAGAGATCAAACCTGATGGCTTAGGGATTTTCAAATTCGTTTACCGTTTTTTCTAACCAAACTTAGTTAGTCAGCTATAAACATTGATAATTTAAAAAAAAATGTCAAAAAACGATTTAAAAACAAAAAAATATTGAATTTTTTTTTGCATATTCACAACAGCCAAACTGTTAAATTCAAACTTAAAATAATATTTTATTTTTTAAACCGATAATATATCGTGTCGTATTGAAGTATAGACGCGAAATATTTTTTATTATCTAAATGCTGGTGTAAGAGTTTCATATACTAATAAAATTTATTTCTCATTATTTGTGATGATAAATATAAGTTGCAAGTGATTTTTATATGAAAAAAAGATTCTTAATTTTTTTCATTTTAGGGGTGGTCTAAAAAGGCCATTTTTCGGTATGGAGGGATCTATGCAGCCGAAGGCGGAAGAAACTAAGAAAAACGGAAAACATATATTAGATAGGGCTATCATAAGAATGCAAGCGTTTTCATAACCTTATTTTTTGTGACTTTGTTATTTGTTGACCTGTGTAATAAAAAGGTAGCACAAAATTCTTTTGTATTTAACAAAAAAATATGAAATACATAAACAACAACAAAAAATTTTTTCAAAACAAAAAATTTTTATTATGGATTGAATTAAAACTAAATATTTGAACAATTTTATTTATTAATACATTTTGAACTAGTATCATTGGGTTTATATAAAATTTATTTATCAACATGTCTTAAGTAAGAAAAAAAAACTAGATTTCTTAATTAAGTGTTTTACCACTTTTCGAAAGCCCTACTCAGATTAATATTAGGTGTTTTAAAATGCTCTAAAAATTTTATTTCCTCCAATTTTAACAAGGGGGGGGGGGGCATACATAAAATTAATATATTTAAATATGAATTGTCAAACAAAAAAATACCACAGTTAGCTATAATCAAGGGAGCATTAAATTACAAAAACAAACCATAAAAAATAGAAATTTGTTAGGAGTGCTAGTTAAATTTATAAAAGCAAGAAATAAAATTTGTAAAAAAGATACTTATAAATATACAAGATTGACTTATTATGTAAATTGACATTTCTGTCAAATTCTTTTTTAGGGTATAACGGTTCACATAAAATTTTGAAATCCGCTCTTTTTTACTGAAATTTTTTATATCTTAAGAGGGAGCAAAAGGGCCAGTATATTAAAATTTGTGTTTTCGTTATAACCACAGACAATACAATAATGTAGGTCCAAAATTATTTAAATAAGGATGTTATAAAAACAAAAAACGAAAACTGGAAGTCAAATAAAACTAGTAGTTAAAAAACGGATAATCAAGCAAGACTTTAAATCACAACGAAAATATGTACAACAAAAAACGCCTGTTTTTTCTTGAATGTTGAGCCATAGTATATTTTTTCCATCTTAGATAAATTTTTTATACGATGGAAAAAGCAATTGATAGATCAAAATAAAAATACCTGCAGGAGCCAATTACATTTGAAGGGTAATGTGTCATTGTCATCATCCTTGCGCCTTAGTTTTATAATACCGGACACTTTATTGGGCATGGGATCGCCGCACCCTAACATTATAATATTAATTTTGGTAGGTCCTTCGCTATATGTCAAACATGGGACCTTTTGTAAAGCATCTCATGCTAATTGTCAAACTTCTAAAACTCTCCGATCTTTACATAATTTATGAGTCTCATTCAAAAATGAGTATGAGGCACTAACTAAACCTAATTTACCCATCTACTCACATTTGGCCGAGCCATATGCTAAAGGCTCTGGCTAGTAAAAAATAAATTTGAAGAAAATATATTAAATTGACATCAAGGTGCTGTAAAAAAAATAAAATTTTTATTAATTTTTTTTCAACAATTTAGCCTTATCCTAAACGGCCAAATTACATTGTTTCATATTTTTTTATATAGCCGTTAAAAACTTTTTTTTATAATTTTGGAATTATTATAAGGCACAGCCAAGTATGCGAGGGCCGCACTCAAAAACAACTAGAGTATATTATGTATTAAACTAAACTGGAATCATGCTGGTCTACCGTTTCGCAATACACACCTCCAAAACCATCAGGACACTTGCATTTTGTGCAATTATTAGGATCAGCGTAGCCCTCGTGCAAGCATTTGCTTGCCCTGTAAATGTAAGCGCAGGTATCTTTATATTTAACATTAAAAGTAAATTTTAAAAATCTATTTTAAGATTCTTATAATTTCAAAAAATCAAATATTTTGTAAATAATGCCGTGTCATAAAAATGGTTTGTTTTTTCGTAAAATTTCAAACAATGCAATTTATCTATCAAAATTTAACGCGTTTTATTAATGGCGCTCAGGCAAGGCAATAATGTAAAATGCCTTTATCTAAACATGCATGTTTTTTACACTCAGTTTTTGGAAAAATAAAAACGAAAATAGACATGGCTTAAAGTCATCCTATAACATGTCTTTAATTCTAACATTCTCTAAGCCAGCGTCTCCTACTCCCCAAATCATGGAAGAGCCCCCTCGGCAAAATCTCGGGGGTAACCTTATCCCCCCCCACCCAATTTTTTGTTAATTACACAGCTCAGCAAATATCAACAGAAGCGTAAATTTTATGAAAATAAAAGAATGCATCCGATGGCCTAATCTCATATATATTATTTGTTTTTCATAGTTTCTTCCGTCTTTGGCTCCTTAGATCCGTCTATAACGAAAAATGACCTTTTTTGACCATATTCACAGATCTTAATATACCCTAAAAAGAAAAAATTAAAAAATCTTTTTTGCATATAAAAATACCTTGTAATTTATATTTTTATTAAAAAATATAAAAAAATAAATTTTATTAATATATCAAGCTCTTACATCGGCATTTAGATAATACAAAATATTTCGCGTCCAAACTTAAATACGAAACATTATATTATCGATTTTTAATAAAAATATTATTTGAAGTTTGAATCTAACATTGTTGACCTGTGTTATAAGCAGCCACTTCGAATCAATTCAATTTTATTTATTATATGAATTATTACAATGATATAAATGTTAAGAATTATTGATATTTAAGTCATTATCTAATTGCAATAAAATGTCCTCTTCAGATTTTAACAAAAGGAGATTTTGTAAAAACATATCTCACATTTTGTTACGTAGAGAAGTTTTAATTAATTTTATCTTGCTCATTGATCTCTCAGCGCTACAACTGGAGATCGTTATTGAGCAAGATTTTATATATTTTTTAAGGTAAAACTGTTGTATGTTTTATTTAAAGCCCTATAAGGTAGTAAAAAATTGTCATCTGAAGTAAACAAGGTTTCATCATCATCCTCATCACTTTTTTCAACGTCGTCCTCCAGATAGTTACAGAAACTCTCTGGAGTATTTTTTGATTCTAGAATTTAAAAAAAATATTAACCATTCAAATTTTAGGTAGAAATGATTTTATCTATTAAAGCTTGGCGGAAAAACGGAATAAACATTTTCGTTTCTTCAGAAATCAAATAAGGGTCAAGGTTGTAAAAAGCACATATCTCGTTTATATTTTCCACATTTACTTCATTGTATTTTTTTAATGAAGCTGTGGTAAAATACGAGACTCCTTTATAAAATTGTAAAGTATCGTCGTGTATAGATTTTTAATTGCTTCCAATTTAAGGGAAGGGTAAACTTTTAGACAGTGACTTTTAAATTTGTCTTTTCGGATTTTTCTACCTGCGCAATGGGATGTCACTCGGCATGAAACTTTGTATTGGACATTATTGGAAGGCATACACAAATAGTAATAATTTCCAAGTCGAAAAATTTGGTTAACAAGGGGTACCAAAAAAGGGTAAACAAAATTTGAAAACTTGGTAATTTTAAATAATTAAAATTAATTGTAACATTTTACATATATTTAATATTTTATTTTTATTATACAAATAAAAATATAGCTTAAGAGTAAAATGTTACACTTTCTTTTATTTATTTAACATTTTTCGATCTAGCAACATAATTTATTATAATTTTAATATTTTAGAACAGTATAAAAAAATTTTTATAGGTGCGTTTAAATTTTTTTTCCAATCTTAAATATATATAAAATAAAAAAGCTATAATTGAAAAAAAATAGTATTATTAAAATCTTCTTAACCCACATTTACGTATAAAAACTTTTATTTTTAAATAATTTTTTGATATAGTAAATTTAGGTAAAAATATGCCAAAAAGGTACTTTTTGACAACTTTAATAGCAAATAAAATGAAAACTGGATCAGGTAGGAAAAAACGGAAAGCACCATGATGTTTAAATAAAATGAAAACTAGATCAGATAGGAAAAAACGGAAAGCACCATGATGTTTAGCAGAAAAAACTGCGCTAAAAAAATGTTCGAAGTTTTTGGTCTAAAATATAAAGTCATTTTTTGTCGACCAGTGTTATATATGTTTTGTGTGTAGACGTGTAAAAAATTGAGAAAAATATTAATTCTTGTTAAATAAATTACCCTAGACTGCTATAGTTACCCTCCTTTTTAATACCCCCATAACTATACCTACCCCCCTCAAATACCTCCCCCCCCTCGGCCGAATTTTTGGAACCGCTTAATTCTAACCCCCCCCCCCCCCCCCCCATAGGAGACACTGCTCTAAGCTTTTGAGACATAACTCATAAATAAAAATATAAAAAATGAATTTTTACCTGGTATTTAATATTTAAATGCTAAAAAATAGCAATTTAAAAATTCTTAAAAACTCAAATTTTAAAAGTTTAACCAGAACAATATTCCTGATTTATGGCTTTGGCATCGGCAAAAGTTAGGTATTCACGGTTCCCCATAGCTGTCTGTAGTCGGGGATTTATTGTTTTTAGCGTGGGTTTACCATTAAACGAGGCTGTCTAAAAGGAAAAAAACACATATTTTTTGGGCGATTTTGCGAAAAGAAAATATTGCACATTAGTAATTGGCAAAGTAATGCTTTTAACCTTCACATGAAACCTGTATAACTTGAAATTTTAGAATAAATTATTTTATCGGACTTATACATTTTTAAAATACAAATATAAGAATCTAAAAAATACATATGCAAGTACATAATTCTCTCAAAAAATTTGAGATGGAATATTTATCAAATAATAAACGTGTTAGGCCAAATTGTATTTGCATAAACTGATAAAACTGCAAAAAAAATATAATTCTAAAAAAAATTGAAACTGAACCCGTTTTAATATAAGAATGTATTAACGGGCCTTCGTTCCCACTTGTAAATAGTGGTTTATTACCAATGCATCATAATGCATGATGGATGATACATCATAAGGTATGTGATTTTGCTTAACGCTAGTTCGATCGACTTTGGCAAAATTTCGGGCACCCCCGGATTCGACGTTGTCGTACATGACTTCGACGTAAAAATCGCGGTCGGGCCGTGATTGTTCGTGCCACAATCCAAGGGCATGACCTATCTCGTGGGCAACTTCACCTACCTATGGTTCACGTGAAAAATGTGAGTTTTTGTTTTTCGTAAAATTTTCTAAAATTCTAATAAATTTTTTATTTCAGAAAAATTATTTATTGTATGTGCATAAACTAAATTTGGCAACTTTTGAAAAATTTGCGTTCATTTACTAAGGTTTAAAAAATTTTAAAAATTTTACGAAAATAAAACTCTCAAGTGGCCTAACCACATATATATTCCACCGGTTTTTTATTTAAATAGAGCAGAGCTGTAGCTTATTTTCGGGTAGCCAATGTCAGATTTTTAGGACATCTAAGCAAAAATAGAGAGGTTTAAAATGGGAGTAAATATATAATAAATTTTTCGCTCAAATTTTGTGTTCAGTTTTATTGCCCACCGCTCTTAATATTTCTTCAGATTTATAAAAAAAAATGCAGGTATTATTAAAACGCACCTGTATAATTCTGGCCATAAAAAAATTTTTTTTTGACTTAAAGATCGTAGCACACTAGAGTTTTTTCGGTCTTACGTAATTTTTGGTCAAATTAAGTTTATGTGTCCTAAAATAATATAGCTTTTGGTGCCCCTACGCCTAAGTTGCTCTCAAAAATTTGCTGGCCCTGTTGAATGCTAATTAATTTTATTGCAATTTGCCATGCGCGTTGACAAATCCTACGAAATCTTTTAAAAAAAAATTAAATTATTATGCCATTAACGAATTTTGCCTCGTATGAAACTTTATATATTTACAAGACTTATTTATGTAGGTTTTATATAATTTTCACAAAAAAATTATAGTATTAATATTAATCAGATATAAATATATATATACCAAAAATTTAATAAAGACAAATTATTATTATTATTATTATTATTATTATTATTATTATTATTATTATTATTATTATTATTATTATTATTATTATTATTATTATTATTATTATTATTATTATTATTATTATTATTATTATTATTATTATTATTATTATTATTATTATTATTATTATTATTATTATTATTATTATTATTATTATTATTATTATTATTATTATTATTATTATTATTATTATTATTATTATTATTATTATTATTATTATTATTATTATTATTATAATTTTAAATACGTCTCTCAAAAATAGAATTAATACGAAACCTTGGGGCATTTTGTTGATACCGAAACGGTTTGCTCTTCCCCAGTTTTGCCAATATATGACCAGCAACTTTGTTTTGTTATATATATAAATATAAACAATAATTTTATATAACTTAACTATCATAATATTAACATTTTTAAGGGTTTTGTTTGTTTTTGCCGGTCATAAAATTTTCAATTATTCCCATAATTGCTTGCAAATTTGATAAATAAAATAGGGAATTCATTATTTTTAAAACAAAACTAAAATTATTCCAAGTTTAGAATTACCCCGCACCGGTGAAGAAGTAAAGGTAGTCGCCTCCTGGAGCCTCAGTTACCTTCGTGAACCGGACGCACGTTTCATTTTGCCATAGGTAGACGGCTCTATCGATAACATCGATCATCGAATCATCTAAACGTGATTTAAAATATATATATGAATGGTCAACTTACATTGCAGGCTGCTTTTAAATGTCGCTTTTACTTAAGGACAAGTGTAAAGTCTTGTCGAACTACTTGGAAAATAATCAGTTAACCATAAATAAATGTGATTTTATCTATAAATTTTAACGAATCATAAACTATGACTTTGGTCAATAGCCTATAATGTACAAACAACGTTTTAACGAGACACCTTCAATCCATTTTTCTTACATTTAAACTACATTTCATTTTCAACGTGTCTTTTATTGCATCCTTGCCCCTGGGCCAGCTGATTCCTTAAATAAATTTAAAAATTAGTGAAAAGAGAAAATAGAAAACATTAAAAAGAGGTTTACTATCTAAATCGGCGATCATATATTTGATTGGCATCACATCCTTCCAGTTTGGAAGAGTTGACAATTTCCTCGTGGAAGTCAATAATCCCTGGGGCATGCGAGATAGGGCAGCTTTATGAGTTAGGACTATGTCACCCTCAAACAGTCCGTCCCATTTTTTCTTGCTTGCCTATAATTATGCTAGTAAAACTAAAAGCGAGTTTTTTTTACTTTTGGGTGCTTTCAGACTTAGTTCGTTTTTTTAAAAAATTTTAAAATTTTTATTTTAAAATTTTTACCTTTTGACATTAATCGCTTTTTTACAAAAAGTTGCCAATTCTGGTTATTAGCATTTAAAATGTTTTTCTGAGAGAAAAGTTTTTAAAATATTTTGAAAAAAAAAATAAAAAATCAAAAAATTCGAAATTTTTAAAATTTCTAAAATTTTTCAAAAAAATGAAACCAGTCTGAACGCGCCCTTTGTAGAACATCGAAATTTCGTTTTCATATAAATAATAAGCAGCATAAAAATTTGTTAAAAAACGATTTTTTTTTAAAAAAATAATATTAACGTAGATATTAGTAATATTAACATTATTTATATTATTTCTTTAGGGCGCACAAAGTTCATTCGTTGTTTTAAAATTAATTTCAAAAATTCCGCAAACTTAAAATTTAAGTTTTTTCATTGAGAATTATTAACGATTGTTTTTGCAATATTTTCTAATATCCGGAGCATACGCGCTCTAAGCATGTTCATGTAGAGACATAGTTGAAAATCATCTCAACATAACTCCTATAAATTCTATTAAAAAATTCCAACATTGAACTAACATTTTTTTTTCGAAGAATTTTTGAATTTTTTCCAAATATTTATGAACTTAAACGCGTAGATGAAAACATAGTATTTATTTTTAGCAAAGTATGATTTTTATAGATTTTAGAACAAAATGTAAAATACGTAAAAACAATTTTTTTTGTTTTATTTGTCTTGGAACATATAGCTAGATAAAACATACGTTACCATAGAGTCTCTAAATTCTTTTTAAAATATGTTTTATATGTCAGCTTTGACAACAATTTTGATACCAAAAAACAAAAATATATCCCTCGTAGGGCTTGAAATTTAAATACAAAAACGCAAGGTCAAAAACAAAGAAAACAATCATAAACAAATTCACCAGAGCAAATACAAAAGCAAACGCAAAAATAAGCTTCAAACAAAATTTACTTTTTACAAATTTTAAACTAAAATTTAAATATGAATAGGGTTGAATCTAATATAAATGTGAGATTAAAAACAAAAACAGCCTTGACAAAAAAACCAAAATTCTCTACTTGAGCAGATTTATTTAAGTGTTTGGTAGACCACTTATCCATCAATTTTATCAAGTACTCGACAGCTTTGTATTCTCCCATAGACCGTCCCCTGAGTTTGCTATCATCTTTTTGGTGTTTATTGGTTTTATTGCTCTTATTTCGAGCAGGTAAAAGTGTAGAATTTATTATTCGACTAGAAATTCGAGGTCTGCTAAAATTAGTTGGGTAAGCCATATGAACAGAAAGGAATGGTGATACCTCTTGAAAGGGTATATAGTAGCTAGCTCTTATATCACCGTAAACCTGAATATACATGACAAAGTTTGTCTTTCAATAAAGCGAATTGTAAAATATGGTTATGCATACATTAGGGCAAACCGGGCCCTGTTTTTTTTGGCCCTGCCTGTCTGGCATATTTTTCAATAGGCCCTGTTGTAAAAATTTTATAAGGCTCCCTATAAGGGCATTTTAAATACCGCCCAGAAATTTTGTATTGCAAACTCTACAATTTTTCTTTAAAGTTTAATATATTACAGAGTGTAGACCGTTTATTGAAAAATGCCTTTATATCGAATTTGGACCACATTTATGGTCGATGATAGCATTTCCGAAAAAAATGGGGAAATTAGATATTAAGAACAAGTTATTAGGCACTTGCTCAAATTACATAAAAATTATTTAGTTACCGGAAATAATAGGTTTAAGGCTTATGATAGGACCGGCCATACCCACTTTATGTAATTAACTTAATCATTTTAAATTGCCTCTGCAAAACACACGTCGACAAAAGTCAATGAGGGATTGACAAAAATTATGACACTTCTCGGACATTTTCTACAAGATGGCCTTGCCTCTTACCGTTTTCCGAAATTTCTTCAGAATTTGGTTAACAACTTAGATTAAAATAAAAAATGGCCAAATTTATTGACTAATTTTCCGACCTCGAGAAGGTCTAAAGAAAAAAAATTAAAATTTTTTTCTCATTTTAACACACTCGTAACTTCCAATTTTCCTTTCAAATAATGTGTAATAATATATTCAAAATATCGAGTTCTCCCATCAATTAGGCTATAAAGAATATTTGGCGCCATAAACAGGACACGATATCTTATTGGGTTTGAAATAAAAATTCTATGTTAAGTTTGAACTTAACAGTTAATGTTTTGTATAAATAATTTTTTTTTCAATGAATTTATTTTTATATTTAAAAATTTTTACAAAAATTTTCAGCCTGCCTACAAATTAATTTGAAAAACAGACGAGTTTGTAAATCCCTAAGGCAAGTCTGATCTCTAAAGTTAGCTCCTATATAAATTTCGAGATGTCTAGCTTAAAGGTCTCTTCTTATTAGATTTTTAATAAGATATTTTAACTTAGATAAGTTAGGGGGGATAGCTCTGACCCAATTGGCTTACCTCCTAAATATTGTTTCCAAAAAAGAATAATTTTTTGTATCTCGAGGTTAGATGGAATATGTATTAATGAAATAGAGGTTACTTGTGAATACTGTCCTATGCCAAAGAATACCATTATCAATAATAGAATTTTTTTGCACATCAGGACTCATTAAGCAAAGCTATGTTATACCTTGGTTATTAATAAGCAACACCTAGCACGAAACATTGGTGTATTGAAAAAGTCGGTAATCATAACAAAAGGCAAAGATTCCAATCACTTAAATATACATCAACCTGTATTATTTGTCGCTTTAGCATCAAGAGTGAAGAAATACGATTGACTTAAAACATTATAAAAAAAATTATCGTAAAATTATTAATAATTTTTCTTTTCTCAATCTAATTTACGTGTTTTTTATTTTTATATTATTACTTGAGTAGACGAATAGTTTCTCCAAACAAGGCCAATTTGTTTTTGAAAAGGGATTCTAGCAAGCTGTAGTTGACAAGATTAACATCTATAAAAAGCGCAAGATCGGGAAAGATGATCGATCCTTTTCTGATAAGAATTGATGCTTAATGCCAATTTTGGTATTTTGCAAGATTAATTATATATTTCAAAATTATAAAAAAAATTTATTTGCTGTGCTTAGTACGAACCCTGCTATTTTTAAAAATTTGATAACAAATAAAATTCAAAGACTAAACTACATAAGAATCTTTTTTTTATATTATCTTAAACAACATTTAATATCTAATTAGGATGGTAAAATACATTAAAAAGTTTGGAAGAAATTGAATCACAAACGATGTGAATATTGATTATGGCTATGGGTCGCACGTGGCATCACACATTTTTTCTAATTTAAACATCATAAATATCAAATTTAATAAAATACATAAAATTTAAAAACGGGAAGAAGATAGGAAAAGAGCAAAATTAGATTATTTTTTTTGCATGATATACTGTATACCTTCTTCGATTTTTTTCGACCTATGTGATAAGTTTTAAACATTCTTAAAATATTGGATCTTTTTTTTAATAGTATGAAAAATTATAAAATCTTTCTGAGTTTACAATAGAAATTTTTCAAAGCATCTAATCAGACAAAACTTATATAACAATCGGTTAATCCCAAGGAAACGCTTAGAAGCGCCAAAAACAATGCATTTTTTAGCGGGCAACAAGACAGTTATTCTTGTTTATGCCATAGTTGGTAATATATCGTGGGTTATATGATTAGGCTCATATTAATTACGCAAGTTTTGTTTATTGTTTTATTTTCCATTTCGTCCTGATTTTTAGGTTGATTAACGGTACCTTTTATAATACTCAAAACTTGTTTACTGTATTTTAAACTCTCGTCAAACATCCGTAATATTTCGGCAGGTCTATTCGGTGTAAAATGAACTCGTGTTTTTACACGAGTTCATTTTACACCGAATAGTAATAACGCTTTGCAACATATGTATTGTATTTAAATGATGGTTTTCTTATGTAAAATTTTATGAGGATTCCAAATATGTTATTCAATTTTGTATAACTTTTTTAGTTTTTAAATAAATGCGATTTCAAAATTTTAATAACTATATTAATTAGCATATATGAATTTTTAGAAATTTATTGATTATAATCGACCACTCTAACATTCAACAATTTTTTGAGAGTTATGAGCTAACTACAGAGATCAAACCTGTCATCTTAGGGAATATCAACTCCGTTTACCGTTTTTCCTAATCAAACTTAGTTAGTCAGTTATAAACATTGCATATTTAAAAAAAAGGTTAAAAAAACAAAAAGATTCAAAAACAAAAATAAATTGAAATTTTATTTTTGCATATTTAAAATAGTTAAACTATTAAATTTAAACTTCAAATAATTTTCATTAAAACCCGATAATATATCGTGTCGTATTTAAGTTTGGACGCGAAATATTTTTTAATATCTAAATGCCGATGTAAGAGCTTGACATATTAATAAAAAAAATTTTTCAATATTTGTGATTAAAAATATAAGTTACAAGGGATTTTATTATGCAAAAAAGATTTTTAAATTTTTTCTTTATAGGGTATATTTAGAACAATATGGTCAAAAAAGCCATATTTCGTTATAGACGGATCTAAGGAGCCAAAGAGCTAAGAAAAACAAAAAACATATATGAGATTAGGCCATCATGGGGATGAATTCTTTTATGTTTTCATAATAATCTCGTTTCTGACATAAATATTTGTTATACAACGAATTTAATTATCTCATCCGCGGAATTACATTCACTCTTTATAATTTCTGTTAAAATATAGATAAATAAAGCCTAAATGTTAGTTCGGTAATTTTATTATAAATAGATGTATTGTGAGTATTTAATTTATAACTCGTGTTGCCGAGAGGCTAGAGTTCGCTCCAGCCCATGCGTGCCCGAGTTCTATTCCCTGAGGATACTTTTTTTTAAATATTTTTTTAACATACCCAAGTGTTGCCTGACTTAAGTTAAATATATTTTAGTAATTCCTGAAATGTTTTTATGTTATTTTAAGTAAATTAGATGATATTATATTATAATTTTTTTAAACCTTTTTTGTCAATAACTTAAAAATACTTTTTCTAAAAAACTTTGTAGTTCAACTAGTAGATTTAGGCGCTTTTTAGATTTTCATAAATGGTGAGCCACATACTTCGCACTAATAATTTCGGCATTTTTATTTTAATTTATAATTAATATGTTAATATAAATTGTTTCACTCATTTAAGAATTTTTTTTTAATTAACTTTAAAAATAAAGATCCTAATCCAACTGCGATGAGTATGAATTCTTACATATATAATGATTGTTTAAAAAAGGGATTTCGCCCCTTCTAAAATATATAAAATTTCATCATTTTTACAATTTATTTTATTTTTCCATGTATATCAATATCGTAATGTTATGGGTCATATAATAAATTAAAAGTGCAGGCAGCTCCAGGGATAAAATATAACAATATTTAAGTGTTCAAAATAACATTTTAGGAACTGCTAGTATTTAAACTAAGTCAAGCAACACTTGGGTATATTAAAAATATGTTTAAAAAAAATTTATCCTCAGGGAATAGAACCGGGCACGCATGGGCTGGAAAGACGAACTCTAGCCTCTCGGCAACACGAGTTATAAACTAAAGACTCACAATTCATCTATTTATAATAAAATTTCCGAACTAACAATGGGCTTTATATATCTATATTTTAACTGAAATTAAGAGATAGTAAATGTAATTTTGCGAAAGAGAATTAAATTAGTTGTTTAATGTTAGATTGGTCGATTAAAATTAATAAATTTGTAAAAATTTATATATGCTAATTTATATAATTAATAAAATTTTGAAATCGCATTTTTCTAAAAACTAAATGAGTCAGACAGAATTGAATAACATATATGGAATCCTCATAAAATTTTAAATAAAAAACTATTATGTTGCAAAGCGTTTTTACTATTCGGTGTAAAATCAACTCGTGTAAAAGTCTATTCGGTGTGAAATGAACTCGTGTAAAAGGTCATTTTACACGAGTTCATTTTACACCGAATAGACCTACCCGTAATATTATTTTTTAATATCGCTCATAAAGATTTGATAAAAATAATTAAAGAAAGCCTATAAAATTGAGAAACAACACAATGATATACTGTAAAACATTTTGTACAGTTTTTCGTAATTGAGTTCATCCATTCAAAAAAAAATTTTAACTTAATTTTGGACATGTTAACATATATAGTGTCAAAAATACCGATAAAATATATTATCTTAATAATTTTAAAAACATTTTTTAAAGTTTGGCCAATCATTAATTAATAAAAAAGGACGAACAAAAATCTATGATAAATAAACAAGGAGGCGCCTTTCCATCTAGTATAAAAACGAAGTCACACGCAAAATTTATGAGGAAATGTGACAGTTTAAATGCAAATAAATATGAGAGGACGCTTTGGAGTGCGAATTGATAGGTAATCACTGACCAAAGTTTAAATTTGACGATATGTGTCATTTGGTTGCCTGTTAAAGAATTAATTTTTGTTGAGTTGGGATAAATACTAAAAAATGTACAAAAAAAAATATTTTTAGTTTTTTATAATTTTGTAAACTGGCAACTTTATTCTACAAAATTTGTCACTAGCCACAGCCACAATAAATGGCAAAAAAATGCTCCAAACTTTTTTACAAGGCCAGGTAATGACGTTGAAAGTAAATTACTACAATTTCAGCTTTGTATGAAAAAAAAAAATTTATCATTCTAGCTAACAACAATAACATTTTTTTATAAAAAATTACATAAAAATATTAAATACTCTTATAAAAATTAAAAAAAAGTTTTTATAATTTCAGGTCACAGGGCCGATGCGTCGGGGTTTTTTGACCATATTTATAATCACCAATTTATTTTTTTGTATTTATCATTTGAAAAATTATTTTATTTATAAAAATAATTAATGATCAATTTTAATGCAAAACGATTTATCTTTCTAAAACTTTTGATTTAGCACGCCATGGTTTGTTAGAAATAAACAATTAAGAAATACAAATACATTTACAGATTGATTTAACTATTTTGATATATATAATACTTTTTTAAATAACAATAATTTTATAGATAATAGAAAAACTAAACCTAAATATTTTTTCTGATTTTTATTTATTTTTTCCCATAAGTTTGAGAATAATTTATATATTAATGATAAACTATAAAGTATAAAATTTAACATTATTGATTTATTTATTGATTCTTTTGATAATAGATTTTTTACCGATAATATTTATTTAGAATCTTTCCCTTTATAAATTTGATTATCCTTTTTTTAGATATAAATAAATCAGAGCCTCTTTTAAAAATAAGTAATATTGATAAAAAATCCTAATCTAAAGAAATTGACGTAGCCAAATTTTTAATAAGAAAACTTAATAATTACAAAGAATGTGTTACTAATGATTTTGTTAAATTTTTATATGATTACAAAGATGCATTTCCTAATCTATTTAACATTTTTTTATAAGTTTGTTATTTGGCTCTTCAACGTCGAGTTGTGAGGCCACATTTTCTTCTTTAAGAAGGATAATAACTTCTAGTGTGATTTGGTTCTTTTAGGACACAAAAAATCATTAACTGGGGCGTTGATTTTTGATGAATTTTATAATTTAATCAAAACAACCTCTAGCATAAAATTGTTAGATTAATACAATAAATCAGCTAATTATTGCCAAGACATGCAAATTTTTTTTATGCGCATTTGACGTTTATGGTCATGTTTTATTTAATTTTTTACCCTAATATTAATTACTAGTTATATATAACGAGTGTTTTTTCAATTAGCATTAAATTTATTTCATGATAATTAATCTTATTTTACTATTTATTTTGTCAAATTTAAAGTTTATATAATTCATTTTTATCATTCATATATTTCATATTTTTATTTTTCATGCGCATTGACACCAAATGATAAAATTATACTTACAATTAATTGCCAAATCTCATATCTTTTTAAGCAATTGATATTAGTGTGAAGAATTAATTTTAATTCACATATTCAATTTATAAACGCAATCATTTTTTTTATTTTATGAATATTATAAATTACTATTAATTTGTTAAAAATAAAAACTTTGAACATAGATTCAATTGTTGTATATGTATATTCCTTCACAAGTTTATTTGCCCCCCCCCCCCCTCACCCCAAAATGGAAAAGCTAAAATTGGGCCTGATTTTCTATATCATAGATATTTTGCCACAATTCTTTTATTATTTTATCTTTATTTACTCCATATTTATGCTTACATTTTACAATATTTCAATTATATATATCCGTTAGTTTGCGAATAAACATATAATAAACCTACTAAATAATTATAGAAAAAATGGGATAAATTAAATGTTAAAATAAAACATCTCACTTCCGCATTTTGAAATATAAAGGGCATTTGATATATAAATAAAATTAAAAAAGCACCGTTTCCCATCTATATATTAGATTCAGAATCTTATGATAGATAGACTATGTGTTATAGCTTTTTTAAATATTTCGTTTCCTAATATTATAGCGCAGATTTTTTTTATAACATTTAAATACCCAAATATTAAATTAATTACAATAAATTATCAAAAAGTTTAAACGCGAAATGTTAAAATGAAGTTATTATCGGCTGTACCTTCATAAATATAGGTTAAGTTAAGAGCAGTAAAATAAATTTTTACTTAAAAACTTAAATAACATTTAATATCTAAAACATGTTTTCTTGTCTAAGCACATACTAAACTCATGAATTTTCTTATTTACAAAAAGGCTTTATTTTTAAGGCTGGCTGGGGTCGCATTAAATCCCACATTCGCCTATGTCACAAAACAAAGTTTGTGCCTACTTGGCAGTCGTTTACAACCTTATATACCAATAATATATCTTAATTATAAACTTGTTTACTAGAAGAAATTGCATTTGGTCAAAAATTTTGGGTCTTTGCAGCTTGCTAAAATTAGATTCTATAAAAAAAGTAGACAAGTTTTTTAAGGAACGCAGGGAGGGGAAGGGGATTAGGGAGAAAGGCACTTTTGACCTGCCTGCCTTTAAGGTGGCATAAAAACAAGTCTATTTGAGGCAATACATTAAGTATTAAATTTTTTAATTATCTCTCGCCGATATTATTATTTTAATTTTTCTAGGATTGATAATTACTTCGTGTGTAGCAATAATTGTTTAATAATAGCCAAAAACCTTCACCAAAATTAAAACATTTTCAATGTCAAAAATAAATAGAGCTTTTACCTATTTATAAAAAGCATAACAAAATTTTTAATATATTCAACATAATTACAAAGTGTTTTGATTACTCAGAAAGTTAAATTTTGAATATTCGTTTTTTTAAATATTTTTTATTAAATTTCAGAAAAAGTTTAAATAAGGTATATTAAATAAACATTAGTTTGAACAATTCCCAATAAAACTTCTGTAATACTCATCCAAACCTGCGATTGAAATGTTTTTTGCAATGTCTTGGTTTAATTTTTTGTCTTGAGTATAGTAATCACCGAAATTTAAAAGCCGTTGTTTAAATTTTTCATCGCATCCGTATATGATATAAAATTCTTGGTCCTTCCCTTGAGTTATTGAAACCTGCATTGTAATATTCATATCAATCTAAATAAATATGTTTGGATAGCTCTTTAAGCATGCACTTTGACAAGTTTTTCCTAATTATTATTGATGACAATTTTTCCTAATAATTGAATTTTTTCCTATACTTTTTTTGCCATATATTTTGCGATTTGACAATTCCTACTATTTCCTATTTTTACAACTTTACCGTGTTTTTCTTTTATAATTAGGGTATAACGTTTTAAAGTATTAAAACTGCATGTTTACCAGCAAATAACATATACACCGAGTTATTGAATAATTCAACTTTTGTTGATTTCACAATTTTTTACAAAAATAATAGCGAATGTCTCACACAAAAATTACAACAGATTTAAAATGAAGACATTAAAATTGAGTAATAACTCTTTTGCTAATTTTTTGTCGTTGTGTTTTATATAATTAGCATTTATTTAGACAAATTATTTAATACAGATAATGCATACCGGCAGCGTTACAACAGCCAGAATTATTTGTTTTTCTACATTTTTATATGATGCTATATTCTATCTCTTTTTAATTTATTCCTTTTCTAGGACACGTGATAACGACCCTTACCTTTTTGTGAGGTGAATAATTTCGGATTACACAAAAAAAAATTTTCTGTTATTTGTTGTTAAATATCTGGCATTAACTAACATTTTCAATTTGTGCCACGTATAAAGATTGATTGCCAAACACTAAACGTGTCAATTAATTTTAATCTAATCTACTTGGGAAAGGCCCCCACCCCCCCAGAGACGCCCCCCCCCCCCCCCCCCCCAAACCCCCCAAAAAAACCCCCCCCCCCCCGGAATATAAGGGCACACCCCCAAAGAGGCCGACACCCCCCCCCCCCCAAAACAAACCCCCCCTTGCTTTACATCTCTTGAAAGAGACGGCATACCCGTCAGTGATCTATTTATAGCTTATTAAAATGTAATGCCCACAAATATATTATTTTAATATGATAATTAAAGTAGGTTCTAAAATTTGTAAGCAAATTTGATTTCTGATAACAGTTGAAATAACACTTTTTCTTACATTATTAAATATATTAATGTAAAAAAATAAAAATTAGCACAAACTAGACAAAATCTGGTTTGATTAGACGCTTTTGGGGATAATTTTTTAACCCGAAAATTTTTTTTAAGTTTTTTAGGGGTAATAAAAAATAACTAATTGAAAGTTGTTGTGATTTTTTTTTAAATGTTCTACTAATTAATTAAACACAATTTATGCAATCATATATTTATATTTAGAAAAGATCCGTTTAATAGCTGATATATTTTTTCTTTGTGTAAAATAAATTGTACAGTATGCATCTCAAGTTAATTGAGAGAGAAACAGATAGCTTTAAAAACTCATGAAGTAATAGGCGTTTAAAATTGATGTCCGTATGAACCCTAGCATACCATTTGTGTTATATTCTTATTATTGCATTGCAATTAATAATATCATGCATTGTTGAAAAAAAGGTTAAACCCCGTCCTAAGTTAGGATACAAACTTAAAATTAAAATACACTTTTGTAACAATTTAATATTGTCTAACTTTATATTTTGTTTCAAAGATCTTAAAGTTGCAAAAAGCCATTTTCTTAATTACTACTCAGGTCAACAAATATCAATGACACAACCGTGAGTTTAACGAAAATATGAAAGAATTTATCCCCATGATGGCCTTATCTATGTATATTTTGTTTTTCTTAGTTTTATTCGGCCTTGGCTCCTTACATCCGTCCATATTATGACAGATCGAGAATACCCTAAAAAGAAAAAATTTAAGAATTTTTTATAATATAACATTTCCTTTTAAATTATATTTATCATATCAAATAATGAATAATAAATTTTTTTAGAATATCAAGCTCTTACATCAGCATTTAGATAATACCAAATGTTTCACGTTCAAACTTAAATACGGCACAATATATTATCGGTTATTAATAAAAGCTTTTTGAAGTTTGAAATTAACAGTTTAGCTGTTGTAATGCAAAAAAAAAATTCAATTTATTTTTGTTTTTTAATCTTTTTTTTGGCGATTTTTCAAAAATTTTTAATGTTTATAGCTGACTAACTAAGTTTGATTAGAAAAAACGGTAAACGGATTTGATAATTTTAAGATGGCAGGTTTAATCTCCGTAATTAGCTCATACTTAAAATTTTGTTTACCTGTGTAATCTCAAATCGTAAACTTACTTACATTAGATGGATCATTGCAAGTGGAATCGTTTATTGTTACATTATCCCAAGCATCAAGCTAAAAATAGTTAATAGATAATTATATTAATGTAGTAAATTGATTAATAGAATACGATGTTACTCCCTATTTATCAAAATTTGTGATAAAACAGCAAAATTTCATATAGCGCGCAAATATTTATTTATAACGTTACATCCTATTTGTAAAAATAAAAATGTAGGAAGCTAGCTCGCAAATATTTATTTATAATGAACTTGAAAATATTATAGAAAATTTTGCAGTCATTTTTAGGGCACGTTTATGAAAATATTTATGCAATATCAAAAAATAGTTTTTTGGCGTTTTATATAATTAAAAATGCGGTATTGTTAAATTTTTTAGTAGCTCTTAATTTTGACTCAAAATCAAACGTATTCACCATTCGTTCCATTTTTTTTAAAAAGATTATAAAAAAATTTATTTGTTTAGAAGTTATGTTTTATAATTATTTAAATATTTTATAATATTTGCTGAGCTATAAAAGATAGATGAAATTAAGGCACGTTTAGATATTTATTTTTTGACAAATATCTCGTTTAAACTGCACTATAAAAAAATATTACCAATGCTTTCCTTAAAATTTCTCTACAGTTTTATATTTATTTACCATGTGTATTATGTTTCGTACAAAATAAAAGAGGAGATTGGACAAAATAATATATTTTTAATATTAGATTGAGCATACGCCAAATTCATCATTTTGAAGATAGATGTTATAATATTCCATAAATAATTTAATTAATCAAGCTATATAAAAACAGTTTACTACTAGTATCATTAAATTAACCTCAATTTGTGTCAATTGCACAATAATTAATTAGAATTTTCACACCTGACTAATAGCCTATATATTTTCTTAAAAAAACAATTAAAAAAATTTTACTCTAATTAACTCATAACAAATTTAAATAATGTAAAATTGCTAAGAAACAGAACTTCCAAATTAAAACATATAACAACTATTTAATTATATATCTAAATGTCAAGATATGTTGGGGTCACGTATATTACCGCGGGTTATGTCAAAGTTATTGACGTAGTTCTAGTAGCAAGAAACAATGACCAGAAGAAAAATTAATATTAACCTGCAGCACACTTTGCAAATAAAAAGATTTGGGCATAGTTGTATTAAAGGTTTGGTGTATTTGAGTAAAAAAATTAACGGTATCTAATGGTTTCGTTAGATTTCTTTTCCGAATATAGGCATATACACTTTCGTCGATTAATAAGTAGCTTATCGGCAAGCTATATAAAAAGAAAATACAATTAAAACTTTTGAATTGTTTGTTAACGGCTATATGAAGGCAGAAATCTATCTTTAACCCGCGATTAGAATGTGGGATCCATATGGACCCCAGCATATCTAAATTTTGAATATCTTTAATATTATATAATATTGGCATAGTGACTTTTTTCTTAAATATAATAAACAATACTAGTAATTAAAATTTGGTCTTAGTCTTATAACAAAAATTATTCAGAATTTAGAAATTGAATTGGGGTCCATATGGGCCCCACCTTCTCAATTTCAGTGTTGAAAACCATGTTATTGCCTCTATTTAAATTTAAACTTAGATAATTGCAACCTTATATTCTAGTTATTTTTTAAATAATTTTAATTATTAAGTATACAAAATGTTTGTATTATATAATAATGATGTGAATTATTTTTTTCTCTCTTTAGTTTTTATGGTAAATAATAGCCAAAAATAATTTTTATATAATATTTTTTTTTCATGAGACTCTCTAAAGTGATCTACTCGGCGTAAAAACACAATTTAATCAATAATATTGATACATTTAATTAATTGAGATGATTTATTAAATGTAATATAGAAAAATGAAAATTTCAATTATTTATATATTTTTCTACTTTGTATCAAATAAAATTTGCAATATTCATTAATGATAACTTATATTAGTCTATACACAGGTCAACAAATATTAATGTCAGAAACGTGAATTTTATGAAAATATAAAAGAATGCATCCCCATGATGGCCTATTAATATATATTTTTCGTTTTTCTTAGTTTCCGTCTTTGGCTCCATAGATCCGTCTATAACGAAAAATGGCCTTTATTGACAAAATTGACACATCTTAATATACCCTAAAAAGAAAAAATTTAAAAATCTTTTTTGCATATCAAAATCCCTTGTAACTTATAATATTAATCACAAATAATGGAAAATAAATTTTATTAATACATCAAGCTTTTACTTCGGCATATATACAAAATATTTCGCGTCCAAACTTAAATACGACACGATATATTATCGGTTTTTATTGAAAATATTATATGAAGCTTGAATTTAACAGTTTAACTATTGAGAATATGCAAAAATTTATTTTTGTTTTTGAATCTTTTTAGTTTTTTGACCTTTTTTGTAAAATTTTCTATGTTTATAACTGACAAACTAAGTTTGATTAGGAAAAACGGTAAATGGATTAGATATTCCCTAAGATGGCAGGTTTAATCTCTGTAGTTAATTCATAACTCTCAAAAAATTGTTGACCTGTGATTTCTCTTAAAAATAACTAAAAAATAAGGATCAAAGTTTTAAAACTCTGAAGTTATAAAGGTTTAAAATTGGGGTCCTTATGGACCCCACCATACCATTTGCGTTACAAATTTCTTAGCGGGTTAAAAGAATGTTAGTTGTCAGTAATACAAGTCTACAAAGTTTACCTTGGGTCTTTAAATTAGAAATTAATCTCTAACTTTAAATCCATCCCAATTTATTATAGTTTTATCACACAGCTTAAATCCCTACCCCTGTATACATAAGAATTTAAGTTTAAAATTGTCGTATATTATATCAGGGCTGGGGAAAAAAATAAATGGGCTTTTTTTAACAAGTTTTTGAGTTTTTTCCCCCAAATGCCCACAAACCGATGGGCATGGCAAAAGAAAAGCCCCCTTGCTTAAAGAAAAGGGGCATGTTTAAAAAGCCCCTTTTCGTTAAAAAAAAACTCCTAGAAGCTTTAAGAAATTTAAACCCACCCATATTTTTATAAAGAAAAAATCAAAATTTTTCGAAATTATTTTAAATAAAACAAAAAATAATGGGCTTTTGGGGCTTTTTTGAGGAGCCACTTATTGAGTTTTTTTGCCCCTTTTCTTCGTAAGGATTGTTTTTGAATTCTTATTTTGGCCCTTTATTTGTAGCTCCCTTTCTTTCTTTATGTTTTGGGGGTAAGAATGAGCCAAAGTTTTTTGGCTCATTGTTTTCCCAGCACTGTATTATATTATACAGGTCAGCAAATTTTTGTTATGAGCTAATTATAGAGATCAAACCTGCCATTTTAAGGATTTTCAAATCCAGTTACCGTTATTTCTAATCTTACTTGCTATAAACATTAAAAATTTAAAAAAAACTATTAAAAAAAAATAAAATAAATTGAAGTTATTTGCATACTTACAACAGCTAAACTATTAAATTAAAACTTTAAATAATATTTTTATTAAAAACCGATAATATAAGATGTCGTATTTAAGCTTGGACGCGTAATATTTTGTTTTATCTAAATGTTATGTAAAAGCTTGATAAACTAAAAATTTTAACTTCTCCTTATTTGAGATGATATTAATAAGTTACAAGAGATGTTTGTATTAAAAAAAGATTGATTTTTTTAGGGTATTCTTGAGGTCGTAAAATCTCTCAATTTAATCAAAGAAGGCCATATTTCGATATAAACGGATCTAAGGATCCGAAGGCTGAAGATACTACGAAAAGAAAATACATTTGAGATAAGACCATCATGGGCATGTATGCTTTTATGTTTCTTAAACTTATTTTTTCTGATATTGATATTTGTTAACCTGTGTTATTAGTCCTGTGACATGATAAAGTCACGACTACAAAGGTCAACCTGATTATGCAAATGATTACATAATATATAAAAGATGTCATTTTACATAAGTCATTGTTTCTTATTGTAATTAAAGATTTTTTTTTCTCGACGCGTTACAGTCCAATTAAGAGATTGGTAACATAGTAAACTATTTTAGAGCTTAGTCACGCCTTAATCTAATTTTATTAGCTCGTCAAAACTATGGCACAAATACATTTTGAAGAACTTACTAAATCGCAATTATTATTGTGTTGTTGTTCTTGTTGATGGCAAGCTAATATATTTTATTACCTTCAGATATATATTTGTGTAAACAAAACGCGCATTTGTAATCTTCATTCAAAAATATTCCAACTTACTGCCAACTTTAAATGAACGAGCTTAGTCAATATTTAAAAACATGGCTAGCTTTACTGCGTGAGAAAAATAAATTACATTTGAGCGTATTATGTATGTTAGAATATTATTTTCAAATTCCATATAAGGGCGCGTTCAGACTCATTTAATTTTTTTGAAAAAAATTTTAAAAATGAAATTTTATTTTTTTTTTAAATTTAAAAAAAAAAATGCCAATACCAAATATTGGCGACTTTTTGTTAAAAATCGTTTAAGACTAAAAAGTAAAAATTTTAAAATGTTTCAAAAAAATGAAATGAGGTTGAACGCGCTCGTAAGGTGGAAATTAAAAGTTTGAATTATTCATACTTTAAGGCGCATTCAGAGTTCAATCATTACAAATTTTAGAAGTTCTAAATTTTTAAAATTTGGGTTTTAAACTGAAAATATTAACATTATATGACATTTTACTACACCTGATGCAACTCTTAGTCTTCAGAAATTTATGATAGAATTCCACATTCAACATAAATCCTTAATTCTCTTTTTATAGGTTATCCAACTTTAAACCATTTTTTTTTAAAAATGAACAAACTCTGAAGCGTTTTTATAAAAATATAATTCTTTTCAAGTCAAGTAAAAAAAATATTATGCCTTAAAATGCGTTTCAAAAATATTTAGCATTTGAGAATATGGAAAATTAGTTTGATTGCCGTTCCTAAGAAAATGGAAAAGATGTTGGGAAAGTGAACGAAGAGTACTCATTAGAGATCAAAGTGGGGACCAGAAAGCCCTGTCCAGTTTCGGCCCGAATAGGAAGAGCCAGGTCTAAATTAAAAAAAAAAAATACGAGCTGGGACGACTTTTTTCTATTTAACTATTTATTGAACTATTAATGATAAATTTATTATCATTACTTCTATAATATGTATTTTATTGAAAGGCAAGCAATTAGCTTGCAATTTAAAATATTCGCCAGTGGTATTAATTCGGGGCCGGGTTGTGGGCCTACTAAAATAAAATAACTAAAATTTGGGAAGCCGTGATATCGGTTTGTACTCTAATATTTGTTAGAGCCGTGCCTTGTTGCATTTTGTTTTTTCGGAACAAAGTCTTATCAATATTTTAACGTGTTTAAATGAGGGCGACGAGGCGGTATAAATACTTATATGCAATAATGCAGTTTTTTTTATAATTTTTAGAAAAAATAAAATAAGGCATGGCTTATAACTATTTGGAGACCTGAATTGAATGCAGACCCTGGGTCATATCATAAAAAGGTAATAAATATGTTGTTTTACACATGTTTATAGCGCTGCATTGCGACACTTGATTTCATTACGTGGAATTGATCTAGGTATTGACACAAACCTGCCCAAGGTGAGAGCTGGGTCATTGGTGGTTGGGGATTTTTTCCCCAAAACGCTGTGTATAACAATCAAAATTAATGATGTGACAAAAAATTCATATCTTTTGTGCATTTTTGAGTGTTTTAATTTCAAAATGCTATTAGATATCTGATTCTAAGGGGTGCGTATATATTAGTTTGTTATGGGTAATCAAAATTAAAGTGGCGCCAACGGACTGGGCCCAACAAAAATTTAACGGGTTCCGGGGAAGGGGGGGGGGGGACAATCACCCTAGATTTTGAATTTAAATATATCATTGTACACCTAATTAAGACGCTCCCAAACAATTTAAAGAATTTTTATAAAATTATTACCTATTAAAAATGGCATCCAAGCTAGATGATGTAAAGTAAAATTCAGTATAAATATGCAAAATTTATAATAGTTACAATACACGACATGTATTACACTTTGAAACATTTTATCATATATAAATCTCAATCTTAATAAATAATTTTTTTTTTTTTAAAAAAAATAAAAAAATTAAAAAAAAAATATATCCGCCTCTCTTTTTTGTTTTTTTTGTTTTTTTAATTTAAAATTTAATCCAGCGTCCCATTTTTTTTAAAACAACAAAAAAAATGTTTACACACCTTATAGACCTATGTATATTTTATTTATGCAAAAAAAACAAAAATAAATAGATAACAGTCATAGGCCAGAGCTATTTGAATGAGTTCGCTTCGTTCCTTCACTTAGCCTTAATAATCAAAAAAATTTATGGGTCATGGCAAAACATAGGTCGACAAATGTCAATATCAAAAAAAAGAAGTCTGTGACACTGTAATAAAATGATCCACATGAGCGCCTTATCTCTCATATAATTTCCAACTTTAATTTCTATCGCCTTCGGTTGTTTTGCTACATATGAAAAAATGGCCGTTATAACCAATTGACAGTTTTTGCGACCTCGAGAATACCCTAATTCAAGAATTATTTTTTTTTTTATAATAAAATCACTTGTAACTTATATTTTTTAATATATCAAGCTATTACATCAACATTTGGATAATACAGGATAATTGGCATCCCAAATTAAATAGGACACGATGTATTGTTGGTTTTAATTATAATATTATTTGAATTTTATTATAATAGATTAGCTGTTGTGAATATATAAAAAAAAATCAATTTTTTTTTGTTTTTAAATTTTTTTTAACATTTTTTTTACAAATTTACAATGTTTATAGCTAACTTACAAAGTTTGATTTGAAAAAACGATAAACGGATTTAAAAATTTCTAAGATGGCAGGTTTGGTCTCTGCAGTTAGCTTATAACTTTAAAAATTTGTTGAAACGTTTCTTAGATATGTCTCAGCCAGTCTCAAAACCAACTTCATTATGAGCAAGAGGGGCTGTGCCGAAAAATCTTTTGTACTCGGGGCGATTCACTTAAATACAATCCAAAAATTCGCCAAATCGAACGTTAGGCAGAATTCAAAGGTCGGTGAACAATTTATGCTGGACCGGAGAAAAAATATAATATGAGGGCTTTAAACAATATTTTTAACATAGATAACATTTAGTTTAAAGTTTTGAATTCCTTTTAAGGCTGGGTTATTTAATTGTAGCATCACCGTGGTGACCAAAAATTACAGAAAACTCAGCAAATATTTAATGTTAAAAGATATTTAAATTTTCCAATAAAACACAGGGCCCATTTACCCACGTCCGTGGACACAAGTGATTAAATAAGATCTAAAATGTTTGGGTCATCACATTTTTAACATGACCCAAATAAAATATGGCGGAAATAAAATATGCAATAAACTTAATAAACCAAAATAAATATAAAGAATTTTTAATCTGCATAATTTTTTTAATACCCACCCATTTGTAATAAGACATAAAAATTTAAATAAATACCTGGTAAAGAGAACATTTTTCAATATCGAATCTTAAATCTAGTAAAAAATATTTTGATACAAGAGAATAAAAATTTGATAGCGAATTACGCTAAGAGATGAGTTTTGTAAAGAAAGGTAGGGCAAATATTTACCAGTCTGCACAAATATGAACATTTCAAATTTACTATCTATCTCCTACGCACTAGCGTTATCATTTTTTTTCGATTAACTATATCATTTTAAGGAGTTTTACTAGAATCTGCTTGATCTTGTCAAAACACCTTTTATTATTCCTAAAGATGTTGTCTTGTTCAACCTGTTATTTAATTGATGTTAATAAAAATATTGAAATTTTGACAAATGCGTATTTGCCATATTATTGTATTTTACCCAGCTCTCCTAATTCTAATATTCATAGAACTAGTGGCCCAGTGGTAAATGTGCTTGTCTTCAGGACACCTCATGTATTGCATAGGGTGCAGGAAATTATTGTTAAAAATTGATTATATTATTAATTTTTGATGTAAGCCTCCCAAAATTTAAAAATTCATAATTTTCAAAATTTTTCAAAAAATTTATAACTTTGAGTGCGCCCTAAGTTAAATTTTTACCCCACATAAATCAGATACAGCACAAATAATCTCGTAAAATCGTTTAATATGTTTGACAAATTTTTTTTTATTTGGGTTGTACGCGCCTGAACTGGAGTCGAAGGCACAATATTTAAAAAAAAGTTATTATTTTTTTTTTAGTTTTCAATTAATTAAGAAGACTATTTTTCAGAAATTTATTATATTTGCTGATCAAAGAATTATATATGAAATTTATTTGACAATAATTGTTCAACCCTCCTCGGCCCACGACAGAGGCATAATTTTTTACTCATAGATGTTGTGTGTTGCAGAATATTACATTTTGGTTTAAAAAAAATAGGATTTTTTGTTATTTCATAATTTAATTATGAACGTATTCATAGATGAAGTTAACAAGAGTGTACAAGTTATTTTTAAAAAATTTATTCGAGTAAGCCTCTAGGCATCGACATACTATTCCTCAGGGTTTTACAAATGTAAATTTAAAGCTTAGCTATGGACGCGCCTTACCGTGTTTAGGTTTGTATAGAGGTGAACAGTGCGCTCGTTTTTCAAAAGATTCAAGCATATTTATTAATATTACAAAGATTTTATATAAAAGATATCCAGCATTAATATATTATATCAAATTAACAATGTTAAATATAATTAATAAATTAAAACAGGTGTATATTACATAGGTCAACAAATATCAATGACCACGTAAGCATCTTTATAAAAACTAAGATTTTTGGTCAAGTTTTTGGCGCTGATCTCATATATGAAATTACGTTTTTTTAGTTTCTTCCGTCTTTGACTCCTTAGTCATTCGCGTCTATAACAAATTTAAATGAGCTTCTATATCATAAAACCTATGGGTGTAACAAAAGTTTAATATATTCCCTAGATAACGGAAAATATTTAAAAATCTTTTCTGCATATAAAAATCCCTTGTAACTTATATTTTTAATCACAAATAATGAAAAATAAATTTTATTAATATGTCAAGCTCTTTCATCGGCATTTGGATAATACAAAATATTTCGCGTCCAAACTTTAATACACGATATATTATCGGTTTTTAATAAAAATATTATTTGAAGTTTAAATTTAACAGTTTAAATATTGTGAATTTGCAAAAACAAATTTCAATTTATTTTTGCTTTTGAATCTTATTTGGTTTTTTGAACTTTTTTTTATAAAATTATCAATGTTTATAAATGACTAACTAAGTTTGATTAGGAAAAACGATAAACAAATTTGATATTCCCTTAGATGGCACGTTTGATCTCTGTAGTTAACTCATAACCCTCAAAAAATTGTTGACCTGTGATATATGAAAGAAATAATTAAAATAATTTAAAAAATTTACTAAATTTTAGAGTCTTTTGGCCATGTATTTTTAAAAAGAGAATAATTATTTTTCAAAATTTCTATTGAAATTATTTGCCTTATGCTAAAACTCGGTAAAATAAATTTATTATTAGTTTACCAATTTGTTAAAAAAATTTAAGGCTTCAGAACCAAATGATCAGGCACGATTCTAGACCCCTTTTGGGGGGGCACTGCCCCCCCCCCACCCCCCCCCCCCCCCCCCCCCCCCCCCCCCCCCCCCCCAAAAAAAATTGAATTTGCCCCCCCCCCCCAAAAAAAAATACATAGTATTTTTATTTTTGCCCCCCCCCCCCCAAATTGAATTCTCCCCTCCCCCCAAAAATACATAGTAATTTTATGTTGGCCCCCCCAAAAATACATAGTAATTTTATTTCTTCCACATAATATAATTAAATTTGCTCCGTCAAAAATATCTAAAAAATATTATCTTAGAAATATTTACTTTTTTTAAAAGTGTTTTTATTCATTAATACTTCTCATCCGCAAGAGAGATCAAACTAACAGAAATATATAGAAATATTTGATTTTACAGAAAGCTTTATATTTGTGAAAGCAATTCATAAATCTGATGCCTAAGAAATTTTCTCAGTTAACAACAATCTTTTGTTAGAATATAATCTAGAACCAAAGAACCTTACCGCACAATGCTACGATGGGGAATGCCCGGGAAAAAAATGGTGTTCAAGTATTTCTAAGCAAAATAGCTGGACACCATGTCCCGTATATTCACTGACCACCGATTGCATCTTGTTGTAAAAGATTGTAATTTTAAGTGAAGGGAAAGATTTTTTTGATAATTTTTCTTTTCATAAATTTTTTTAACATGATGCAATCAAGGTAGTTAGTGAATGCGGGACCATACCCCGGCTGTTGCCCCATTGGTGGTGTGGTCACTACCTGCCCATTGTTTTTTTTTTGAAAATTACACAAAAATATTTAATACTCTTTTTAAAAATTAAAAATAAAAAAACTCTTATATCTTCAGGTCACAGGGCCGAATCGGGGTTTTTTGACCATATTTATAATCATCTATTTATTTTTTTGTATTTAATTGAAAAATTATTTTATTTATTAAAAATAATTATAGATCAATTTCAATGCAGAACGATTTATATTTCTAAAACTTCTGATTTAATACACCATTGTTTGTTAGAAATTAAACAATTAAGAAATGAAAATACATTTGGAGATTTATTTAAAAATTGTTTTGATATTAATATTTTTTTAAATGACAACAATTTATCTATGGATAAAGGAAAAACTAAACCTAAAATTTTTTCTGATTTTTATTTATTTTCTACTCATAAGTTTGAAAATATTTTAAATATTAATGATGAAGTAAAAAGTATATATTTTAATATTATTTTGATTTTGTTATATTTTGATATTAGATTTTTTACCGATAATAGTTGTTTAAAATCTTTAGATGCCTTTTATAAATTTGATCAACCTTTTTAGATATAAATAAATTAGAGCCTCTTTTAAAAATAAGTAATCTTGATAAAAATTCATTATCTAAAGAAATTGACGTAGCCAAAAATTTTTTAATAAGAAACTTAATAATTACCAAGAATGTGTTACTATTGATTTTGTAATTTTTATATGATTACAATGATGCGTTTTCTAATCTATTTAACATTTTTCCTATAAGGTTGTTATTGGCTCTTAAACGTCGAGTTGTGAGGCCACATTTTCTTCTTTAAGAAGGATAATAACGGCTGACAAGTGGTGACCTGCTTGAAGGTGATTTGGTTCATTCAGAACACGAAAAATCATTAACTAGGGGCGTTGTTTTGATGAATATTGTAATTTAATTAAAATCTTTTAAGATAAAATAGTTTGATCAACATAATACACTGCTAACTCAGCTAATTATTGCTTACTATTTTACTATGGTTGCAAACTTTTTTTATGCGCATTTAACATTTATGTTCATGCTTTATTTGATTTTTTACCCTAATATAAATAACTAGTTATATATAACCAGTGTTTTTTCATATATATTCTTCCAAATTAGCATACTTATACATTTTGTTTTCATGATAATCAATCTTATTTCACTTTTCATCTAAAATCCAAAGTTTTATATAATTCATTTTTATCATTCATATATATCATATTTTTAATTTTCATGCGCAATGATACCAAATGATAAAATTATACTTCCAATTAGTTCAAATCTCATATCTTTTTAAGCAATTGATAGTGAAAACAATTAATTTTAATTCACATATTCAATTTATAAACTCATTTTTTTTAATTTAAGAGTATAATAAATTACTATTAATTTGTTAAAAAATTTTAAACATGGATTGTATTGAATTTTGCCGCCGAAGGCGGCAAAAAATTTTTTTCTGCCCCCCACGAGTTTTTTTTGCCCCTCTTAAATGGAAAAGCTAGAATCGGGCCTGCAAATGATCCAGAAGATGTGACAACAATTGGTATAAAAATATTATCGGAATTTAAAAACAATTTTTTCTCGTCTTTAAAATTTCGGCATTTAAAATTGGATCAAAATTGTAATTTTAAGGGGTTAGAGGATCAACACAGGTGAAATCCCAAAATAAAGGTTTCCCCTTAGAGAAGGGAACAAGATTTTTTCCATCCGGGCTTTTAGTATTAAAAGATAACACAGGTTCTAAAACACACGGTAACGAAGCCAAAAGCAATTAATTTAAATTACATTTTTTATATGCTTATTTTATATATATTTATATAATGTGCAAAATTTGAAAATATAATATTTTTACTGTGTTTATACAACAAAAAAAACCAAGTTAGGACATAAATTTAAATCAGTTGACTACGGGTTAGGGTGAAGGGTTGACCTGACTAAACTAATATTTTTATACTGGCTGAATTGAGTGTGTCCTTTTTGGCTAGAAATCTCCCCGACCTTTGGTTTACCCCATTTAAAGCTGGGCTCGGAAAATATAGATTGTAGTGTTCAAATGAAAAGTTGCGATAAATATCTTTTGTCAATGGAGAAAGTGTTCAATTTTGTAATTCAAAATACTCATGTTTATAGATTATGCAGTTCAACAAACTGAAAGTTATCGTTAGCTTCGGCCACTATGGAATTAAAAAGATTTTTTACCCGGTTTATATATTACGTTATATTTAAGTTTGGGTGCCAAAGTATAAAAAATGTTGATGTAAGAGCTTGCTTGATATACGATCTCTCATTACACAGGTCAACATTAATGGCACAACCGTGAATTTTATAAAAACATAAAAAAATTTATCTCCATGATGGCCTTATCTCATATATATATTTCGTTTTTCTTATTCTTTCGGCTTTGGCTCCTTACATCCAATTATATCGAAAAAATGGCCTTTTTTAACCAAATTGACAGATCGATTATACCCTAAAAAGAAAAAATTAAAGAATTTTTTTTATATAAAAATTCCTTGTAATTTATATTTATCGTCTTAAACAATGAAAAATACAGTTTTAAAATATATGAAACTCTATACAAAATATTTCGCGTCCAAACTTAAATTCGACACACTATATTATCAGTTTTTAATAACAATTTTATTTAATGTTTGAATTTAGCAGTTTAGCAGTTGTAAATGTGCGAAAAAAAATCCATTTATTTTTGTTTTTTAATCTTTTTTGTTTTTTTGAAATTTTTAATGTTTATAGCTGACTAACTAAGTTTGATTAGAAAAAACGTAAGGATTTGAAAATCCCTAAGATGGCAGGTTTGATCTCCGTAGTTAGCTCATAACTCTCAAATATTTGTTGACCTGTGTTATTTGAGATAGCATATTTAAGTTTTAAGGTGATATATGAAAAACATTTTTTTTTTTCTCTTTTGTTATTCTAAGGGTCGCAAATTTTGGCCATTTCAATATAAGTAAAATTGTCGAAGTAGAAATGGAAAACGGAAAATATTATTAGAAAAGACCATCATGAAGGTTGTTTATACCTGGTGTCATTATTTTCTTATTTTCACTGATTAATTTTTATCCACCTGCGTTATTACTATTTATATAAATTTCCGATACCTATTTTTTTGTAGATTTTATTGTAACATTTTTTCTCTTTCTTTTTACAATAAAATCTACTATTTTACAATGTTTATAAACTTGGTTTATTTTAAATGGTGACCCAAAGCTCTAATAAAACATTAATATTTATCGTGTCATTTAAGTTATATCTAATATAATGTCAGCATGGTCTAGCATATTAATAATATATATTTGTTTTTGCTTAATCTTTTATCGATTTTTCGTTCACTGACCAACAGTTTATATACGATTATCCTAAAAGAAGATGGCAGGGAGAGAGAGGATATAAAGGTAATTGACTTATGACCTTGAGCGAGTATCTAGGATAAACTTAAAAAATTGCCTGAAAAATGTAAGGTAAAATAAGTAGATTAGCTATAAACACTCGAGTTAAATTAATGCAACCTCCCCAGGGTATACATATATCAAATGCAATAGGGCTGTAGCCTAACTATATACATATAAGCTTAAAAATGCGACCAAAATTCTGAATATATTTTTGTTGAGGCATTTTCGGCCAAGTTATGATTTTCGCATGTGTGTTTAATTTTATATTTTCGGCTCATGGTGCAGTTTGGCTAAAACGTGATAAAATGCGGGGGAAAAAAATTAAGTTTTGTGGTTAGCTCATAAAATTTCAAATAGCAAATATAGGAATACATTTTTTAATGAAGACGGTAAGATAATGCAGAATCTAATTCATTATTATCAGGGCCTACGTTTAGCTTATAACACCGCTGGGTGGGATGGCTATAAAGGCGCAACATTAGCGCATTTTCGAATTTATCTAAAAATTATTAGCTTCTTCTCGCGTTTCCACCACCACCAGGGGTTCCTCACACTTAAAAATATCGATTCGAATTCTCCGAATTGTGTGTGTGAATTTGGATGACCAGTGACCATCGTTGAGACTCATCTTTCAAAAAATATAGTTTTTTTTTTAAAAAAACATTTTAATAGGCTCGTGCAAAATAAACCAATTTAATTTTCACCTAATATTTAGGCTGTTTTAAAATAATTTTGAAAGATTTTTCTTTCTCGTAAAACATAAGCTTAATCTAAATTATCCATTGCAAAAAATAACTTTTTTTTAATTCACGCCACTTGATTAAAATATCTAATTACGACCCTACAATACATTATGTCACAAGAAAAGTGTTGCGGTGGGCAATCTTTGGTTGAAAACTTGCAGTGCAGTTATGCCAAGCTTCAAGCCGATTCAAACTGCAAATCCTTGCTGAAAAGAAATTTTACTAAACAGGTAATCGAGGAATGCGGCAACAAGGTGACTAGCACTGGATGTACCCTCTCGGATTGCATCAAATCGGGTATGTGTTTACGTTTTTAAATTCAATTTTTGATATTAATTCATTAGGCTTACATAAAAACTGACCTGATATTATCAATACGGTTGTAATATATTATTTATGGAATGGGTCTTAAATTTTTGGGCACCATCATTCTCAAGATTGGCTGTCATTTCAGAAAGTTATCGAGTAATGTATCGTGTGACAAAGTCATGTAAACGTTCATACTATATTTTTTTGGGCTTTTCACATTTTTTCAAGTCATAAAAAAAAGTAATTCTAATGACACGATGTAAATTAAATATTCACCTTTCAAAGCAAGTTTATTTTTTGTTTATCCAAAATATCAATTATTTAAGGCGGAAAATAATTCTAGTTTGAAAATAACTAGTATAAAAATTCAGAATAGAATTCTAATAAATATTTTTTATATAGGAAAAAATTAGCCATTTTATTTGTGTGTGCCCCTCTAGGTGTTGAAAACACTGATTCAGCAACAGGGCTGTACGCAGCTGATGCCGAGAGTTACACTCTTTTCGCACCGCTCTTCAGACCCGTTATTGAGCAGTATCACGGGTCGGCTAAACATCCGCCCAGCAATTTCGGGGTACTCGGCGACCTCAGATTCCCTAACCTTGACCCGACTGGGGAGTTAATCGTGTCCACTCGAGTTCGGGTAGGGAGAAACGTTCAGGGATTCCCATTTACAGCCACCATATCTCGTGAGGTTACTCCTTTTTTTTGTAAATTATGATTGATAAATTGTGGTGTCCACTTTATCAAACGATTCGAGAGAATTTACCTGACCAAGATAATAGAAATTTTAGGCAGGTAATTTAGCCCTTTTTTGCCTTTTAATGCTATGTGAGAACTTGACCAAACAAGGAATTTGAGCAAAAAAATTCATGAATGGGTTAATATTTGTATATGAATATTTTCTATCAAGTTTATTGGTCAAAATAAATTAAAAAATAATTATTTATGTACAAAGCTTTGACATTATTTTTAAAATTTTTTGAAAATTATATGAAATTCGTAGGAAATTATTAAAAAAAATTATTCAAAGAGGGTAGCATATTTGTTTGCAGGATTGGCTTGTCAATAAATTAACCATCAATTAAATTGTTAATTGTGATTTTGAAAAGATTTTGGAAGTTTACAGATAAATAATCATTTTGTGTTGTCGTTTTAAATTTACTATTGTATCCTTATATAAACTACATTGATTTAGCAACAAGAAACATTAGAAGGGAAAATAAAAGAGGCACTTTCTCATTTCGATAGTGACCTTAAAGGCACTTACTACCCGTTGTTTGGCATGGATGATAAAACACGGGACCGATTGGTGGAGGATCACTTCTTATTCCAGCAAGGAGACAGGTCTTTTTTTAGATTGCCTAAAAATAAATTTGTAGAAGCAACAAAAGTGGCTAGAACAATTATTTGATCTACACAAATAAAAAATTGATCGAGCGAGCCATTACATATCTCAATTGCAATATATTATAGGATATATTCATCATCCTAACCAAAATTTGTCTATATATGATATATTTTATATAATATTTTTGAAAAGAAATAAAATTCATTTCTATTAGGGGTCTCTACCCTTCATATGACATTAAAAAATATAGAGTTGAATAAAGCCTGTTGTAAATAGACCTCAGGCTGTAAATATGTCCTAAAACTGGTAAGATTAATTGAAAAAGTTTAAAATACTACACCAGATATTAAATGCTTTATTAAGATTTTAGCTAATCGTTTTGTCAAAAAAATAAACCCTTTTTTTTGCTAAAAAAATTAATATCTGTGTTTCTATATTTTACAAATGCCAGGAAAAATACAAAGTAGTTTTATGTTGTATAATTTATTAAACCTATTATCTAAATTTTTTATAATTGTTAATTTTTAAATAATTTTTTAAAGATTTCTGCAAACCGCCGGTGGATACAGAAACTGGCCTCACGGGCGTGGCATTTTCTTTAATGATGCTAAGACATTTCTCATTTGGGTCAACGAAGAGGATCATTTGCGGATCATAAGTATGGAAAGCGGTGCCGATATTGAGGCCGTTTACAAAAGGCTTATAAGGGTAAACATATAGTACCTCTTGGCTCACACCAAGCATGTCATCAAGGGCACGTATAAACTTTTGTTTTTTTTGCAAAAACGATTAAAATATTGTTCATTATTTTGCGAGAAGAAAAAAATATTAAACAGAAGTTTTATATTTTAAAAGGGTTTCATAAAACAAAATTTATTAATTACTCGTTTAGATGTATAGATACAGAATATTACATTTTTTTCGGTTAATAAAATTATTTTTTTATAATTTCATAATATTTAAAAATAAACTCTTTTGTTTGTTGCTTTCGAATTTAAATTTTAACAAGCCCTAAGATGAAATTTAAATCACAGCGTTAATTCTGATACTGATAAATTTTTGGCCTATATAAAAACGCGTATTTGTTTTTTCTATATCAGGCAAAGTCAAAAGTCACAAAGGGCACAAAAATTGTTTTGCATCAGAATGCGTTCAAAATAAAATCTAAAATAAAATTATTTTGTGACGTATTATCGAATCATGAGAATAATAATAATAATAGACATCTAGTTTTGTTACTAAAAATTAGGAATCTTTGGATAATAATAAAATGTAAAAATTTTTCTAGCAGCTGTTATTTATTAGTAGCATTTCATTCAACCTTTACCTCGGTTATCAATTGAGAAAAAACATTTTTAACATTGTTTTTCTGTCATATTCTATATAACACGATAAAATCTAACTTTAATAATATAAAATATAAATTATACTCTAATTTAAAAACATAATTGTTCAAAACCGGATTAGGGCTGTTAAGCAGCTTAGAAGTGCTGAGCCATATTAGTACTTAAATAGACGACCGTTAGGAAACATATCGTCTTTTTTAAGACTAGGCCTAAAAACCAAGGTCGCCAGAGTGTGTGTGTGTGTGTTAAATCTCTTTTGACTTTAAGAATCGATCCATAGTTTTGTTGGAAATAAAAGGGGCAGAACCCTTAAAGGTAAGCTGTCTTTAAAGGGTTTGGAGAAATTCAATCCTAAATTAGGTTTATTTAAAACATGAGTAAATTTCATTGGATATTGAGCACGTGCACGAATAAAGTACCAAAAAATTTAGGCAATTTGTTTTATAATTTTAAAGGTAATATTGCGTAGCGTAAGCAATTTCTTTGAAAGACATTTATATAGAATAATCTAGCAAAATCATTGAAGCAAGCAAGATATATAATCTATTTACAGGGGATTCAAATCTTAGAAAAATACGTTTCCTTTTATCGGGACGATAATTATGGTTACTTGACCTTTTGTCCGACCAATTTGGGTACAACGTTACGGGCAAGTGTTCACATCAGAGTCCCAAAGCTATCGGCTCAACCCGATTTCAAGGAATTCTGTGGAAAATTTAATTTGCAAGTTCGAGGTTAGGTTATATTTATTTACTTGATATAAATTAATGTTGTAAACCTTATGAAATATTTAAAAAAAACGTTGATTCTAAAGTAAATAGAGAGTTAATAAATGTTACTTACTTACAATTAATAAATAGATAAGAATTAAAAAACCTGATTTATTAAATAAATTCTCATTTTAACGACATATTTTCTAATCATTTTCCAAAAAAAATACTTAACTAAAATGAGATAATTTATTATTATATCTTTAAATGTCCGTAATATATAAAGGTTCGTAGTTAAATAATTTAATCGATCATATAAGCAAAAATAATTAAATAAACTGCTTTTTCATGATAATTTTTTTCTCGAAATATTAAACTTAATCTATCTACTTTTTTTAAAATTTGGATTTTGTTGCTTTTAAACACAGGCACACACGGTGAACACACTGAGACCAAGGGAGGAGTTTACGACATCTCGAACAAACGCAGGATGGGGCTCACTGAATTAGAGGCCATAACTGAAATGTATAACGGAGTTGCGCAAATTATTGCCAAAGAAAAATCGTTATAAACAGTTACAAAATATTTTTTGGCTAAAAACAAAACTGAAAAATTGTTTAAATGTCTATTTTAATAAATAAAATCCATTTAAAATATTTTATCATATAAACTTATGATATTATTTATATACACAGTAGCCTAACTAACGTCTTATAAGCTGCTTGTACACTATATTCAGAAAATTGTGATTATAAGACCACGTGCAGAGTGAAGTTTTGAAAAAAAAAACAATTTTTTTCTATATGTCGAATTACAAATAATGACGATAAATAATAATTAATATAATATTAACTTATAAAGAAATTTTAACATTAATTTTATTGTTGGTGTCGCTGAGGTATCTATACGCCAAAGCTCTAGTCGTATACTTTTATATTTATATCGTTTTTTGTAATTAATTAATTATGATTCTTTAGATTAAAAGTGGTTTTTGTCTAAATTATAAAATGACTTTGAACTTTCTCCTATTATTTAAAATACATAGAAATTTTAAATTTTGCTTTTTTTACGCAAAAAATTAAAAATTCACTTTGTAGGTGGCCTAAGCTATATAATCAAAAATAAAATTAGTTGAAACAAGACCGCACCTATTTCTCCTTATTCAATTTTTGCAAAACAATTCATAATACCCTATTAAACTCAAATATTTAAATAATTATAGTTAGTGGCAATCTGAAAGTGTAAATAATTTATCTTTTAAAATTTATTTATTTGCATTAATGACAAATTATATGATTTAAATTTTTAACAAATATAACTTTTTAATGACTATTTTTCATATAGCCATAATTGATTATTTCTTTCAATAAATTAATATATAAATTTAATACTTTAATAAGTAATAATTAATTTATTTTTAATTGTTGACTAAGTTTTTATTATGTTTAATTTTTATATAAATGTGTATTATAAGTAATTATGTCTTTTTGCATTTTATTCGCTTGTGTGCAATATTTTTCATGTGTTAATTCACCAAATGAGAGTAATCTAGTCAATTATTGTGTTTTTATTTTCTTACTTTTGCATGTCAATAATATATTTTACAATAAAGAATTTTTAAAAATACCAAAGATTATGGATCCTGCTAATGTATATTTGAAAAATACAATGTCGCTCATAAATATTTTTTAATTCTGCATTTTTAAATATTTGAGAACTTTTTTGTGATGCATTTGTCCTTAAACGAATAAAATATGGATTAAGACTTTTATTTTAGCTTTATTTTTATATCTATCGAAAGTTTTAACTTTCGGTTGGGTTATTATTGGCCCATGTAATAAATTCCTCTAATATTTGTTTACCTATTTCCCAATTTCGTTTTTACTCAATACAAAGTGGTCATCTTGTAATTTTATTAAATAGTCAAAAATTTAATTATTGATTTACATCTACATTCTCCTTTAGGTTATGCAAGTTTAAGATTAACCCGCGATTAGCACGGTCTGGTCCATATGGACCCCAGCACTTTTTTAATTTTGAATATCAAAAATATTGTATATTAATTGCCAAAATTTTCTGATTTTTTTTTAAATATATAATATACAAAACTAAACAAAATTTGGTCAAAGTCTCAAAACAGAATTCGTTTAGAAATTAGATCTGGTAAATTTATATGTTGAAAACCTTAATATTGCCTCATTGTAAACTTAAACTTTGCAAACTTATTTTCCTGCTATTTTTTTTAATAATTTTACATATTAAGTATAAAAAATGTTTGTTTTGTCTAATAATGATATTATTATTTTTTCACTCTAAAGTATCTAGTTTCAATGGTAAATAAAAGCCAAAAATAATTTTTTATTTCAAAATATTTTTTTCCATGAATTCTTCTAAAAATGTTTTAATAGACCTACACGATTGAATCAACAATATTGGTACATTTAGATTGTTGACAAGAGTTTTCTAGTTGACAAGAGTTTTCTAATGGAATTTAGAAAAATAAAAAATTACCATTTTTTGATTTTTTTTTAATTTTGTGTTAAATAAAATTCAAAATATACATTAATTATAGCTATTGATTTGTAATCAAAGCACGTATTTTTCTTCAAAATTAAAAAATCAAAGTTACTGGCTTTAAAACTGATATTACAGAGGTTTATATTGGGGTGCATGTGGACCCCATTGTGGCATTCGCGTTACAAATTTCTCACCCTAGCATTCGCGGGTTAAGAATATTTTTAAATAAACAAATTTACTTATGACAATTTACAAATAATTTTATAATCAATTTCTCAATTTTCTCTCGTAATTTTTAGAAGACAAATTACAAAATTTTAATTATGAGTTGATTTTATAACAAAGATTAAAACTTTATTAAAAATTAAAAATTTATTGACTCGCAAGCGAATTTTTGCCCTTTCTAAAAGTGAAACGGCATTTATAGCGAAAAATGACAATGTATTTTAAAATATGCATTTTTAACTGCTATGTTTTCGCTAAATGTTTTGTCCATCGGTGTAGTGCCTTATGGGGTTCGTATAAATTATAAAGGTCTACAAAAATTGTTTAAAGTTAATGATTTAAATTAATCTTACTTTGTGCATATTAGAATTTTAGCCTGTTAATATTTAAAATTAGTAAAAGGCAACATTTTTTAACCCCCAAGATCCAAAACTATTAAAAGTAGGTGTTATTAAAAAAAACTATTTACTTCCAGTTTCTAATTGTCTTAATATAGTCTTTAATGAAAAATACAGATTTATTCTTCTGCTTTCCTGGAGCCGGCTGGCCCAAGAAAGATTTAATTGTTTGACCCTCAAAACGCACTTTTTTTAATTACTTGCTTAGGCTTCTATATTCCTTCCTAATGCCGGCTGGCCCAGGAAGGTCCGTGCCAAAAATAAATTTTAAAGTTTTTTTATTATTTTTTAATAGCGCCGACTGGCCCAGGAAATATTAATATTTCTTCAAAAAAAATTGTTTTTACCCCTTAAATAAGGGAAGTTTTTTAATTTTTGGAGTTATATTTAATTTTATATATTTAAATTGTTTAAAATATATATTTCATATTTGACAATATTTTCAATTACCTTATCCTGCATTCAACAAATACAAATTCGTGCACAATTGGTGCATCTGGCCTTAATGACCTTTGATACCTATTCGTGTTTTAATGAAGATCTAGAGATTACACTTTAACAGATGCTTGACAGTTCGGAATATGAGGAGTCTTCCTACAAAAAAAGTTTAAAGGTCCGGAAATCAGATAATCAAAAATAGAAAAAGAAGCCCTCGCAATGGTAGAAGGAGTTAAAAAATGATATCAATATCTCGTCGGGACCTTAATTAAGGACCACAAGGCATTTTTAATACTTTTCGTAAAAGACGATCGAGATTTTCTATTGTCTGCTAGACTTTAAGATGGCAAAACTTATGACCCAGGGTATAAAAAAAAAATTTTCCCTTAAAAAAAAGCCCATCATAAACAAAAGTATGAGACCGCAAAAAAACCCTTGAAACATAAAAATATATTTTTTCGGTCCTTAAACAATGTTATTCAATAGTTTAAACTTTTAAATAGACTGCGGCAACACCTTATATAGGTAATGGCCAATAGCCCCGCCACGATTAGGTTTTAAATGGGCGAAAATTAAGCAAATGGTCCCTAACTTACAAAATAATAATATACTGTTCTCTTGAATTTATTTTCTTATATAAAATAAAAACTTCTCATTTACATTTTCTAATTTTAATCGCAATTTTTAAGCTCAAGCATGCATCCGATAGGAGGACGCGATGATACGATTAGAATCAAGGCAGTGCAGGGACGCCCGATCGAATTTAGAGTGAGAATATATTGAAAGGAGGGATTGGGTGGGAGGAAGTCCCTTTTACCCAAAGGCGCCACCGAAGACGTTTACCCAGTCTAACCTGGTACCATAGCCAAAGGGCATTGGCACTCCTTGAGAAAGATATGCAATTAGTGCCGACGTGATAATAATTTATATATTTTGATTTATTTCGATAATGGTGCTTAAATGAAATTTTTAAAATATTTTATGATTTTTGTTAAAAAGTTATGCACATAAATGCAAACCTTGGCAAATAGATACTCCGTTAAGATAGATGCCATGAATCCTTTAAGGTTGCTTTTTTATTTTTTTTAAATATTTGGTATACAAACGCATGATTCAGAGCTACCTAACCCGCCGTTACATGTTTGAAGTTACCTTATTATAGGGTGTTTATGTATCTATATCAAAGAACACTTATAGCAAAAAGTTTAAGGGATGAAAACTTAATTAAATTTTATTTTGTAGCATATATCATAATCTAAATATTGGTGTAAAAGTTTTTTCTATTACGGCAAAACAATAAATATTTAAATTTTTATAGGTTGGTAAATATTGTTATGACAGCCCCAAAAATTTAAACATCTTAAAAAACACAAATTAATTTTTGAGACCTATGAGCTAACTTCAGAGCCTATTGCCATCTTAAGGATTTTCGAATCCGTTGACCGTTTTTTCTAATTTAACTTTGTAAGATATAAAAATATCAAAATGTTGAATTCAAACTTCATGATATTTTTATAAACCGATAGTAAATCTGTTTATGTTGGGTTGATATTCTGCATTACCTAAAGGTTGATGTAAAAGCTTGATATACTTTAGAATTTTATTTCTCATTATTTGTGAATTGTGATATAAGTTACAAGTGATATCAATATACGAAGAATTTTTAAGTTTTTTCCTTAGGTAATCTCGATGTCGCACTAGTCAGTTTGACCAAATTTGGCCATTTTTAAATATATATATACCTTAGAAAATAGCCGAAGGCGATATTTCGATCGTCATAGATTAGGCCTTCAGGGAGATTTTCCCTTCCCCCTGTGTCATAATTTTCACAGATTATTTTTTTTGACCTGTGTAAATTTGTGTAAAGACATCTACTTATTTAAATTGAATTAATCTTATTCGTTTGTTCTTGTCTTAAAATAATTATTTTAAATTTTTTTGCCATTAAAAAAATAAAAAAATTTCTTGTAAATTTGATTGACTAATGAAAACTTAAATACTAAATCTTCAACTAAATATCTAAGAATTAATATACGCTGTGTAAAGTAACAACGGGTTCAAGCATTTTGCATTCTAATTTTGACGGCATTGATTGAACGCATTAAAACGCTATGTGATTGATATCATTTATTTTTAAGTTTACAACACCAAACCATCCAAATGGCCTCCTAAAATTTATACATAAATACATACTACAAAGGCAAGATTTACCTTTAAAACATTTATTTTTAAGTGTTTGATATTGGAGTAATTACAACCCATCTCAAAAGCAAAGACACAAGCCATGCGCTTTTTGTTAAACTGAATATATCTATCAATGGGTTAGATTTGTGTAATAAGATTGAATTAGGGTTAATTCCGCAAATGTTAGGGTAGAAATTTGTAACGCGAATGCTATGGTGGGCTCCGTGGACCCCTATTTTAAACCTTTATAACTTCACAAGTTTTACAGCTATATTCTTTATTTTTTTTATTTTGAAGAGAAATACGTAATCTTTAATTATAGACTAATATAAGTTATCCTAAATGAATATTGCAAATTTATTCTACACAAAGTAGAAAAAAATTTCAAAAATTGAAATTTTCCATTTTTTCATATTTACATTTAGAGAATTTCATGAAAAAAAAAATTTAATATGAAAAATTATTTTTGGCTATTATTTACCATAAAAACTAGATATTTACAAGAGAAAAAAATAATTCATATCATTATCATACAATACAAACATTTTGCATATTTAATTTAAATTATTTAAAAAATTAATTAGAATATAAGGTTGCAATTTTTTAAGTTTAAATTTAAATAGAGGCAATAACATGGTTTTCAACAATGAAATTGAGGGGGGGGGGGGGGGGGGGAGGTCAATATAAACCCCAATAATTTTTTAATTCTAAACAAATTTTGTTATTAGATTTAGACCAAATTACTAGTTTTGTTTATTATATATTTAAGAAAAAAGTCACAAAAATTTAGCCCAGAATGTAAAATATGTTTGAACTTAAGATGTGCTGGGGTCCGTATGGACCCCACAGTGCTAATCGCGGTTTAAGGAAGGGTTAGGTTAAGGCTACCACCGAGAGGGAAGTAAACTTGGTGCTTCTCCCTCCCCCGCCTTTGCATAATTATTCTCGTGAAATATTATTAAATGTAATAAAAATAGGCTCTACATGCCCCACCCATTATTTTTCCAAACTATTCTTGTCCTCACCCCCCCCCCCCCCCCCTACCGTAAAAAAACCCTGCGTACGCCTATGAGAGTTGCTTTAGAATTAGGTCAGGTTTGGGGTACTTGATTTGTTAAGGACATTATATGATCATAATAAAAAATTTTGCCTGTAAGCCAAAATAATTATACAGACAGCGAAAAACAGAAGGTGGTTGTAAAATTGCCCCCAGCAAGGGTTTTATCTTTAAAACTTATATAACGGAGGCATAATTATTAAAGGATAAGCCCCTCCCCCCCCCCCCCCCCGCCCCGTTTCAAATAAAAACCATGACAGGGCTGGGGTGACTACCACATCTTAAAATATTCATACCATAAAGCTTTAAAGATTTTTGCACATACTTCTTACCTGTATTGGTGAAAAAGTGTTTTCACAAGGTAACTATTTTAGAATTTATTAACCGTAAAAACAATAGTTTTCGAATAATATTAATTTTAAAGCTACCATGTAAGCCAATTTTAACTAATTAAAATTAGACCTGATTAGTTTGTTTTAACTATTGCAAAATAATTAATTTAAATTTTTCCGCCAAATGTGCCAATAGATACGTTGGCGTAGCAGGAACCCCCCTCCCCCCCCCCCCCCACCAGCAAAATTATCCTTCTTGAGAATCGTCCAAAAATGCAATAAAATTAGGCCTATATAATAACATACCCCACCCCCCAATATAACCCCTCTACTTTATTTCTCACCCTCTGGGTACCTATGATTAAATAATAATTAAAATGTGCTAGGATATCCACACTTGTAATAGCAAAAATTTACATAAATATAAAATTTTAAATAAAAACCAAGAGATGCATTTAATATATTTTTTATTATATTGGTTAAGACATTTAGACTGAAATATTTTTAAAACGTAGCAAAACAACTATTTTAAAATCAGGTTGATTTTGAAAAGGAAAATGGCGCATTACATAAATTATTAATATTTGGTTTCTCTTTGACAAAATTTATAGCTTACATATTTTAAATAAGGATGATGATTTTAATACAAATTTTAAAGCTGGTAGTTATTAGAATTGCCAACATGATTACAATAATAATGAATAAAATTACAAGAATAATACAAGCGCTTGTTTTTATGAGCGCTAAGAAGCCTAAATTATTTTTAAAAAAACTTTGTTAGGCTAATTAGCATGTGTTTTAAACCAGAAACAGTCTATATAAAAAAATGGCTAGCATAAATTATTACAATCCAATGGTTTACCAAAATCACCTAGTTTGTCTATTTACAAATAAAGGTCTATCATTTTTTTAAATAAAATAAAATTAATAGTTATAAATAAACTGTAATTTTTTTTTTGCAAAAATTGAAACAAGACATGACTCAATGGCATCACATGAAATTTTTTACCTGCGAAATAGAAGACAATTCAAATTTTTAATGAACAAACAAATTGTTCGGGAAGATATAGATATTTTATTAAAAAAACTAGAGGTTAATCTTGCACAAATTATGAGCATGAATCAGAACATAGCTGCGATAAATTTGTCTATGCCATATAAAAGTTATATTGGTATAAATAACTATCCCACCATACCTCCTATGGTAAATTTTTAAATTTTATTTTTAGATATCTCAAAATAAATCAAGTGACTTAATGGAATACAAAAACAAAGCTTTAAATATAGAAAAGAGAGTTCAATGTCAGAGAACTTCTATGCTTTTAAATAAAATTCATTCAATTATTGATGAGGTAAATTTATCCAATAAATTTTTTTGTTATAACTTTATGGCACTTTATTAATATTTGTTCTGTGTATAGTTGGAACCAAGTTTTGAAGAATCATTTGCCAATTTGACTGACATGGTTAAGGGACAGGATTGTAACAAATATATAACGGATAATATTTTCCAAGCTAACTTAAATAGACAAGCACTTATATTTAAAAAGCAAAATTTTGATAATTTGCTGCTGAACACCATTTCCTCATCTGATAAAGAATTTGCACAAAATACAAACTCTAAACAGATACCACATTCTTCACCTGAAATAAAACCCATTAAAACTACTATCAAATATATTAACAACGATCTTGATAATCAAAACACACCTGCCTTATTCAGAAGTAATTCTTTTGTTGTAAAGAAGCCTTTAATAAATACTACTACAATACAAGAAAAAAAGAATGAGTTTCATTCTTTGGAACCTATAGATCATCTTGTACAACCAAAAAACAATCCATCTGATTTTTACAAGTTATATCAAAATTTTAAAAGAAATAATAGCTTTTCTCATAGAAATGAATATAACAGAACGTCATCCCCAATGCTGTCTCTTTCCTCTTCTGAGGATAAATCTAATCATTCTTACCATCCCAGGGTACTACATTTCTATTTATTTTTGCTCTATTTGGTGTAGATTGCAATACCTATAATATTTTAGTAAATGTAATTTTTGGTCAAAATATTTAAAGTTTGTACTATTTAACAACACACTCAAATTTTATCATTCACACTTTTTACAGGCAAGGCCAACAATACCTAACAGTTTCCTTGCAAAAAATCAGAACAATTGGCAAAATTCTCATCCTCACACATTTCCCAATCACCACGTTTCACCAATATCTACCCAAACTTCAACAAAAGTTAAACTAAATGGTCATACAAGCATGCCAAACAATGGTTATGCATGTAATAACCAGTTGCGACAAGAAAGATGTGATAACTCTCAACTCCTAGCTTCTCAAGAACAAAAACGTGAAGAAACGAGGGGCAAGTTAGAGCACATGGCAAAATACCTCAATGGCTTAGTTCTTCCAAGCGTTAAAAATTTAAAGGAGAATGGAAAAACCAGTTGTGGCCAGGACCTAGATCACAATGAGTGTATGACTAAAAACGACGAGGATATGGTTAACAATAGGTTTGAGGGCCGACAGCCCAACCTCTATACTCCTAAGCAACATTCTTTTCCAAAGTTTAATGGTAACACTAGAAGCGGAGATGCCCAGGATGCGTATTTGCAAAACCTGAAACCTGATAGAAACATGCCCATTCCGGCAAAGAATTTGCCAAGCGATTCCGCGGGCTCAGAAAGCAGTAGTGGCAGCCAAGATGGTCCTCGCGAAAACTGCTCGACACATGTTCAAAATCAATCCAACACCTACGCCCGACAATTTCCCCTCGTGAATAACAATGGTCAATCTTCGCCTTACAGCTGTATTGGTTCGGGTTTGCCTCATTTAATGATATTTTATATCAAAAAATCACACATTTATTTGATTCAGGCTTATTGTCAGTTTGGACATTATTTGTGATTTACATGATCGTCGATTATTAGGTCTTGTCCCTATTTTATAGCTCCTTTTTCCATTCCTTTATAAACCCTTAAATATTTCCAATTTGTTTCTTAGGGTTTACCATTGCTTTTTACAACCTTTAGTACGGTAATATTTTAAATCTCGTAAAAATTGTTTTTAAAAATGTTGTGTAAATTGAAAAACGTATGTTGAAAAACAGGCACGGCAAGCAGAAAAAAAAATTGATTTTTTTTTTCGCCTCTGTCCCTTTCAACTCGCGCAATTTTTAGTCCTACTTCACTCCCCCCACCGTTTCTTCTCACAAATTTCGTGCTCTGGTCTGCAAAATGTTTTGCCTCCAGTTTTATCCATAAACGTTGCTATGCCATGCTGTCATGTTTCTTAGCTGGACATTCACACTAAAATTTTGTTTGACAAATTTATTTAACGCATTTGAATCAAGTCTCTTAAACGTGAAAATGATTCTATTTTCTTGTTTCTTAGTTATAAAAATTGATGAGATTAGAATGTCTTTATATGTTTTATTTAATGAAGTAATGTAAATTAGGCTACGTTCATATCGCATTACATATTAAAAAATCTAAATTTGGTTGCCTCTTTAAATTAGTTGCACAAAACGACTTGTTTTAAATTTTTTCAAAAGGTTTAATTTTGAGGTAGGGCTGTTTAAGAAGAATATATTAATCTGGTCTCAAAAAAGAATTTTGCATGTTTTTTTAAAAAGGTTAATATATTGTTTTGTTTTTAGTTCGGGAAAATAAAAAATTATGGCTTAAAAGTATTTTGTGTTCAAAAATTTAATCTTAATTGTGGTATTTCGTTCAAATAATTATATTCAACAACTTGTTTACCGTTTTCCCCAAAATGAATATTAGATCACATGCATGGTTTATGATTATAATTTAATTTTTTGCAACTCATCATTTAGCGTCAATAATGTGTAGCCTATGGATTTTAAATTTTTAAATATAACAAAAGGTGCCCTACCTAAATAAAATTCAGAAATATTTAATAGATAAAGCTATAAACTTGAAACTTTTCTTACTCATAACATAAAAATTTATACATGTCTTCGAATTATAGAAAAAAAATTTTAAATTATAAGTTTTTTGTCTTTTTATTTCGAAAATCCTGACACCAAATCGTGCACGGATTAGCCAAATTATAAAAATGTATTATTAAATTATTAAATAAATAACTAAACTACTTTTGCTTCAAATTAAAAATGGTTTTGACTTTTATAGCTTGGACGCGAAGAATTCTAAATCAGAGTTCAAACCGGGCCCTATTCCCCAGCCCTCCCGACCTATTTTTTAACTTTTACCCGTAACTAGTTTTTCACTCAGAGGTCCGGCCCTGCCCTGCCCAAATTTACTTATACGGCCAGGAATGAGGAGTTGGCACTTGGCCGGGTGGGCTTTCGGGTCTTCTTGTTTATTTAAGAAATAGTTGTAAAAAAAATTTTTAATTAAATAACTAATGCTAGGTGGTGCGTGTTCCCAAAAAAATTAAGATTTACAGATATTTTATTGTAAGCTTTATTATTTTTTCTCGTAATAGATGCCAATTGCTCACTTACAACCTCTGGAAATTTCCAGCCTTCCCTAGAGGAGCCTTGTGACTCCGGGTCACCCCCATCAGTTTTCAATTCCCCCCAATCGCAATCTCCGATAAATAACAATAATAATAATAACAAGCTCAAATATAATAATAATATCCATCAAAACATTTTCAATGTTAATAATAATCAGCATCAAAATAACAATAATGACAATGTTAATAATAATGATTTTGTAGTCGATAATAATAACGGTACGATTCGGAGTTCAGACTCCTCAAGACCCACGTCAACGACGGTTGTTTGCGCAACCCATTTGCCCGTAGCAGCTAAAGCTTCGCCCTACCTATCGCGGGAAGATGAAGTTGTACCGGCCCTACGGAATCGCCAGAATTCTTTGCGAATCATACAAAGACACCAAAGGGTATAAATGCTAATGCTTTTTTGTAATCTCCTTCCAGGTTTTTATATTCAAAAACCTTATAATTAGGTATTATTTTAATTAGCCATATGAAATAAATTTTTGCCTTTTTTTCTATTTTTTTATGACTCCCTAGGTAATTAACAATTTAATGTCGGTTTAACGTTAATCGCTCTTAGTTTTTCCATCAGCTAAACTATCATTGGGAAATGTTTTTTTTGCCTAAATTAAGTAACGGAAAGCTGTTTGCAGTTTTCACATGATTTAATATTAGGAGGTTTGCCAAAATTTCGCATACTCCTTAGAATTCTCCTTAAGTAATTTGTTTTATCACGGCCACAATTCTATTTTTTTTATTTATCAAGACCCGATTCGATTCAAACTATTTTTTTAATCATCCATATCTAACTTAAATTTTAACCCGTCCGTCCGAAAAAAATTTAAATTTCTAGGAATGATTTGTTACGGTCAGGATATATCTTGCGAAACCGCGGGTCCAACGGGCTTCAGCCCGACAATTAACAGGTCAATAAGACATTTGTCATTGGCCTGGCCTATTTGATCTCATTAATTGACTAGAAGTATGTCTTGTTGACAAATTACAAACCACTGAAGAATTTTAGGACCCTATTTACAAACGTATGTATACGCATTCAGATAACGTCAAATTCTAGAAGGGAGTCAATGCCATCTATCTTGAATGACTTTGGCTCAAGGCGGGCGCGTCTTCCATAATAATTGACTTAATTTAATTTAGGAGCGCCTTTAAAATCTTTATTTAGGGGGTGTGACTTCAATTTTGCGCAATATTACGTGAAATTTGGCGCCTAGATAAATCTTGCCTCCGGGCGCCGCGATTCCTAGCGCCCTCCCCGCTTTAGCTACAAGCTTCAATGACTCGATTAGTGCTGCCTAAGCAATCAATGCACAAGCTATTTTGATGACATATTTAAAATGAAATATATAAAACTGTATGCGCTTAGTTTAAGGTTGATATCTCCAAACAATTCCTCTACTTTTCGCGCGGGATTTCCATAACTATTGCATTATACAATTTCCATCTGTATATGAAGATGAGAAAGCAAAAATGCCAAGAAATAGATGGTAGAGATAGTGTGTGGAAGTCGTTGTCACATTTAGAATAGCAAAAAACTTGATGTTTTTTTTATAAATTATTGTTAGCAATTTATCTTTTCTCGCCTCAACATGGCTTATATTACAAAATATAGTTGTCAAACACACATGACATACATTTCAAAACTTACGAGTCTGTTTTCTTAATCAGCCAGTCAGTAAGGATTTGTTTGACCGTTGACTTACAGTTACTTGTCCAAAACAAACCAAAACAAAAATACATTTTTTTTTCATTTCTTATAAACTTATTACCCTGTTATGGTGAACTTCTATCCCGATAAAAGCATGCGCCTTGTTTTATAGTGCACCCCTAAAACCTTAAACTACAGGTTGACTTTGGTTTAATTTAAAAAAAATGTATAAAATATTACACTGGACAACAAATTTTGGACGACTTTAAGCAACATTGATGGCAACTATCGATTTTGGTCAAGTTTTTGGTGCTCATCATTAATATGAAATTAGAATTAAAACCAACGCCTCAAATTTTTAGTTATTCGGTGTCATAATTGAGATTTTTCATTTGGGGTATTTTGGGCTTCTATATCATATAACATATGGGTAGTAACAAAAGTTTAAAAATATATTTTGATTACGGAAACATTCATTATTAACCTAAGGCGTTTAATTATTTTTATATTATTAAATTTTTTTATTTTTTTATTTTTATAATTAGTGGTTTTCGGAAAGTAAATTTTTAATAATTTTAAGCTATAAACTTATTTAGATATGTTTTATATAAGGAATCTGAATATGCCAATAAATTTTTTAGAATATCAATAATTAAAGAAGTCTGTAAATTTTTTTTTAACTTTGGACGCCGTTTAAAAATGGAGGCATTGGTTAAATAACAAAACCCAGGATCGTTATCGCAAGATAATTCTCTATAAAACCCTCAAAAAATCGTTTAAGTTGTTTTTGTTGTTGTCCAGTGTTATTGATTCTTGTCTTTTAAACAAATCATGCAGCTCTGGCGCAATCAAGTTACAAAACGTCCCTGCTAATTTTTATAACATCTTTTGTAAAATGTTTTACTTATGGCAACAATTTCAACCCCTATTTGTCGATGTCTTTGATAAAAATGTAAGTATATCGAAGCTCTGTTTTTTTTCACGTTAACCACTCCCACTTCTATCAACTATTTAGAATAAGTTAAATCTTTAAAAGTCTCGTTCTCTAGCTCACCTGAAGAATATACATGCACATGATCAAGATCCTTTAATTGCTTTGCACAACTTCTTGCCTCGGTATTACGCCGAGTCACGGTTAAATTCCGATCATTCGGGTTCCTGTCTCGAGAATATAGAATTATTCATAAATGACATTACTAATTTATTACAAAACACTTGTAATAATATATGTATTACCATTTCTTACCAGCTTTAAACCCCCCATTACCTCAAACTCATAAATAATTTTCTTACTTACACCCGGTATCTGCAACCCGCTGCCTACTTACTTTACAGCTGCTAAGCGTAGGCCGTGATTTATTAAATTTTAAGTGCCACAACGGAAATAGAGCTCACGCGACTTGGACTGTGTTTTTTACAAAACTCTTTCAGATCAAATTAATAAAATCCTTAATTTATGCAAGAAAAACACGTTACAGCCTGTACATATTGATCTTTTCGCTATGATTCCACACTGGGCATGGATTAATTTTTTGTTGTGTGTGAATTTTCTCCTTTATGCCATGATGGATCATTTACAGTACCTTCCTACTAGTCTCACGCACTTTTTTCTTTTTGGTGGGTCGAGTTTCAAAATTTAGCGCAGCCGCCTTCTTAGGGCTGGCGGTACCCTAGATTTAACTGTTAGGACCTACCGCCTTGGGTATATCGCTGGATGACCTAGGTGATTTTAAGCTTCTTCTGAACCAGTGCTGTACAATTATTGCTAGATTTTTAACATATTTTTCGTGTCATTTTTTGGAAACCACAGCGAGATGTACAAGAGGTGTTCTTAACAAGCGCACTAGACCACTGGATCACCAGTCGGTATTTAAGATACCTTTACCAGTTTATAAATGTGCGCATATTATTTCGCCTTATTTAATCTAAAAGTTTAATCAGCGAAAATAATATTTAGTTAGCTATTAATTATTATATTTTTAAACTTTCGCCTTTAACCTCAAATTATTGAACAATAAAATAATTAAAATCAAATCACCTTGATATACAATTACGCAAAATACACCATTTACATTTTCACTATTAATGTCATTTTTTCTTCACCCAACCTTACCACATACATATTAATAAAAATGAAAACCATGATAATTATTGTCTAAAATTTTACGAATTCGAAACAAAAAAAAACAGATCAAATTTATAATTGCTTGTATGTTTGTTTTATCACGGATAACATTTTACAGGTGTAATTATTTAATAAGGTAGAAACAATAAATATATCCTTACTTTGTCAACAATAATTAAGGGAGTATTACCAAAATTTAGCGTAAAAACTGAATTCCTTGTCGTCGATACGAAAATAACATTATTTTTAGAGAGTTACCTAATTTTTTTCTTGTCCTATATGTATCAACATCATTATCATTACTATTTAATTACCCTAGCTTATTAGTTTAATTACCTGAGCTCCGCCCCCCCCCCCTTCACGACTATATTTCTACCTTCATATTTTCACCTAATATTTCGCATACCTTTGTGTATAGTGGGAGAAGTCTCTGAATACGACAAAAGTCATGTGAGCTTTATACGTTATACAAATAAATTATAAACACATTTGGTAGTGTTTGAAAAGCCTAGATTATGAACATTAAATTTATATCAATTTTACTTGGTTAATTAGAGAATTACCTTAGGCCAGCCACGTGTAAAATGAGTTTTTTGTGTAAAATTTCAAAAAAAAAATTTATTATAATTTTTTCAAAAATTTTTTATTACAGAAAAAGTATTTATTTAGTGTGCTTAAACTAAATTTGACGAATTATTCAGAAAATGCGAATTTACAAAATAAAATTTTTAAAAATTATGAATATACGAAATAAAAACTCACTTTGCACTTGGCCTTAAACAAATTTTAGTAGATCGTTCTATAGCATTTAAGGCAAACAACCAGTGTTTTAGGTCGATTTTGGTAATGATTATGAGTTAGAAATAAATCAGAAATTTTTTTTTAGACATTTAATTATTCCATGTCAAAAAACAAGATTTTTTAATTTTTATGGTATGACGGACTCTTGTTATAAAAACGTAAAAGGGTAACATAAAATATAGAATTTTTTATATGCCACTTAATATAATTTTTTTTTTAAATTTTCTAATTCAACTATAAAATATATTATATGCCAAAAGATATTTTAAAATATATTTTCCGCCAAACATTTTAATGGCAAAATCAATTTTTGACTTTATTGACTGTATAAAGCAAACTTAGACTTCGTATTTTTAAGGTTTAAAAAATTATGTTTACAAGATTTGATACGAATTTTACATTTAACGCCTAGCTAAACCTAAAAATTTTTTTTTGCAAATAAGTTAAAAATGTTAACACTTTCCTAACTTTTGCTTACGTAGTAAAATATTGTGATTTAACAAAGATTTTTTGATAACGTATCTAAAAATATATTAAATGTCAACCTTATTCATCCATCACATAAAATATTTTAATACAAAACTTTACATTAACTACAAAAAAAAATTTTGACATAATAACTCAGCATCAAGCAAACCATGCATGTGACATTATAAATTTAATTCAATGTTAACAATTGTCTTGTTATTATGATAAATTACACTACTAACTCGCAATTTGACAATTTCATTTCTTCTCAAATTTTTACTACAGGTAAATTAATATGTGAAAACGTAGTAGGTTAATTGAGCCCATGGCCATACATTAGATGGCTTTTAAACCATGCGTTTAGTCGTAAAATTATGACCAATTTACGAACGGTCCTAAGTTGTTTTATTCAAACCCATTCTCATTTTTGTCTTACAAAATATGTAAAACTATCATTTATACCCCAATTAGGTAGCCAGCCCTTTTGGTACGTTTAATGTTTATTTAATTTATGTCATGTTTGTTTAACACATAATTGCTTTTATAAAGCTTTTAGCGATCATAATAACCTATTTTTGAAATTTAGAGCTGGGGACCTACATATTTACAGTCATATATTTGGCATCTAAATAAGAGCGTTTAAAGTGAACTTGTGTTTTTTTTTTAAATAAAATCATAATTTTTTCGTAAAATAAATGCGGCACAAAAAACTATTCATAAGTATTACACAGGTCAACAAATATCGATGTCTGAAAAAATAAGTTTATGTTAGAAGCATACATACCCAATGGCCTTATCTTATAAATATATATTCCGTTTTTCGTTTTCTTCCGCCTTCGGCTCCTTAGATCCGTCCATATCGATTAAATGGCTTTTTTTGACCAAATTGACATATTTTGCGACTAAACGGATTTGAAAATCCCTAAAATGGCAGGTTTAATCTCTGTAGTTAGCTCATAACTCTCAAAAATTTGTTGACTTGTGTTATATTTGTTATTTAAACTAAATGTTATAAAATAAAATTGCTGCTCTTATTTGTTACGTCCATAGATGCAGAATATCACACTTAATTTGTTCATTAGGTTATTATTATAGGTGAATTTTTTTTTGTAATATACACTTAAAGGGCTAAATAAAATATTTCTTAATTTTTTCAAACGAAATTTATTTATATTTTTGTTGTACCGTGAACCTGTTTTTCACTCTAATTTGATATTTATCGTGTCTTTATGTGAAAAAAATGATTAAAGGCCATCTTGAACCTCTTTTTTTAACAAAGTTTTTACCATATTTTTAGATGTGCAATAGTTAACGTTACATTGCCATGAATAATCTCCTTCTTATTAAATATATTTATTTACGAATCCTATTTTTAAAGCTAAAAAATTAAATGTGCAATTAATATCGCGAATTTGAAGGACAACAGCCTTTTTTTTAGTTGATCAAACGATACGTTTTATATATTTTTTTATAATTTATATTTGGTTAACATGTTGTCGGAATGTCATATATTTCGCAAAAATGTGTCTCGAACCATTCCTACAAGTATAAGGATATTCAACGTCTAAATTTTTTTTTTTTGGTTATCTTATTTCATAGTATACATTTTTGAGATATTTGATATATTTTTGTAGATGTTTATATATATATATCAAATAACTCAACAACCCTATTTTATCTCAAAATACGTCGCATTAAGTCTCCCTTCTTTTTCACTTTCAAGTGTTATCATTAATAACGAGAGTGCGAAGGAAGAAAAATAGGACATGTATATGACAAAATTATCACTCGTGCTTGGTTATGGGTGCGGACGGCTTAAAATTTAAAAAATGTGATATATACCTGTTTTTAGTTCAGTGTTGAGATATTTTATATATGTGTTTGGGATTTATGGCCTACTTGGTACAGTTATGTAAATACATGTTAATAAATATAACTGAGTAACAGTTTTTTTGTTAATTACATTGCCTCTCCTACTAGTGAAACCAGGGCTGTAAAAAAAATAAATGGGCTTTTTTTTTAACAAGTTTTTGAGTTTTTTCTCCAAATGCCCACAAACTCGTGGGCATGGCCAAAAAAGCCCCTTTTCTTGCTTAAAGAAAAGGGGCATATTAAAAAAAAGCCCCTTTTCTTCGTATAAAAAACTCTTAAGAGCTTTAAGAAAAAACAACCCACCCATCATTATTATAAAGAAAAAATCAAAATTTTTTAAAATTATTATAAACAAAATAAAAAAGGGCTTTTTAGGGCGCATTTAAAAAGCCAATTTTTGGGGTTTTTTTTTGCCCCTTTCTTAATAGGGGCTTTTTTGAATTCTTATTTTGGCTCTTTATTTGTGGCTCCCTTACTTTTTTTAAAGGGGGGGGGGGGGGGGGGGATGAGCCAAAGTTTTTTGGCTCATTGTTTTCCCAGCACTGAGTGAAACTTGCCCAATTTGTTAATACATATTAAGCAATAAATCTGAAGAAACATTGTTTTATTCCTTTTTTCACATTTACATTGGCCTATCAAGTTTGCTAGTCAACAAAGCATTTTAATTCTCCGAATTAATTTAAATATAAACAGTTAAATTTTAATAAATCTTATTGATGACCTAGTCCAGCCTTTCTTAAGTTTTCGCATCACGTATCCCTAGTAATAACCGATCATAGAAAGAACATTTACCTGATATAAATTAAATTTTTAATACGTATTAATTACACTGGACAACAAAATTTGGACGACCCTAAGCATCATTTATGGCAAATATAGTTTTTGGTCAAGTTTTTGGCGCTGATCACGAATATGAAATCAGAATTTCAGCCAATGCCTCAGATTTTTAGTTATTCGGTGTCAAAGTTGAGATTTTTCCATTTTTGGGGTATTTTGGGCTTCTATATCATAAAACCTATGGGTAGTAACAAAAGTTTATTCATATATTTAGATAACGAAAACATTCATTATTAACGTAAGGGGTTTAAATTTTTTGAAATATTTAATTTTTTTTTATTCATTTTTATAAAATTAGTGGTTTTTGTCATAAAATCCGTTTTTTGATCCTAAATAACTTGAAAGTAAATTGCCAATAATTTTGGTAATAACCTTTTTTAGATGTGTTTTTTATAAGGAAGCTGAATATGCCAATAGATTTTTGAAGAATTAATAGTAAAAGAAATTTTGTGAATTTTTTTCTTAACTTTGGACGCGGTTTAAAAAAAATTGGAGGCATTGAAAAAAAAACTAAACCCGGGATCGTTATCGCAAGAAAATTCTCTACAAAACCCTCAAAAAATCGTTTATGTTGTTTTTTTTGTTGTCCAGTGTTATTAAAAATGTTTTATTTTTTATTTTTATTGAAAAAAAAAATTAGATTTCGAATGGTCGTACCAGCGCAAATTCTTCGTACAGTTTGAATAATACCTCAATCATTCACGTTTTGCCGATTGAAGAAACGAAATTGGCAGCTTTTGTCAAGGGCTATCTTGTCCGAAGGATCCTTAAGACGGCCAAAATGACACATTTAAAAACCACTATTAAAGTATATCATTTATTTCTCTTGCGATTGTTCACGAGTCGACAAATACATATATTCTAGTTTATATACAACTACTACTAAGTTAATCTCCTAATTATATATTTTTTTAAATCCGTATACTTTTATAAATAAAATTTCAGAAATGGCCTATAATGATACTCTGCTAAAATTGTTTGAATGATGTTAATAAAAAAAAATTGGTGAAAAAACAATTGGGTTTGAGATTTCTTAATGGAATTACGCATTTTAACTAATATGTTAATCATTTAGTTGTTTTTTTCGACCTGTTAAGACTAGTGCAATCAATTTTTTTTAACTATATTTAACTATTATTTGTGATAAAATTAATTGCGAGGTCATATATATAATTTTTCTGTTTTTATCTTGATTTGTCTTTTGCCTTTATTTTTTAAATATTTTGTCTGTGATAAATAACTAAGGTCAAAAAACAAAAATTATTATATATTTGCATTTTTCAGTTTTAAAAATTTTACGTTATAACATTGTCCGTTTAATGTATATTTTACATTTGTATGATTTAAATGCAATTGATTTTGATTACATTTCATCATTGATTAACAATCTTAAAGGACACCCTAGCTTGTCTCTACCAAATCAACGCTGAAAATTTGTCTCGTCAATGCAAAGCTCTCAATAATAATTATAGAGATGCCCGTAAGATTAATAACAGTTCCACGAGGAATGAAAATGATGAGAATGGCGTGGTAGGCGATGATAATTTAGGTGAGATGATGGACCATGAATTGGAGGAACGACTGACGGCACAAGTTTTATTTTTTAGATGTTAGGCGTTCAGACTTTATTCAAATTTAAAAAAAATTTGGTCCAAATTTAAAAAATTTTAAAGGGAATTTATAAAATTTGAGTTTTTAAGTCTCAATCATTGTTTTTACAATATTTTATAACATTCGGAGCAGTCACTCCAAGTATATCTAGAAATCTTGATGAATTTATATCTACACTTATATAAACATAGCTGATAAACATTTTAAAATATGTTTAAATTAGTTTTTTTAATAGATTGAAAATGCTCAAAATAAATTAAAAGTAATATTGAGATATTCTTAATTACAAAACACATGCGGGAAAATTTAACTTTCGACCCGATGATAATAAAGCATTGAGTGTCCAAATCTTTTTCCCTAGGCGGCTTACCAGTCAGGGCTTTGCCTCTTTGAATCCTACAGGGCTTTTATAAAACCTTGTGTGATTTAAAGCTGGACGGTGACTTCAGATAAATGACGGCTTTCATTTGTTGGCGGTCACCCATCCAACTATTAATTAAACTTAGCGCTGCTATTCTAACTCAAGCTTTTAATGACACTTATAGGATATAAGACTTAAATTTTGTGCCTTTTTTTACCGTTTTTATTGATCTTTCGGAACTCATTATTTTTACAAAATTGGCCATAGAATTTTAGAGTTTTTATATTTTATAAACAAAAATTATACTGACAATTATTTTTTACATTATATTTTAACACCAGGGGCAGTTGATCTAGGTAAATGACGCTTTTGAAAATCAACGCTAAATTTTTTAACATTTAACTAATATTTATTTTTTAATTTGGAAAATTTTTTAAAAAATAAATGGACTCTGAACTAGCCCCTTTAAAAAAATAATTTGTCCGGATCCTTCTATTCAAACTAATATTTACTTTATAAATTCCTTATAACCAATTTTAATAATAAAATATGTGTTTTCACATTTTATTTTTAACAAAACTGAGGAAAATGAAATTTTTATAGCATTTCTAAAATAACAATAACATTGTTCCCCTTTCAACATGTGGTAACGGCGAAAAAACATAACATCATTAAAAATATCACATCATGTATTAACAAAGATACTTTATCCTGATTCCAAATCTTTTTTTCCCATTTTTTATAATATATACCGAACGCTGTTAAAAGTCGTCATGGTGCCATATGTGCCGTTGTTCTACGAAACTTAAATACAATTATTTTTAACTTCAACTTTAATTTAACTATATCCTCTTAAAGATTTAAAAAAATAATTTTCAAATAAAGTAGGGGAGACCGGGGCGAAATGAACATATTTTTGCAAAATCGTTGCTGCTGACACATTTTTAATCCAAAAGAAAAAATTAGCTCATTTTATAGATAATTTATTATATTTTATAAAATAATTTGTTTAACCAAAAAAATATAATTCTGTAAAAAGATATTGAACAATGTATAAAACCACTAGTATTAACCATTTCGCCCCATATGGTAAAATGAAACACCCATGGGGCAAAATGAAAGTGTCTAAAATTTATTAAATTTACAGCTTTAATTTCAAATAAACCTTATATATTAAAAAATAAATATAGATTTAGATCATTTTATTAATAGTTATATCATAATCAATTACAAGCGGCCCAAAAATCCCAACATCAAGGGGTTGAAGTTTATGTGAACAATAGGTAGTGTGACCACTTTAATCCCATTATCTTTAAAAAAGTTCACTGCTTTAATGGATATATGAGATACATGGTTATCCAAAATAATAAGTGCCTTTATTTAAAATATGATAATTCAAATTACTGGATCCTCAGTAACATATTTTACAGGATGTTGTTCATTTCGCCCCGCATTGAGTAGTGTTTGCAAAATCAATAATGTTCAAATAATATTAAGTTTTAAGTTAAAAAGGTATTATATTCTTACAACGAAGTGTTTTTTTAATCTTTTGGTTATAATAATATTTTCGAGGTAACATTTTATTTAAAATAAAGCAAAATAATATTAAGTTTTAAGTTAAAAATGTATTATATTCTTACAACGAAGTGTTTTTAATCTTTTGGTTATAATAATATTTTCGAGGTAACATTTTATTTAAAATAAAGCAAAATTATTGTTGCTTAAAACATAAATTAGAAAGAGTATTTTTTCTTTAATTGAGGTTTTCTAATTTTTTCAAATGGATGTATATGTAAAAAATATAATAAATCGATAGCTTGTTTAAAGATCTACAACATATATAAAATTTATATATATTGAATAATTTTTGGCAGAGATATATCCATTAATCATTTCACCCCACCAACCATTTCGCCCCGGTCTCCCCTATCTATATTTTTGCAATTTGTTAGTTTATAAATAAGGTAGCAAAAACGTAACTTGACTCTTAAATGTTTATACCAGGCTAAAATATTTATAAAAAAGCGAAACGTACAGAACGTAGTGTTTATTATTTTTAGAGCACCTGAGTTATTCATATTTAATTATGAATCCACATATACGTTCAAATAAATTAATAATTTATAAAAATTTAGCTGGCTTGTGCCCTGGATGAGATTCACGAAATATTTTTCGATTACACTCCGGCTCAAAGGATGAAATTGATCGAATTGGATAGGAACGTTTTGTTGACCAAATTACAGCGGAAAGAGGTATGTTACCCAATTTAATGCAAAACCTGTGTATTACACAGGTCAAATTTTTGAGAGTTATGAGCTAATTACGGAGATCAACTGCCATTTTAGGGATTTTCAAATCCGTTTTTCTAATCAAAATTAGCTCAGCTATAAACATTGTAAATTTTAGAAAAAATGCCAAAATAAGATTCATAAACAAAAATAGATTGAAACTTTTTTTTGCATATTTACAACAGCTAAACAAATTTAAACTTCAAATAAAACTTTAATTAAAAAAAGATAATAAATCGTGTCGTATTTATGTTTGGACGCGAAATATTTCGTATTATCTAAATGCTGATGTAGCTTGATATACTAAAAAATATTATTTCTCATTATTTGATGTGATTAATATAAGTTACAAGGGGTTTTTATATAAAAAAAAGTAAATTTTTTTTAGCGTTTTCACGATCTATCAATTTGGTCAAAAGAGGCCATTTTTTGATATGAACGGATGTAAGGAGCCGAAGCCGGAAAAAACTAAGAAAAACGAAATATATCTATAAGATAAGGCCATCATGGATTAATATAAGTTACAAGGGATTTTTATATGAAAAAAAAAGATTCTTAAATTTTTTCTTTTTAGGGTATTCTCAATCTATCAATTTGGTCAAAAAAGGCCATTTTTTCGATATGAACGAATGTAAGGAGCGGAAGAAACTAAGAAAAACAAAATATATAAATGAGATTAGGCCATCATGGGGATATATTCTTTTTGTTTTTATAAAATTCAAGGTTGTGCCATTAAAATTTGTTGACCTGTGTTATTATTTTTCAATACATACAATTTATCTATCCTTACATTTGGAAGCCCAAGTGCAAATTATTTCGTAACCATTTATACTCAAAATTTTTCTCATTTTCGTCGTAGGACGAAGATCGTAAAAGGTTAGCCATTAAAAAACAATTACTAGAAGCGAGTGCAGCAGCATCACAACCAAATGGGGGCTTAAGTGCGAGTTATCACAATGGTCACAGTCATAAGCCTTTTAACGCTTACGCCAGTTTCAATAATAACGGTTCATCTACAAACCCAAATGTCAAAACACGCTCAAACCTTTCCACATCGTACAGTAACGGAACAACGCCTGGAAATTTGAGATTAGTCGGAGGCAAGCCTGCTGCCAATAAATCCTATAACACTCACACCAACACTAATGGCACGACTATTAAATCTAACTTCCGTAGACATAACACGTTACCTAAAAAATATAAATTACCTCAAACTTCTGTATTGACCTCGTCTATCTATAAACCATTTTAAAAAAAAGTAGGGATGTATATTTACAAATATATAGGTTAGTTTTTAATACATTTTAACAGTTTATAATATTTATTTTGCAACAAATTAAAATTATATAAAGGGGTTATCAATTTTAATAACTAAAATAAAAAAACGTTGACAACTTTCCTATTATTGAGCTGGTTGTTTTATCATAAAATATAAAATTTTAATTCTATTTTTACAACCTTTTTTTTAAATAATGCACAATGCCGCTCCATCCTGATTATATAAAAATAGTCTTAAACTCAATCAGAATTTGTATGTAAATATTTAGTTGTGTAGAAAATTTTTTTACCACTATGTGCCTTGATCATTATATTACAAAACCGCACACTAAAAATCATCTTTTATGCATTTTATATCATACCTAAGCATTTTAAAGATTGATCTTTTGTTAATAATATATTTTCGTCCTATTTGATTAAATGCTTTTATACATTTACAGAATATATGGATATATCTATAAAAGGCTTAATAATGTTGTATTTTTATTTTTTATTTTCTCCTTTTAAGAATATTATTGAATAAACGTCATTTTTTAATAAGTATTTAAATAAGGGCAAAGGTAATTATATCATGCTTTTGGCATTGTATTAAGTTATAATATTCAAATATCTGATAATTTTCTTTTTTAAATTAAAGTATTGAGGCCAAAGATACCAATAACAAAGTAAAGCTCAAAATTTATTTAAATTATTTAACTATGATACAATCATGAAATAAAATCAAACATAAAAAATATTATGGCTAAGTAAATTTTTGTGTTATCCACCTAATTTGACAATCCCAAAATATGTAAAATGATAATTAAAAAATATTATTATGCATTGTCATGTAACAGGAATAAGTTAAAAAAATATATAGATTAAAAATTCGCAAATATTGCTAAAAATATTAATGTTATGGATTCGTTTGATACTTAATTTTATAACTAACCAAGATTAATTAATTGACTGTTGTTATTGTCAGCACCAATTTATAAAATTCCTTGTTTCTTAAAAAAAGGTTTCAGCTTTTTCCAAATGCGATCTCTGTGTCGGGAGTAGAAAGAGGAATATTAGCAGTCGAAGATGAGGATAAACAGGTTTTGTAAGACAAGAGGACACCCAATGTTGCGGGAAGATAAACTAACGAATATCTAAACAGTTTTCTATAAAATAAGGTATGAAAACATGTTTAAATCTGCCAACTTATAGGAAAAAAAATTATAAAATATGTTTACCTTGCAAATCAAATACAAATTGTCCACATATTTCAAAATATAGAATTTTTATATAAAATTTTAGCAAATTATTTTGAGTTGGACGTATAAATATCCATTAGGGCTCGGTGCAAAAAAATTAGACGGCAAATACAAAAACACTAGGGAAAAACAAATACAAAACTTAATCTCAAAAACAAAAAACTGTTTATTTTTTTAATATTTAAATTAGTGGCATTTAACTAGTATCTTAATTTAAATGATTTTTATTTTTTTTTAATTTAACAAATTTTAGCATTTATTAATCGACATAGATGACTCAAATAATAAAAAACATGTTATAAGTTGTTATTAAGAATAGGCTATAAATTATCTTGAATTAAAAGAAATATTTTAAATAACACATTAAAAAAGAAATTTGAGCAACGACGATAGGAAGAAATTATCATTTTTAAAATAGGTTTGGAAAATATATGTTAAAAAGAACAAAAAAATGAGGACAATGGTAAATTCAATAAAAGGAATAGAGGAGGGATAAGTCATACAAAACACTAAATCTATGTTTAGTAGCTATGAAGTTTCAAATCTGTTATTATTTATAAAAGAAAATGCAAATTCTGCTCATCTTTGTAAGAATCTTTTTAAAGTAACAAATATCTTATAAGCACTAACTTTTATGCAAGTTTTAGAATAAATAAAAATTTGCCCTAACCATTTATATCACATATATGCATTATGATTTTTAGAATAAAATTTGAAAAGGGCTATGAGAATAAATTTAAATTGCCTAGCTCACGTAATCAATAGTGTCTACTGTCAGCTTTAACGAATCTTGAACTTAACCCGCTGTTTGGGGACAAAAAGTTATACGAAGTGCATTATGAGGAACTAGCGTATTAACTTTGACGTCAACGTTAAATAATTTAAAATAAAATTACGTGTTCTTTGATATAAATAAAATGCAAATATTTCTGATTTTTATACCATTTTGTTTAATCAGCAAAATACAGAAACTTATATAAAAAAAGGTTTTTTTTATATATTAATTAATTTATAAAAATAAACATAAAATGTTGCAACAAGCTCATAAATTATGTCTTTAAATGTATTATTTTTTACATAGTTTTATTAAAAAAATTTGTGGAAATAAAAAATTTCAATGGCATGATATCGAAAACATGAGTTTTGAAATAAGACATATAAACAATAATTTCAAAATATTTACCTAAAATACAAAAAAAAATGTTAACAATTTTAGGGTCTTCAAACTTTAATAAATATATTTTCTTGTAAATTACTTATCTCCTATTTCAAATAAATTACCTGCAAAATATTCCACATCAGCATTTTTATGTATTTACAATTTTAAGTCATATTTTTCCTTGATATAAAAGATCTTAACATATTTTTTAAAAGGTCAGTGGGGTATGGGTACCTCAAATTTACTTTATAAATTAATGTTTATAAATTAATACAAATAATTTTTAAAAAATATTGAACTTAACAATAACTATAGTTTTAACGTTTTTGTTCGCTTGTTTAAAAGATATTTTTAATTAAAAAAGTTCTAGAAATCACTAAACTTGTCGTAGGTTAATAATCGCAAAATTTTGTAATATATTTTGTACATCATATTTTTAACACTAAAGCCATCTTTAAATATCCTCGTACCGTTTTCGTAGTCTTGTCCAGGACACATTATATTTGGCCAAACAAAAAAAAAATTCAAAATTTGCTCGTTGTAAATTATCATCGATTGAGTTATCTACTTAAAAAAGATAAAAATTTGTTAAACATAATCTTGTTTTAATATAAATATTTGTGTCTAGCCTTGATATTAGCAATATTAAATTAACCAATTTATAATTTTATTTAATTGTTTTTTAAAATAGAAAAATTCAATTAACATTTAAATTTTTAGCATCATTATTAAATTTCTTCATAAAAATTACATTCATAAGTTAAAAATTTGTGAAGTTGAGATATATAATAAAAAAATTCAAACATTAAAAAAAAACTGAATGCTTAAAGTTTTTTGTTTTTGAATTCCGAGTCCTACTGTCCATATTTGTCCATTCTAAAAATTGGCAGACAAAATATATTTTGCTATTTAAAAAGTTAAAATTCAGGTCGTCCTTTATACGTATTATTTTTAAAGTTAGGATAAATTATACAAATTTCGAAATTGTTTTAATATCTCACCAATTAGTGATTGTAAAGTACGATACATGCATATTAAACCAAAAAAACAATTAAACGTATGTATCAATAAATACCTCGAGGATTGACTATCTGCCATATGGTAAAATTTTCGCGCCAGATAAATGTTATACATGCATATGGGCAATAAAATGGCGCCGGCGCTAACGGTGCAGACGGAAAGCTTACTGAAATAATTTGGAAATTGACTAAATGTAGATATGGTGTTAGGAGATAAATTGCGGCGTTTAGGGGAATTTTTGGCACGATTAGTAGGTGTGGTTGCGTATTGCTTGTAAAGAAAGTAAAGCAAACTGCCTACGATAAGAAGGGAATACAGGGAATGGAGGTAGGCAGTTTTGAGGCAGAGCCTAGGGTTGGCGGCCGACATCATACGGTACCCGGCTCGACTATATTCGTGTTTCAAGTTCCAACTTAGAGCATTAAAATGCGGAAATTGCCAAGAATATAATAGTCCCGCTACGAGTAGAGGTACTAAATGAATCAGAATAAAATATAAAAAATTAACTTTCATTCTTTCATTTTTCGTATGTTGGTGTAAATATTTTTGATGTTAAAATTGATCAAGATTATCATAAGTGAAGCGTTAAGAATGGGTAATTACTAGTATGTGCTATTTGACTCACTAAGTTAAAAGAAACGTTATATTTCAAATTATCTAGCTTTCCGCAATTTCTAAGTACCCAACTACTGCTGGTACCTATACAGAAATGTCCCATCACAAAATAATCATACAACTTAAACAAAACTTTGTTATTATAGGTCCAAGCATTAAAGTCAAAAATTTTGATTTGAAAAAAAAAAAAAAACAGGAGACAAAATGTTTCATTTTTTTATTGTTCTCTCTTGAAAATAGTATATTTTATGATTAAATAAAAATTTAACTAAATTAATTTCAGCTGATCGCATGTAGGCAGTAAGTTTTGTGTAGTTAGTACCAGATTAAATAACAATGACTCAGCTACCTAATGATTTTACGCCGATGCATATAGGTAAGGCATGTCAAACTCCGGAAGTCGAAAAGGAGTCCATTAACTCCGGAATTCCGGAGTTTTTGTTTTTTGAAATTTACTAGTAAACATTAGCTTATTGAAAATATTGGAATTTGTATTTTTGTAGTCACAACTCATTTTTGTTAAATGAAAGTTGTAAATAAATGAAAGAGCAGCTAATTATGTAATAATTACATATATTAACTAGCAAAATTTAATAAAAAACTCCGGAGTTTATGAACTTCTTCTAGACTTCGGAGTTTTGACATGCCCTACATAGAGGGCATCATAACACTCCGGAATCGGGGAGAAGTCCATAAACTCCAGAACTTTTTTTTGGAATTTGCTAGTTAATATATGTAATTATTACACATGCTGCTCTTTCATTTATTTACAATTTTCATTAAACAAAATGAGTTTGGACTACAAATATACAAATTCCGGCTAATGTTAACTAGCAAATTCCAAAAAAATAAGGTGCTATGCATCAAGAACAGCACTTTTTACTGTTATGAAGTGTCGTAAAAATTTAGCTAAAAAATTTTCCAAAAAATCGAAATTGTTGTCACGAACTCAAAGTATACCCATATCTAGAGAACCAAAAAATCCTGAAACGGCATTGGTCCATGGTGTTATGTGAATAGTTAGTAGCGTTTCTAAGTTTTGAACGATTGAAAATATATTTTCGGTGAGTTGGGATTGCAAACAAGCGCTAAGAGGTTGTTCTACCTGAGTAATCGTTATAGGGTCTACCCCATTGGCTAATGTAAAGTTTTGTGAGGTAAGAGTATTTGTGGCTAGTTCCTTAATTACATAAAATTTCATATAAGATTAAATTTTTGAGAATTAAGTAAAGTATTTATAAAATTATTTGTTTTTGTAGGGAGCTTTAAAATTGCTGTGCGGCGACACCTATAACCCCTAGTTGGAGTCAATAAAATTAAAATCTTCCCAGATACTATAATATCCATTAAAATGAACCATACTCTCCAGAGTATTACAGCATGGAGGCTTTATAGCCCTGGCAAAAGTCGAAGGTCAAAATAATTCACCTGATAAAACAATGCCTAACAACTTATTTATAAAATTAATGATTTGGTTACATTTATGTTAAAAATGAGGTATTTAAAAACCTTATTAACGTGGTCATCTCGTTTTCCCATACATGCATAGTAACCTATAAGAGGTGGGACCGCGCCCACAAGAGCTCCTATCCATGTGTTAAGTATGGTAGTTCTTTTACTCGGGGTATAAACACAGGTGTATAGAAAAAGGTTAAAAGCGGCCAGGCTAGTGCTTATTCCGTTCACGGCAGTATAAAAAAGGGTGAGCCCTGTGAGGCCAGATATGCTAGCAAAGGTCATGGCATGTAAAGGGCTGTAAGTAATTATTTACATGCAAATACATATTTAAACAAAAAATAAAAACATTTTAACTTTCAACTATTATGGTGAGATTCACCCCAAATTAAAAATAAAAATGTCTTAAAATTTGGGAAATAAATTGATTTATAAAAAAATATAAATTTAGAACTAATATCTAGATTCAATTTTATAAATTTAGAGGTCTGTACCAAATGCTTAATCAAATTAGATCTACTATACATAATGAAATAAAAAATATATAACTTACTCAGATAAGCTAGTTTTCAATATTAATGCTATAAAAATTTTTACATATAAAAAACCCAAAAACATTCAATTTTATGGGGCAAGTTAATTGATGTGTCCTAGACCTAAAAAAAATCAAGTAAATGTGTAAACATTAGTAATTGAAAAAAAGTGTAAATTATATTAAATAAAATGTGTATTATTTCTTATAAAAACATATTCATAGAAAACAATCTTCTTCATCAATAAAGTCCTCATAACTAGGGAAGTTAAAGGAGATGAAAATTAGGAAAAATCTCATCATACTGTTACAATTATTTTATTCTATCAATTGAAGGTTCAATGTATATTAAATATTAAAAAAGGCAAATCATTTATATATAATAAATGATTCTAACCTAAGTTTGTTACAAACAAGGACACGGCTCTTAGTCCTTTTCATTTGTGAGTCATAAGGGACTTCAAGGAATTGATTGACTGTGTTTGCACTTGCAGAAGTGAGTGCTGTGCCAAGAGCTGCTGCAAGAAACGTGCCTGGCTGTACACAAAGTGGGGCCATCAAGTAACCACATATTTCAGTCATGACTACCATACCTTTAATGTAAGTAAAATTTATAACCCAACTAAATAACATAATTAAAACCTAATTAATAAGTAATATAATTTTAAAAAAGTAAAATACATCCTAATAAATTTGGTACAACTTCAAACCTGTTAATCTAGATTTTGACAATTTTAAATATAATTTTGGAAGTTCCTTTATGTTAAAAAAATAAGCTGGTTGTTGAGATGCAACATCAAATTTCAAAATTTGGGATAATTTGATATCTTTGTGTATAAGGTCAGGTGATATAATGACATCTTTGGGAACTTCATTTATTATATAAGATTCTCCAATGTGCATTGTATTGTTGCTTAAACGATCTAAAAACCTTGAAGGCAATGCAACACAGGGCTGTTGGCAATGTTTTAAAGGTTGGACTTCATAAATATTTAATAAGTTAGAATCAGGATGCCTATCAAGATGAGAAAGCTTAGGAACCATTTTAAATGATAAAAGCTATAAAGTTAAACGCAATGAAAAGCATACCCTATGCGCTATTAAAAATGTGCCAATATGTTTAGCGCGAATTAATAAATTATAATGCATGAAAAAAGCAAAACATGCTTTGCTTGTTGGGCAAATCACATGGTACTTGAGTGCAAAACAGCCGAATAAAATTCGTAGCTTAATTTATTACATTTTAAATCCTTAATTTATAAACACATAGCTTAAATCGCGTTCAAAATAAAATTGTTATTTTTATAATAAAACAATTTAAATTTATCTATTTTATTTAAATAAGTATTATATATATGGGCGCGTTCAGACTCCGTTCGTTTTGAAAAATTTTAAAATTTCTAAAAAATTATAAAATTTTTACCTTTAAACATTGAACGCTTTTTTACAAAAAGTCGCCAATTTTTGTTATTAGCATTTAAATAGTTTTTCTGAAAGAAAAGTTTTTAAAAAAATTTGAAAAAAAAAAATAAAATTTCAAAAAATTCGAAATTTTTAAAATTTTTCAAAAATTTGAAATGAGTCTGAACGCGCCCTATATAACAAACCCTACTTTTAAAAATAGATTATACAATTGTTTTATTATTTTTGCATTATTTATTCAAATTTATAAATATAAAATATATATAAATTTGTAATCAACTTAATTAATTTAAATGTAATGGATGATGCTAAAAATTGATTGATTTATTTGGAGTTGCTATCATGACGCAGATATATAGCTTTTAATAATTATAACAGTTTTATTCTTATATTAACATTTTTAACATTATTATTGTATTTATACATCTAATTAACTGTAATTTATAAATAAAATCATATAGCATATTAATAAAATCATTATACATATTATCAATTATTCAGTTTAATCATATTAATACATATAATGGAATAATTTTTCTATTAAAAATCACAAACCCCGGGAAATTTCAAGTAATATTTAATTAAAAATTTTGTAAAAAACATTTTGGCATAATACACCTTAAATTAAATCATGCCGATCGAAATCAACTGACATCCTGTATAGCATAACTCGGTCGCTGATTGAGATTAATTGGAAAGATAAATTTCCATAATTTTCGGTCACATGCCAACCCGGTAATAATAGCGTCAATTTGATTTTACTAGAGTTGGTTCAATAATATACATCTGAAACATTCCTAACAGTGAAAGTCATACTATTCTTTACATATTTCAATTCTTAATTCTCTGAAAGGCAACATAAGGTCATTTTGTAAACTGAAAATCTTTGACTCCCAATTTTCTAATTCGGCACCAAAATTTGAATCTCAATATTTTAAATTGTTACGAACTATTAACTGGTAACAATACGCTAATAACCCATTTCTAAATAACAATATATATGCTAATTAAAATCTGACTATAAACAATATAGGCCAATAGTCATATATTAATTAATCACCTGCGATGGTATAAGTCATGTATATAAATCGAACATCAAAGGTGCGTGACGGTCAAACAATGGAAATTTGCACTTAAACAACGAATCTAAAGATTATCAAGTCTTTGCATACTGATGGAAAAGAAGGTGGTCGCGCAATAGATCCCGTATTTATTATTCTTTTATAAGGTTGTTTAACTCTTAAAAGGGTAAGACCTAGAATTACCCTAAATACATTCTACCATTACGGGAGCAAGTTTCGCCTGTTACTAGGCACAACGGAGAACGTAAAAAAAATATTAATTTAACAACAACTGAAAGGAACCACCCATACCCAGTATATGACAAACGCAAGCCAAATAGGACAAGACGAGGGACGAGGAGCTATTTCCAAAAGAACACGATAAACAGGACGTATACTTAAAATCGCTAACCGTAAAAAGACCGAATACGATAAACCGAAAACGTATGTCAAAACAAATCGATATATCGTAAAAACCGGAGAGCAATGATCAAGTTTACACAACAAAGGGAATAAAGACTGACAACCTGACAACATCGAATGCACACTTAATAGTACAATTACAACAAATTCGCACGTCACCCTACTTACAACATGATTAATTATATTAGTTACTCATAAATATATCTTACACAGCTTAGTCATAGTTCAAGATAATAATTATCTAGATCACCGACAGTCATAACCGATTCTTAAATATTAAAAAGGCTAGGAAAATGCCCCCTGAAAAAGGGAGGTGTTAGCATGCTACTAATGGATGATGCTAGAAAATGGATATGATTTGCAGAAATATAGATTTTTATCATTATTTAAGTTTTATTTTTAGAATAAAATTTTTAATAAAATTATTGTATGTTTACATCTAATCAGATAAATTTAATTTATAAATAAAATCATATACTAATGGCGGCCAGGATATATCTTGGTAATCCTAGCATATCAATAAAATCATTCTACATACTGTCATTTATTCTAATCATATCAATACATATAATGGAATAATATCTTTTATTATTCTGTAATAACATTCTAATTTTTTTCTATTTGAGGTGGTCTATTCCATATGATTTCTAAATTAAATTTATGTTATCAAAATATCACTTGACCGTCATTAATATGGTTTAGTTGATGTAAGCGAAAAAACATTAAATATATAAATATTTTTTAAGATGTTGTGGACTTCTCAGGATTTGTATGAAATTCTTAAGGAGTTGATTCAAAGATGGCTAAAAGAGGATACAATTAATCAATATTCTGGGATTATGCCTTTGTTCTATACAAGCCCGACTGTAAAAAATATGAGAGGATCAGTAGCTACGCCATCAAATTATTTAGATATTTTAACGGAAGGACCTACCATATTTTTTAGAGCTTTGAGCCTTTATTCCGCAGAGATGGGTACGAAAAGTCTCATTATACCAAGCGCAGTACTCAATTACCTCCTTTCCGTATTTTTATCAATACTGTTTAGTATTTGGGATAGTAATTTGCTCCCGTGGGGTTGGACTCAACTCTTGCCGATTAGACCACCTTTCATAGCCAATGAAGATTCCTCGCTAGCTATATCAGGTCAAAATTATCTCTTGTATATGCAAAGCTGTTAATATTTAAAGGTTGCCTGGGCTAGGATCAATTCATAGAGGCTAACATATTCTTTATGAGGTGATAAACTCGAACTTGCAGTAGTTTAATCTCGTGAACGCCTTATCGTATTGTTTTTATTTCCACCTAGATGATATTTTAAATTAAAAAAGAATTGATTTGACGAAGAGGTGTTGTGAAGTTATTTGATTTAGGGTTATTGCAAATATTACGCCAAGCGGTTAGCAAAATCAACGCTTTTTTCTAATATTCAGAGGTTTAAATGAACTAAAACCATGTGTTTATATAAATATTTTTAGCTATATGAACGTAATTTTAATAAAATTTTAGGACTTTTTTACAATATTTTAATGGGATAAAAGTTTGCAGTGAGGGATATATTTTTTTGGAAGTTGAAGCAAGGACCCTTATTCAATTTTAATTTAGTTATTACATTTTAACCAATTATGTATAACTCAAAGGCATTCTGCCATTGCCTGCGGCTAGAGCATGTCAAAACTCCAGGAATCGGGTAGGAATCCAAAATCCAAAGTTGCGGAGTTTTGTTTTTTTTTGGAATTTGTTAGTTAACATTAGCCTATTGGAAATATTGGAATTATATTTTTGTAGTCCAAACATTTTGTTCAATAAAATTTGTAAATAAATGAAAGAGCAGCTATTTATGTAATAATTATATGTATTAACTAGCAAATTCCAAAAAAAAACTCCAGATTTTATGGACGCCCTCTCGATTCCGGAGTTTTGACATGCCTTCTACGGCTAATACTATTTTCAAAATTGTTAAAAAAAAATATTTTATTCAAATTAAAATTTTAACGGCTAATACAAAAAATGAGAATTAATGTAATTTGGTCGTTTTAGGATGTACGAACAAAAAATTGTTTTTTTTTACACTAGCAACCTTGATGTTAATCAAATGCGCTCAATTTTTTTCATCACAACTTTTTATTTCACTAGCCGCAGCCATTGCCCGAAATTTGCTACTAGTTACGACAATGTGTACAACGCAGATGCTGCAGGTCAACAAATTTTGAGAGTTGTGAACTAACTTCAGAAACCGGACTTAGCATCTTAGGGATTCTACACGTTTTTTTGTACCACACTTTGTAAGCCAGCCAGCTATAAACATTAAAATAATTTGAAAAAAATGTAAAAATAAAAGATTCAAAAACGAAATAAAATAAAATGCAAAAAATAATTTTCTTATTTAAAACGGCTAAACGGGTAAATTCAAACTTTAAATAATATTTTCAATTTTAACCACATATCGTGTTAAAGTTGGTTAGAAATTCTATATAACCTGATTGTTGATGGAAGAGCTTGATATACTTTAACATTAATTTATAACTTGAGATTAAAAATACGTGTTACAAGTAATTTTGATATAAAAAAAAAATCTTGAATTTTTTCTCATTAGTGTCTTGATGTCGTAAATGTAAATTCAACTTTCCTTTTTTTGATACCACAGATATACGAAACGTTAAGAAACTTCGAAAAACGGGAAATATTTTGAGATAAGACCATATTGGGAATTATTTTCCCCCAGTGTCATATTTTTTTTGTCGCTATGACTGTGTTGTTTTTGTCATCCATCACCAACGAGATTTTAGACTTTATCGAAAAATAAGTCACGTTTGTATTCTATTCATTATAAATATTGGCAAGTTTTATCCGCATGCAAAAAGTTGAAAATTACCATGGCATTTAGTCAAAGTCCTTAATTATAACATTGTGGCCTTTTTTACAAATCTTGCTTTTGCCATGAATTGATTTGGAGGGGTTTTTGGGCGTGAATATATATAAAAGTAGGTTATAACGTAGTCTTATTCTTAGATAATTTCATGTGCGATAATCTGTTATGTGCAATCGTATTGACCTACCTCTCTCTCCGCTATCACAATAACAATAAGGAACATGATTCAACAAGGGCAGTCGGGAGTCGGGCTGATTTAGAGGAAAATACGGTTGTGACACAAGGTGAGAATCAATCGGTTGGACAAAAAATTCGAGACTTGCTGCATCGTCTTCTTGAACAATTTAAAGGTATTGCATGCGTTTTAGCTGATTCCCGCAGATTTTGTGTTTAAGATTATTCTTCCGTTTAAATTTTCGCGAATATGTAATTTTAAAGAATTTTAAAATTAAAATTTTTATAAAAAATACCTTAAATCATGGGGACTAATCTAAAATATAACCCTATTCCTACAATTTTAATACCATGGCCTTTCAAATCCAAAAAAAAATGACAAAATGGAATTTTTTTCATTTTTTCGATCTCAAAATTTTATAAAGAATAAAAATTAAAGATTTTTTTTACATATTAAAATCAATTAAAACTTCAATTTTCTATTTAAATTGAAATATTGAAGTTATCTAGCTACAACATCCATGTTGTGGTTTAACAAAATGTTATGCGTTTTATAAAATAGGTACAAAATTTTCTGGAAAAACGTAATAATAAGGTTTATAGCCTTGAACTAATTTGTTTATATATCAGCTCATATAGCTCACTGGCAAACATCCTTGTCTTACAACAGGAGGTTTGGGACGTGCAACGAAAGCAGCACACTTGTAGAGCCACTTTGTTGTTGAGTGGCCTTTAGGCGATAGACGGTGAAGGATATGCTTAAAGAAAGAGCCTTGCTAAAAACATAGGCCGCCGGCGTGCTAGCAAATCTTATTATTTAGTCTGGCCAGACCGAAAAAAGGGCCGGGCCGGGCTTGAATTAGAATTGATTGACGGGGCGGGTTAGGTAGGCCAATTTTTTATATTTCATTTTGTCTTTTTTTTTAACATTTTTTACAAAAATAAAATGATAAATGTATTATTGCGATAAAAGGTATTATTTTTACTCACTGTATGATGACTTTAAAGCAAAAATATTAGCTTTCCTTAAAAATTTTCGGGGCCACATTTTTAAATTCAGGCAGGGTCGGATTTAAAATAAAAAACTAACTTCCGCGCCGGGCTTAATTTGAAAAATGTCGGGCTTGACCGGAATATCACGGCAAGGTTAAAACTCCAGTTGATAACTTGCGAAATTCTTGCTGGCCAACCCCTTCCACCCACTTAAAGAAAAACAATTGGTTTGAGGTTTCCCCCATACCTTTTCCCATTTAGGGGCGCCATACCCGTTAGGGCTTTGACTCTTTTAACCCGAGCAAAGCAATTAATATTGCCGACGAGTTAAATAGTAAAAATTGCTCGACGCCGGCGACCTAGGTTTTTAGCCTAGGCTCTTACATTAAGACATGTCGTTTAGGATCTACTGCCTAAGCAGACCACTCAGAAGCTTCAAAGTGGTTGCACATGTATAGTATTTTTTCGAAGAAAAAAGATACCTTACACGAATTCGAACTCGTAACCTCCTGCGTCTAAGACAGAAGGTTTGCCACTAAGCTATGTCCAATTATGTTCACTGTAAATAATTTTTTTAATTTAAATAGCCCGTCTTTTAGGGTTTTAAAGATAATCCAGATTTTCTTCCCATAGCTCCATTTATATACTTAAAATCAAGTTTAGGACCTTTGAAATTATAGTTTTAATTACCAATTACAATTCATATTTTATTTCTACTAGATTTCGTAAAATCACCCGATGTACCTCATACAGTATAGCTCACGTTTATTTTATTGGTTAAGGCGTGTCCGAAATGTTTCGTGAGTTTAAAAAATAATATGTTTTTCAATGTTTTATCAAATTGTAAGAGAAGCTATGTATACAGACAAATTCTAAATCATCAGAAAGTGAAAGAATAAATGTTAATAAAAAAATTCTAATATTGTTATTTGAGATATATAATCCGAGAAAAAAAAATGTTTTAGTAACATAAATTAGAGGCGCCCTTAACCATACCGACATATATATATGATAGTAAAGATTTTAAAAAACAAAGATGGCTACCCCATGGAAAACAAAGTGAGGCATTCAGTAGGGTTATGGTCGTCATTTAACTTTGGAGCCCGCATATCCAAAATAAGGTCGGACTGAAATTTCAAACGGGCCCGGCCCTAATTGGAAAAAAATGACCTGGCCGATTACACTGGACAAAAAAATTTGGATCATTTATGGCAACTTTTAGTGTATGGTGCTAATTACGAATGAATTCAGAATTTTAAATGCCTCAGATTTTTAGTTATTTGTTGTCAAAGTTGAGATTTTTCTATTAATGGGGTATATTAGGCTTCTATGTCATATATATTATGAGTAGTAAAATTTAAAAATATATTTAGATTAGAGAAACATCGCAAGGAGCTTAAATTTTTTTATAATATTTTTTTTTATTTTTTTTTAAATTAGTGGTTTTCGTCATAAAATCTGTTTTTTGATCTGATCCTAAATACATTGAAAGTAAATTGCTAATAATTTTTAAGCTATAACCTTGATTAGATAAGTTTTTTATAAGGAATCTGAATATGCCAATATATTTTTTAGAATCGTTATCGCAAGAAAATCTTCTACATGTTGTCCAATGTTATTTATATCTTTTACTTTATTTTTTTAACCATTGTAAACAGGAACTAAAAATGATAAGTTTTTTGGCACACAATGAAGGGTATAACTTCTACACTCATTTTAATCAAAAATTTGAAGGCAAACATTTTAGCCTGTAGTATAAAATTTACGGGCAACAGGCTTGGGCACGAATCACGCAAAAGTGATTTCGATCATAAATACAAATCAAATGAATTTTTTTTATTTAAATCGAGAATCGCGAATCTTTTTTTAAAAAGAATCTAAAATCACGAATCATAAATAGTATTTATTGATTCGAAAGAAAAATGAACTAAATCACAGATCATATTTAAAATTGTAAACAAAAAGCGACTTAAATGATTATATATTTATTACATTTATTTGTAACATGAAAAATACAGAATTATACATTATTGGTATAAAAAGAACAGGTGACAGGTATATAACTACATAAATAATTATTATTTTTTTAACATTACTAATTTTTCTAGCATTTCATCCGTTAGTCTTCTCCTGTTTGGTGTAAAAACTAAATTAGTAAAACTAAACAATCTCTCAACCGGGGCTGACGACAGGCCCGATTCTAGTTTTCCATTTTAGGGGGGCAAAAAAAACTCGTGGGGGGCAGAAAAAAATTTTTTGCCGTGACCGAAGGTCACGGCAAAAAATATACATGTACAACAATAGAATCCATGTTCAAAATTTTTTAACAAATTAATAGTAATTTATTATATTCTTAAATTAAAAAAATGAGTTTATAAACTGAATATGTGAATTAGAATTAATTGTTTTCACCATCAATTGCTTACAAAACGAGATTTGAAATAATTGTAAGTATAATTTTATCATTTGGTATCATTGCGCATGAAATTAAAAATATGATATATAGGAATGATAAAAATGAATTATATAAAACTTTGGATTTTAGAAAATGAAACAGGCACGATTCTAGACCCCTTTTGGGGGGGGCAGTGCCCCCCCCCCCCAAAGTTTTTGATTGCCCCCCCAAAAATAATTGAATTTGCCCCCCCCCCCCCCAAAAAAAAATACATAGTAATTTTATGTTTGCCCCCCCCCCCCCAAAAAAAAATTGAATTTGCCCCCCCAAAAATACATAGTAATTTTATTTCTTCCACATAATAAAATTAAATTTGCTCCGTCAAAAATATTTAAAAAATATTATCCAAAAAATATTTACTTTTTTTTTAAGTGTTTTTATTCATTAATACTTCTCATCCGCAAGAGAGATCAAACTAACAGAAATATATAGAAAAATTTGATTTTACAGAAAGCTTTATATTTGTGAAACCAATTCATAAATCTGATACCTAAAAAATTTTTTCAGTTAACAACAATCTTTTGTTAGAATATAATCTAGAACCAAAGAACCTGATCGCACAATGTTACGATGGGGCGAACCTAATGCCCGGGGGAAAAGGTGGTGTTTAAGTATTTCTAAGCAAAATAGCTGCCATGTCCCGTATATTCACTGCTTTAATCACCGATTGCATCTTGTTGTAAAAGATTGTCCTATTTTAAGTGAAGGAAAAGATTTTTTTGAAAATTTTTCTTCCCTTCATAAATTTTTTCAACATGATGCAATCAAGGTAGTTAGTGAATGCGGGACCATACCCCGGCTGTTACCCCATTGGTGGTGTGGTCACTACCTGCCCATTGTTTTTTTTTAAATTACACAGATATATTTAATACTCTTTTAAAAATTAAAAATAAAAAAACTTTTATATCTTCAGGTCACAGGGCCGAATCGGGGTTTTTTGACCATATTTATAATCATCTATTTATTTTTTTGTATTTAATTGAAAAATTATTTCATTTATTAAAAATAATTATAGAACAATTACAATGCAGAACGATTTATATTTCTAAAAGTTCTGATTTAATACACCATTGTTTGTTAGAAATTAAACAATTAAGAAATAAAAATACATATGAAGATTTATTCAAAAATTGTTTTGATATTAATATTTTTTTAAATGACAATATCTATGGATAAAAGAAAAACCAAACCTAAAGAATTTTCTGATTTTTATTTATTTTCTACTCATAAGTTTGAAAATATTTTAAATATTAATAATGAAAAAAGTATTTTATTTAATATTATTAATTTATTTATATTTTTATAATAGATTTTTTACCGATAATAGTGTTTTAAAATCTTTAGATTCTCTTTATAAATTTGATTAACCTTTATTTTAGATATAAATAAATTAGAGCCTCTTTTAAAAATAAGTAATATTGATAAAAATTCATTCTAAAGAAATTGACGTAGCCAAAAAATTTTTAATAAGAAACTTAATAATTAAAAAGAATGTGTTACTATTGATTTTTTTAAATTTTTATATGATTACAATGATGCGTTTTCTAATCTATTTAACATTTTTCCTATAAGTTTGTAAATTGGCTCTTCAACGTCGAGTTGTGAGGCCACATTTTCTTCTTTAAAAAGGATAATAACGGCTGACAAGTAGTGACCTGCTTAAAGGTGATTTGGTTCTTTTAGAACACGAAAAATCATTAACTAGGGGCGTTGAATTTTGATGAATATTGTAATTTAATTAAAATCCTCTAAGATAAATAGTTTGATCAATACAATACACTGCTCATAATCAGATAATTATTGCTTACTATTTTAACATGGTTGCAAACTTTTTTTATGCGCATTTAACGTTTATGTTCATGTTTTATTTAATTTTTTACCCTAATATTAATAACTAGTTATATATAACCAGTGTTTTTTCATATATTTTCTCCCAAATTAGCATACTTATACATTTTGTTTTCATGATAATCAATCTTATTTCACTTTTCATTTTTTAAAATCCAAAGTTTTATATAATTCATTTTTATCATTCATATATATCATATTTTTAATTTTCATGCGCAATGATACCAAATGATAAAATTATACTTACAATCAAATCTTATATCTTTTTAAGCAATTGATTTTAGTAAAAACAATTATTTTTAATTCACATATTCCATTTATAAAATCATTTTTTTAAATTTAAGAATATAATAAATTACTATTAATTTGTTAAAAAATTTTGAACATGGATTCTATTGTTGTACATGTATATTTTTTGCCGTGACCGAAGGTCACGGCTAATTTTGCCGCCGAAGGCGGCAAAAAAAATTTTTTCTGCCCCCCCCACGAGTTTTTTTGCCCCCCTAAAATGGAAAAGCTAGAATCGGGCCTGAAATGAAAAGTGAAATAAGATTGATTATCATGAAAACAAAATGTATAAGTATGCTAATTTGGAAGAATATATTTGAAAAAACACTGGTTATATATAACTAGTTATTAATATTAGGGTAAAAAATTAAATAAAACATGAACATAAACGTTGAATGCGCATAAAAAAAGTTTGCAATCATGTTAAAATAGTAAGCGATATAGCTGATTATGAGCAGTGTATTGTATTGATCAAACTATTTTATCTTAGAGGATTTTAATTAAATTACAATATTCATCAAAATTTCCCTAGTTAATGATTTTTCGTGTTTAAAAGAACCAAATCACCTTTAAGCAGGTCACTACTTGTCAGCCGTTATTATCCTTCTTAACAAACTTATAGGAAAAATGTTAAATAGATTAGAAAACGCATCATTGTATTCATATAAAAATTTAACAAAATCAATAGTAACACATTCTTGGTAATTATTAAGTTTCTTATTAAAAATTTTTTGGCTACGTCAATTTCTTTAGATAATGAATCTTTATCAATATTACTTATTTTTTAAAGAGGCTCTAATTTATATATATCCAAAAAAAGGATAATCAAATTTATAAAGGGAATCTAAAGAACAACTATTATCGGTAAAAAATCTATTATCCAAATATAAATAAATCAATAATATTTAAATAAATACTTTTTACTTCATCATTAATATTAAAAATATTTTCAAACTTATGAGTAGAAAATAAATAAAAATCAGAAATCTTTAGGGTTTAGTTTTTCTTTTATCCATAGATAAATTATTGTCATTTAAAAAAATATTAATATCAAAACAATTTTTGAATAAATCTTCAAATGTATTTTATTTCTTAATTGTTTAATTTCTAACAAATTATGATGTATTAAATCAGAAGTTTTAGAAACTTAAATCGTTCTGCATTGAAATTGATCTATAATTATTTTTAATAAATAAAATAATTTTTCAATTAAATACAAAAAAATAAATAGATGATTATAAATATGGTTAAAAAACCCCGATTCGGCCCTGTGACCTGATGATATAAAAGTTTTTTTATTTTTAATTTTTAAAAGAGTATTAAATATTTATGTGTAATTTAAAAAAAAAACAATGGGCAGGTAGTGACCACACCACCAATGGGGCAACAGCCGGGGTATGGTCCCGCATTCACTAACTACCTTGATTGCATCATGTTGAAAAAATTTATGAAGGGAAGAAAAATTATCAAAAAAATCTTTCCCTTCACTTAAAATAAGACTATCTTTTACAACAAGATGCAATCGGTGGTTAAAGCAGTGAATATACGGGACATGGTGTCCAGCTATTTTGCTTAGAAATACTTGAACACCATTTTTTTCTGGGCATTACGTTCGCCCCATCGTAGCATTGTGCGATCAGGTTCTTTGGTTCTAGATTATATTCTAACAATAGATTGATGACAAGTGAGAAAATTTCTTATGCATCAGAGTTATGATTGCTTTCACAAATACAAAGCTGTCTTTAAAATCAAATTTTTTTATATATTTCTGTGTTGTTTGATCTCTCTTGCGGATGAGAAGTATTAATGAATAAAAACACTTTTAAAAAAAGTAAATATTTTTAAGATAATATTTTTTAGATATTTTTGACGGAGCATATTTAATTATATTATGTGGAAGAAATAAAATTACTATGTATTTTGGGGGGGGGGGGGGGGGCAAATTAAATTTTGGGGGGGGGGGGGGGGGGGGGGCAAATTCAATTATTTTTTTGGGGGGGGGGGGGGGGGGGGCAAACAAAAAATTTTTGGGGGGGGGGCACTACCCCCCCCCCAAAAGGGGTCTAGAATCGTGCCTGGCTGACGATGGAAGAATAGTGTTGTATTTTATAAATATGGGTTTTATTAGTGGATATAAATTCAATGATTATATATCACTCAAAGGATCTTTCATAAAGTTCGAAACCTCCAACTCAACCGTATTAGATGCTGTGATATTGCTATGACTACCATAACCGAAAAAATCATCGCTCGGGGAGGTATTAGATGGTGCAATTATAGTTTCAATAGGTTCTGGAGATCTAACCATTTTCGTAATTTCTAAAATCAACAACTTCGTTAAAAGCTTTTTCTTCTCCTCATCGTTAACCCATCGAGCTTTGTGCCGGGGATGAGAGGCTGCTGCTAATAAGACATAGGTATCAGAAAAATCAAATATTGCCTTAAAACGTTCTGTTAGGGAGCTGGCAATTGAACTTGAAAGAATGAGCCCATGACCCTCTGAAAAGTTTTCATTTTCCAATTTTCTTATTATTGAAAATAATGCGGAGGCCAAATCCCCGTAATATGAGTGATCTTCGCCCTGCAATAAATCTATAGCTTGTGCTAGAGGACTTGTAGCTTTAACATAAGTGTCAATGTAATTGAGTTCTAAATCTTTAAATGGCGGGTGCTCAAGCATCTTTGAAAGTTCATTTAATTTAGAACGATTGGATAATAAACAATTGAAGCTATCATAAAGGCTATTCCACCGTGTAACGACAGGTACAATTAGTTGCTTGTTTAGAATGGACATTATGACTTCAGCAGATTTTGGTCGGTTAACGCTGTGCCAATACAATGTGCACTTCGACAGCACACTGTAGTGAATTTTTTGAATATGGCTGTGCTTATTAATTGTTTTGTACAATTCCGTTGTTAAAACTAAATTTATGGTATGACATGCGCACCGTATATGTTTGGGTAATAATCCTGAAAATTCTTCTAAAGATTTATTACTGTAGACTTCAATTTCGTATTCATGCTCGTCATTTATATCAAATAATTGAGAAGGAATACCAAATTCCTTGAACGCCTTTAAAAAGTTAGAAGGGAATAAAAAAAAATTTAATTTAAAAATATATTTATATAGTTTTAAATAGAATAATAATAAAATGGCCTTCTTTAATATGCAAAAATATAATTAAATAAAAATTTATATATTCTTAAAAAGTAAAAATTAAAATAAAAATAAATTCAATAGTGTATTTTCAAAAAATTAATTTAAAACAATATAATAGAATAAGTTTAGAAGTTTAAGGGTGAATTTAACACAAAATTGCCGAATAGCGTGAGTTTTTAGAAATTTAAAATTAGAATTATAATAAAACAATTTTTAGCGTAAGTTTTAAACACCAGATAAAAAAATTATTAGAATCTTTATTAATTTTAAAATCTATTATTTTATAAGATTTTTTCTTGATTTTGTATTATGTAGATAAGATTTAATATACTTAATCATCAAATTTAACATTAATATGCAAGGAGCATCAATAAGGCACCTCAAAATTTCAATGATCTGTGATTTAAATCGTATCAAAAATTTCATAAATACAGATCTCTAGTGAAAAAAACGACTTCAGAAATCACGAATCTTTTGTGAAAAGTCATTTAAATCGCAGATCACAGATACTATTTATGATTTGTGATCTGCATCTAAATCGTTTTCGATTTAAATCGTGCCCAAGCCTGACGGGCAATATATTTGTAATTTTGAGCAGGGCCTGAAAATATTAAGGGAGTGCTCTCGTTTGAATTCTTCTTAATTTAAATATATCTAAAATGTAGAAGAAGCTTTATACAAACTAATACTTTTTAACTTTTATGTAATTTATCTATCAATCGTTAAGTGTTATTTAATGTTTGTAGCGTTAGCAATCTTTGTTATAATAATACAATCTTTTGAAAAAATTATAATTTGTTTAATATAAATAAATACGAAGGTAAAAACCTATATGTTTTATCGTATTCCGTTTTATTTATAGTCACCAAATACCGCAAGCCAAGATACATTAGCGTACGAGACATTTTGTCAGGATTTAGTAACGGCTTTGCGTCTGCTAAACGAACGTATGAAATTGTTAAAAGAAGACATTGCGTCGATTAAGGATCACGTCGAACGATCCGCCGAATTGGGTAATCACTCAATTAGTAGCTCACAACAATTACAAGCCCCGGCTTTGCAGCAAATGGCTGAAGCCCAAAAACTTTTGATTGACTCGCTCCACGTTATGCACGTTAATTTGCAGACATCTATCAACACTAGACTGGACGCAAACACTCAGTGGCAACGAGACTTGGAGTCGGAAATTAAAAAATTGGTTACCACCGTGAATGAATTGCGCCAGATCACAGCCCGTAACCCAGGTGAGTTCACGGCCTACAAATTAAAGTATGATCGTGATATCTCGCATTTGATAGATAGGTTTGCTACCCTTGAATCAAACATAGCAACGAAGTTAACTAAATCAGCGTCAACGTCTTCTTCGCAAGATAATTCGTCCCAGCAAGCTACGACATTTATGGATCCTAATCAACAAGTCATTGACAATATATTTGATATTCTCGCGAAATTCAATGAGTCTCTCATCTTCATTAAACAGGCTTGCGCGTCTAAGACGGTTAGTCCTGTGAACCCCAGTCATAAGCACTCGTGTGATGGCCTAGCCATTAACAACAAACTCGATTCAATAAAGGGAACTTTGGAGGCGTTGTCACAAACCATGCACCAAGATCGCGGCAGTTTGCCTACGCCCAACGCTCAAGCTGAAAATAAAGAACTATCAAGTGCGGGTAAATTCAACATAGGTTCTGTGGCGAATCGGCCCTTCAATCCAATATACATTAAGGAATATCACACTGTAACGCACTCTTCCTTTATGACTAAGCATGACGACAAGGAAAATGAACCAACTACGTTGCCACCATTAGAGTAAGAGTACTTTAAAATATATATTAACGTCGTTCCATGAAGTTTTGAAATAGTTTTCTTATCCTAAAAAACTTCTGTTGCAAAAATGATTTTTATAGTGGTTCAAATATTCAAAAACGATAAAAATTTTGCGCAAAAACTTTAATTAGGATTATAATACATCTATACTAAAAAAAGTTCAGGAAATTTTCAGTCAATCTTATTTTAACGTTTCATTTATTAATTTGCATTTTAATTCATATGTTTTCACCCTATGGCACTCTTAAGGACCAAAAGATCCGGTCACCTAAATAACAAAATGAGAATTGAACAGGAGCCAGATCCTTATCCAAGTATATCGGAAATCCCACCTCCCTCTGGTTACATCGCTATGCACCAGTCACCATCTTCACGAGTCACTGAAGATGCTGTGAGGTATACATTACGTTTTTTTGAAAACGTAACTTAAAAACCATGTGTCTCAATATAAACTTTTTGGCTGTTATTTCTTTAAAAAGTTTACATGGGTGAAAATTACGAGATCACGTCATATGAAAAAGTAATTTAATATTTTTCAAATGCCAATAGTTTCAGGCTTAACCCATATTAACTCAAAAACGTCACAAATTGATTAAACTTTTGATGAATTATAAAAGATTGAGCTTTGTGCCTTCATTTAAAACCCATTTAACATTTTGAAAAATCTCAAATATTAGTTTCAGGGTCGGTCCGTAAGATCTCGGCCTCCAAGCAAAATATACAAGCGCCCTGACTGCTGCACCCCTAGAAAATTTTTTTTCGGGATCCAGGAATTTATTTTTATAGATTAAATATTATAACCTTTAAGCATAATATTCAAAACCACCATTACTGCCTTAATACATTATGATATAATTGTGATTGATAAATTTGCACTAAAACTCGCAAGCTCAAATATGGTTAGCCAATTTTTGCAAAAAAGTAAAAAAACCAAGCAAGTTAAAGGCCCAAACTAGAATTTTTGTGCATTATAGTTTCACGGTAACTTGGTAGCAAAATTAAGGCTTTAATTTTTAAAACACCATATTATTTGTTTAAAATATTTAAAACATTTATTTATGGTTTTAAATGAAAACTAAAATGGTAAAGCATTTAAAGATTCTGCTAAAATTGATAAATTTTTTTTGGATGATTTATATCCAATGGTCCAGGCGGCATTAATAATTTTAATTTATTAATTTATAAAAATAATTTACTTTTATTTAGAGTTTTCTTTGATATTGAGCAATATCTATTAAGAAAATTTAATTGAATATCTAAGTTATTTTGCACATTAATTTTTAACCTAATTATTGACTCAATGGTTAAATTTTACTATGACCAAATGTTTAAAATAATTTTATTAATGAAAAATAAAAAAATATAAAGAAATTATATTATAATTTGTATTATTATCGGTTATATATATATTGACTTACTTATACGTTAACATTCGTTATTCAAATTAGTAAATGAACATTAACTAGAGGTATTAGATTTATAAATAGAATGTTCTTTTAGGGGAAACTTTAATCGGCTATTCAAATTCATAAATAAATTGTTTTACGAAAGAACAATATTAAAATAATCAAATTTAGAGATAAAATGTTTTAACTAAAGAACATTAATACAATATTCAAAGAGGGTAATAAGCTTATTCATATTAAACAGAACGTTAACAAAATAAAGTTAAAAGTAGCATATTCATCTTAGACACCAAAGAAAGGAGATTTAAATTTATTGAGAAAAACGGCAAGCGGACGATAACAGTTCATAAAATATATCTCAAAAATTCTTGAACCAGTATTAAGAAGAGCCTTATTAATTAGATCAAACAATATTTTTAAACTCCAATTCTGTAGATTGATCGGCAAAATATGGTAAAACCAAATTTAATCACTTGTCATTTTGTGGACATCTTCACATTAACATTTTTTGTTAATACTATTTATGAATAATTATTTTAATTAGGTCTCAGAAAAATTAAAATAATATAGCAATATTTTAGGTTAAAATATCTAGTCATTCAATAAAAAATTTTCCTCAAAAAATTTGAACCCAAATCCTAACGCGCCAACACAGGTAATTATAATGTTTAATTAGGGTTGAATCAGTTAGGTGAAATCGACTCAGAAGGCTTAATAATGACAAATTACCAAAATATCTTTATAAATAAGGTTGAAAACAAAATAAAAATCGAGAAAGTTTTTCCAATATTAAAAATTGCATTTGCGACAATTCGGTGACAATGTCATTAGTTGCCTAAAATTGAAATTTTTTTACAAAACTAATACATGGTAGCCGTAACAAAAATAATCGAAAAAATTTATTTAATATTATATCATAGATATTTGCGACAATTAGGTGACATCGACTTAGCAGGCTTAATAAGGACAAAATTTACTAAAATTTATTAATAATTAAAGTTAAAAACAAAAAAAAAATCAAAAATTTTTCAATGTTTAAACAATGTTTGCGACAATTCGATGACATGGCTAAAATTAAGAAATTTCATATAAGGATTACTAACACACGACCTCCCGAACCAAAAAAATCAAATAATATTAAATCATTTTTAAATTATTTGCATTTAGGAAAGTTATTGACATCATTTCAGCACACTTGAAATTGACAAAATATATTTATAAATAATGTTACAAACAAAATTTTGCGAGCTAAATTGACAAAAAACACCAAATTGTTATAATTTTTATATTCGAATATAAACAAAAAAATTCTAAATACTATTTTTTCTTCCATAATTTTCTTTTAGAACTAAAAAAACTCTCGTTTCATTTTTCATATCATAGTAAAAACATCTAGTGGCTAAATCCACCTATTTATTTAAAAAACTCATTTAAAAAAAAAATCCAAAAAACCCGCCGGGGTTGAGCTCTAGAGTAAAAAATGTAGAAACTTTGGAGCATAGGGGTTCTCGTCCCACTCCTTCCAAACTCCAACTAGAGTTTTGACAAGCCCTAGTAATGCAAATTTATAATGGCTGCTCAAATGAGAGATTCATCATTTTTTATGCCAATTTTACCGATTCCTTGTTTTTAAAAATCATTCTTTTTTGAAGCTTATTTAGTTCTGTGACAAACATTCCTATCTTACTAGCAAGAGGTTAAGATTCGATTCCGCGCATGGGCTGCTTATATAGCACACGTGTATAATCACTTTGAAGCTACCGAGTTGACTAGCAGTGAATTAACTAAAGTGAGCGCCTAGGCTAAAAACCTAGGTGGCTCGCGTGCGAGTAAATTTTACTTTAGCCCAACGGAATATTTTTTTTCTTTGCTCAAGTAAAGTTTATACAGGTAGTAAATCTTTTTACGGGTATGTCATAAACTCTACTTGAGAAAAGGGGAAACATCATATCAAATCATTTTTTTTACTCTTTTAAATTAATTTATAGGCTCGATGTAAAAGCAACCGATTCGATGAAAAAAATTAAAGGGCGAAGTGAAGATCAAAAAAGGGGAGAGCGAGAGGATGCTAAAAGAACATACGATAAATTAGAGGACACTATTACGCATGCCGTTACCAAAGTATGGTTATGCATTTTATATGGTATAGTCGTCACCTGATAAGTAAATTTTTCGGCCAATTTTGTAATAATCAAAATGATTATTAAAGTCGAGCAAATTAAAGGGGTCTAGAAAACATTGGGCCCGTTGATGTATTTAAAAATCTTTGGACCCATTATAGCGAACCCGTCAATTAAAATAGCATTTTTAGCCGGGTCTGGCGCATTAGATTAGCAAAATTTCCGGCTTGACCTATTTTATTAAGTTGTTGTCATATGTGAGAATAAAATTAAACTTTAATCTACCCCACCTGGCTTAATATTGCTAAAATCGCCCCAGCTTACTAGTTCAATTTGTTTATTAACCCCCAGGCCCTATTAAAATAGTTTCTAAATTGCAAACTTTGGCAAAGAAGTAAAAAACACTCTTAAGCCAGACATTCTTATATTTAAGCTAGGAGTGGTGAGCTCTCTCATTTTGATAATAATAGCCACTCATTGCAATTTAAGTCCACCGATTTTGAGTTAAATAAGCGAACTCCCAATTACTGAAAAAAAAATTAAATCAATTATATTAGTAATAATATTCGCTAAAAATTTAATCTTTATAAATGAGGAATAAGAGCTCACCTCTCTAATGCCAATGAGAATGAGCTTCTCAGGTATTTAAAATCTCTGCTGCATTAAATGTCAATTATTTTGATTTTGTTTAAATTATATTCATGAAATAGGACCTGGTAGAACATTTAGTTGACAGATCAGATAGATTAGCTAAATTTGTGGGCACGCGGAGCGATTTTGATAGTTACGAAGATTTTGTAAATTACCAAAAACAATTGTACGGTCCTATCAAACGGCCAAAAAATATTGAGGAGAGACTCGAACAAGTCAAAATTGAAAATCAAATTTTGGGATCGATTTCTTATTCCAGGGATCAAGGATCTATTTCAACGGTTAAAGGTATTTTGAGCTTATTTTTGCAATAAATTTAATAATATTGTCATACAAATATCTATTATAAGCATATATTTAAATAAATTTATTATAGCAATTACGTGTATTTTAATTAGACAAAATGTCTCCGCCTATATTGATTAGCCCGCCATCGGACAACACTTTGACGAAGTTCAAAAAAATTGAAGCACCGACAACTGACGCGTCCGAAAAGGCAGCAACTGCCTCTTGCGATGTTAGGGACTTCCAAACCCCTACACCGAACAAAGAGACCCGCATTTTGGAACAACTTTTGGATAATTGTCGTAACCCCGCGATTGCACCAATCAAACTTAACCCCGTCCAGCAACATTTGCCTAGCTCTGTCACGCCCGACCTTGGCACTGACAGCAAATCTTCCAAACATCGGTTAGCGCACAAAATAAATACAACGACGGGTGCGTCAAACACTAAATCAAAGACTGACCAAGATATTATCGTTAAACCTGGAGTAAATCCTTTGATGATTAAGCAGCCGTCCCCAGCATCATCACCCATGATGGGAATCCTAAAAACAAGCAGCCCCTTGAACATTAAGGATGATCCCAGTCAAACACAATCATCGTCAACTTCGTTCACAGGAATTAATAAAAAGAGTTCTGATGGTAAAATTACCAAATCACTATCGGGTACAAAAATTTCTAGCACGAAATTTAAAAAATGCACGAAAAATTCAGTGGATATAACAAGATCTGCCGAAAAAGTTAAATCCCAAATTTGTCAGAAACAAAGCTCTTCAGAAAATAGGACGGATAAGGCACCCACTTATAGCTCATTGGCTCTTAAAGCCTATGGTTCTTCGGCCGGTTCAGATTCAAAAGTGACAAAAAGTGGTAGTAACACGAGCTCAAAAAAAGTTTCATCAGGGACGTTAAATATATCATCGACTTCTAGTGCTAGCACACCCAAACGCCATACGAAAAAGGGACGGCAAGACATGAAAATCGTATTCTCTAATAACTTTAATATAAACATCGATAACAATGGTGGTAAAAATAATACCCAAAATGAAAGTTCCAACACGAGTGCGACTTCCGGGCCAATATCATCTAGTTTAAGTGGGCCCGTAACGATATCAGCGGCACAAGAAGAACCAGGTAAACAGATTGTTTTGCCTTGTATCAAATCACCTTCAACCCCAATGGACACTTCCATTCCCGGTGGGTCACCGATTAGTAATACGGCAAAATTAACACCCGATAAAGGTCCCAAGGCTGTCACCTTTAATCGTAGTGAACTTATACACCTGCCCGCCGAAGCTGACCAACAGTCTAAGTCGGAAAATGATGTTGAAATGAGTCGAACTAAAAAAGGGAAGCGACAAAAGAGTGCAAAGGCACCAGATAGCTTAAAATCTCAAATTGTGGGGCAAAAGAAGAGACTTCGTAAAACGAAAACGGAGACACGTGGGAATAATTTGTTTGCGAAAATTAGAACTAAGGTGAAAAAAGCTAAACTAAAACGAGGACACGATCAAGGCAAAGTCACATCACCTAAGCGAGCAAAGCCGGGGCGAATGACTCCCGTAACTAATAAGAAGCGAGCAGTCCCTAAAAAACCGGCATTAAGAGCTCGTAAGTCACCGATCAAAAGACCAAGGCGATCAAAATTATCTTCAGCAGCTACAACAAAGCCGAGAGCCAAGATTAAAAAGCTGAAAGTAAGTAGCGTGTCAAAATCCAAATCTAAAAGAATTAAACCAAGTGATAAAGCCCCCGTTTTAGTAAAATTGACTAGAGTTGATCGTTTGAAGGCAAGGCAGACTCTAGATCGCGCCAGGAAACCTAAAACATTAAAATCCACCGAATATACCAAAAAGAGGGCATCTAAGAAATCTTATTCTCATCGATCCAATCCAAGGAGAGTTGCCGGGCTCCACAGGCGCAGACGGAAGCGAGCCTATAAGCCAAAAACAACCAAGACTAATAAAAAATTACCAAGACAGCCAAAATCTAGGGCGCGTTCAAAGATAAAACAACAGCTATCTTTAAACGATAAAATTGAGGATACACCAAGGCGTCAAAGTAAAGGTAAGAAACCACTAAAGGCGAAAAAAATAGCTATTAAGGTAAACAAAAGTGATGCCCCCAAAAAATATCCTCAGGGCAGCAGGAAATTTATATCGCGAAAAGTTAAGTCTAAGTCTAGGGAAAACGTTGGCCGTCGAAAGTCATCCAAACGCAAGAAGTATGCCATACAAAAGAATTTGACAACGAAATCTAAGAAACAGCGACCTAGAACGACTAAACACGGCCCCGCTAATAAGAGGGGGGCGAGAAAGAACAAGGAAAGTAAAAGAGGAGCTAACACACATTGGAAATTTCAGACGCGTAGCGAGCGGGGAAGCTTATCTTCCATCAGTGTAACGTCCCAGGGAACTTCGGCCCAATATCAACCATCAACCTCAAAAGATTCCGATGAATCCGAATGATTGCCTCAGTATTAAAACTCTGTTCGAAATGAAAACTATCCTAGCCCGTTTTATATGTTTGTTTGGCACAATGCGTTATTATTTTAATGTTTTTTAATATCAAATGATCAAATCTATCATTTATCTTAAACCAAGCAATCATAATGGTATTATAATAACAATAATAAAAAATATGAAAACATTTTTGAATCAATACATCCTGATTTCGTGGTAAATGGTCCGAATTTAATTAGTCGGCCGAATCATATTGCACATAGGTTTAGAGGAAGACTCTACTCCTCATATTAAATAATGTTGAAGATATCTCTTTTTTCCTATATACTCATTGAAAGTTTTTAAGCCCATCATTTAATTTAGCCAAGATTTGGACATATAGATCTCAGCGTTTATATTTTTTTTCTCAAAAACAAAAAAAAACAAACAACCACTAAAAAGGGAGAAGGGGGCACCCACAAAAAAAAAAAAAATAAAAAAAAAAAAAAAAAGTTTTTAAAATAAAAAAAAAAAAAAACAAAACCCCCAACATTTGCAGGACACAAATACCCTGGGCGGAAATTGAGTTGAAAAATACATATAAAGTATAATTAGCATATTGTACGCATTGTTAGCTTATTTCGTTGACAAATTGACGATTGTAAAAAAAAATAACAAATGAAATGTAAAAATATGGAAGGGGCCCCTCCCACCTTGGAGGCATGTAAAATAAAATTGCTTTTATATTTTACTCATTCACCAAAGTAAGTGTAAGAATGCTTTAAAAGGTTCGTAGTTTGACAAAATCCATTTACAAACACCACAAAAACTAATCAAAAAGTATTCTCACAACCTGTTGTTTTTTTTTTTCAAACATTTTTAAGTTTTGTTACATCATCATCAATTCCTAACAAAAAACTTTTAGGTCGTTTTTAGCCTTATATACTCATTTATTACCTATGCAACTGATCCCGGAGAATCTTGATTCTTTAGATTCAGAAAATAAAAGTAATAATAACCCTACTCCTCGAAGAAGGAGAAATAATTACCGCCCGTTAGATTTTCTCAATTCGGGATTGGAAGAAACACCTAGTAATGAATATGATGATGGTCATGAGTTAGTTCAGAGCAATGGCAGGGATGATCAAAATTTTGAAGTTTTAAATGGAGAAGCATCTGGATTCAGTAGTAGTAGGGGAAGGTTTATGCGATCTTGAAAATGGACCAAATCCAAAAGTGCCTACAATTGTAATTACGCCGCCCTCTGAACATAACGACGACAACATCGGAGAAGAGTTAGACGAGAAAATTCTAAATGGTAACCCAAATGCGTGCATTGATGGAATATACTCGGACCTTAGTAGCTTGCACGATGTATAAGTATTTCCCCTTATACGTTTATATGAATTTTAGTTTATATTATGAAATTAAAAGTGTTTGGTCAGTTTAAACTTAGAAATTACTACCTATCAGAGATCAAAGGTGGGAGGACCCAAAAGCTTGCCCCGCCCGGAACTAGCTCGCTCGGAAAATGGGCCAGGCAGGTTGGGTCTAAATTAAATAAAAAATCTTTGGGGCCAATTTTTATAACTTTTAACTATTTGTTAGCAGGAAATAAAAATGATACATTTATTAACACACGACAAATGGTAATAACCCTGTATTTTATTTTTTAAAGCTATTTCTAACTTGCAATAAAAAAAATTCTGGGTTGTATTTGTAAATTTGTGTCTGGCAAAATATCACGGCCCGGTTTAAACTCTATTGCCACTTAGCTGCGAATTCCGAGTTTATTTTACATTTAATCGAATATATATAATTTATTCATACTGATTCATGTAAAATTAACATAAAAATAAAATTTAGGACACAAAAATAAGGATTAATATTTAACGATACGTTTGAATGTTTATAGAGTGATTTCGAAATGGTTGAAGTTATTTCGAATTTTGAAGAAGGTGCCATATGCAAAGATCTCATACACGAATTCACTCGGGCACTCAATCAGGTAGAACAATCGGAATTTTAACTAGTTTCGAAATTCTCAATCATACCTTTATATTTAGCCAATGTGCTTTGCGTGTAATACAGCCTCCTTATTTGAGAGGCGGCGATGCCCTTTATTTTTTTTATCCTTACACAAGGCCGTTAACAATCTCACTACGGGCCCAAACAATGAGACCTTATATAAGCACAATTCGACTACAAAATTTTAAGCCTAAATTCACAAAACTGCAACTGTTTAGCAGGTGCGCTCACTGCAGGCGCTTTAGATTTTGTAAAATATATTGTTGGTTTATTAAGTTAAGGACCATTATAATACAGGCCTGGTTTTGAGATTTAACAAGTAAAATTTTTCCCGTGTCACAAAAAAAACACTTGTAAAAAATTTAAGTTAGCAAAATCTATTTTACATAAATGATATTCATTTTTATTTATCTGGCTCTGTATTTATCCTAGTTAGTTCCCCGATTATTTAATGTAAATAATTTTATTTCAGAACTTTCAAGTCGAGTTAGATTCTACACCTATCGAAAATCTCAAATCTATCCCCCAAAACAGTCATACAGAGTCGATATCTATACAAACATGTGACAGATTATTAACAAACAACAAAGGTCATCATCACCATAACCACCTTAGGGACCATATTGATCGTTGTGATAAACTCCACATCCCTATCGATTGGTTTTACGAGACCAGCAATCCTTTAGACAAGCAAGAAATTCCTTCAAACACTGATAAGGGCGACAAAGCTATACATGAATATTGCCCGATATACCTTATGGGTCTAGTGTACCTAAACATCCTTTCACCGGTTATTAAAAACCTAGGACTTCGGGACGATGATCCTCAAAATAGGGAAAATTTTCTCAGCGCATACATTTACTGCACCGATTACATGATTGATCTCATGTCACTCCGTGTTTAGTGGCCAAGGCAATTTACCAAAAAAAAAATAATAACGGAAACACAGGTCGACAAAAATTAAACTAGATTTCTTAGATAACTGTTTATCGTTAGAGAGGTTTAAACATTAAAAATATAAAAAATAAATCACATAAAGACGCGTTATATAAATTTTAAAACATTCACTTCCCAATAAAAAATAAATATTTTGAGATTGGATTAATAAAATATTCTCCACTATGTAGCTCGATGACACAAAACGTTTTTCCTAAACAATGTAAAAATCTTAATTAATTAATTTTGTATTTATTGGAAAGTAAGGGTTTCAAAGGCACGAAACGCTTGTAATTTTTTTTGATTTTTAATGTTTACAGCGCAAAAAAAAACAAAAAATGAGAAAACGATTCAATATCGCATAGTAATACTGATATGTTTATTTATATAAATTCAGTTTACCTGTGTTTGTATATTCAAAAAGCCCATTTTGGCCAAATTTTATTTTAAATAATTCTTTTTTTATAAAATTTTTATAACTATGTTTTTTTATTTTTACTGGCAACTATATATATTTTTTAATATAATATACATTTTTTTAATTGGTGTATTTTTTTTAATCATTTATAGTTTAGTATCTTATATAAATGTTAGCGTCCAAAAATTATTTTACTGACAGGTAAAATTATTATAATTTTTTTCAGATCTTTTTTAAATAATTTTTTAATCAAAAAAGTTGGACAATTGCACCCTTGCAGTTTAAAATAAATAACCTATCGTCGAAAACATGTTTTGTACGCTAGCATTGATATGATAATAAATATATCACTTAACAAATAGAAGAATTTATTGTTTTCTAATAAGAAACTGAGATTAACAGAAAAAAATATTTGATATAATAATTCAATCTTGAGATTAATTATATTTGGCAATACCCATACTAAATTAATATATATTTCAGACGCAAGAAATCTCAAGTAATTAGTATAATGGATGCAATAAAATACATATAGGATAACTAGTTACCAAATATGGATTCAGCCACTTTAATTTTAATTTTTTTAAGTGGCATATTAAAGATCCGATCCAATAAAATAAAAAAAATTTGTACAAGGTTTTGTTGATCTTCGCCAAAAAAAAAATAAGATAATTTTGGGTTGTCACGTACATATTATTACTTAATTCCCTAATTGTTAAAAAATCACAGCATATGAGCCTTTTGTTTGACGAATATAACACTACAGCCGGAGGCCTACTCAATACCTCAACTAATAGGACTTGTGGTTGCGTCGATATTCGATCGATAGATTTATTCCCGGACACTAAGCTAAATCGGCTCAACGTATACTTGACCATGGTCCTCATAATTTTTGGCGTAATTGGCAACGCACTAGGCATCCTAGTGGGTCGGTCTTCGCTCATACTAACGGTCCGAAAACGGAGATTTTTACGGCGTCAATCTAACACGAGTAGTTGCGCAACGCACGAACAGGAAGTCGATCGAGCCAATGTAACAGTCCCTTGCTCACAGCAACTTAGTAGATTAGATCAGACGGTAAAACTTTCACACGCGCAATACCTCATGGCAGTTTTTTTCGTGATCAACTTAGCGAGTACCTTCCTCCTGATAATTTCGCCGGTCCTTAAGGTCTTGTGCAAGGGAACGCGTGTTCCCGGTTGCCAAGGCCGTGCTTGGATATCGTATTTGGCTTACGTGCATTACCCGTTGAGCAAATCTGTCATTTCGACCGGATTCTTGGCGTTTGTCTTGTTGATTCTTAACCAATATTTGGCCATCGTGAAACCTTACAATTACAGGCAATGGATCAATGGGCGCAGGATTAACATGGCTCTTTTAGCGTGCTTAGTCTACGCCGTCGTGTGGAACGTACCTATCTACATGTGGTTTACCGTTTTTCGAGCCTACGTTTGCGTTAAGCCTTCTCCTAACCCCTTGTCCTATATTACCAGAAATTTAACCCCCATAAATACACTAAATGATCTTGATGATTACCTGAGACAGTACAATGGAAGCGAAATGATGATTCCTGTGCCATCATCACGTTCTACGGGTAAATGGCTATATTTTTTTAAGCCTCGATCCGTGACAAACATACCGGGTTACAGGGGCTATGAGATATCACGTGAAATTGCCTTGACTATCTTTCCCTTTGTATTGATCGTAGTCACGAAACTCGTTTGTCTACTAAAAGGCCGTAAGGTGGCTGCCAAGATTCAATATACGGATTATGTGTCAAGCACTACTGCGACAACCGTCACAGGGACCCTTGAGAATCATCAGCAACCGGTTTCACGAGGTCTCGATATCTTAAATTGGCAAATAGGACATAGATCAAAACATCGTAGTGAAAAAAAGACAAGATCAGACCTTAGGACATTAACACTTGATAGTTATATAATTGACCGAAATCACGGAAGAAGAAATAAAAGAAAACTCCCAAAAACACGCATTCAAAAGGCCATTAAACGTTGCACACGTATTGCCTCGTCAACAGTGTACACTCGACCCGGTGCTAACAAAAGTCCCTGGCTAAGGCGGAAGGAGGCCGAGAATAGGCAACACCTGACGACCATTATAATCCTTACGGTTGAGTTTGCCATTCTACTCCTCCCCATATCCATACTACAAACCTTTGATTTTGAGGCCTTGCCTTACAGGGCGACGGTTAAAGCAACGCTATACCTCTTCTTATCGACACTTCAGAATATATACCTTACGTGCACGTTTTATATCAATTTCGTGTTTAACCGAGATTATCGAGCTATGACAGTTAAATCAATTAAGCGAGTTTACCAATCGAAATTTTTCGCATAGTACATAACCGATACGATAGTATTATAGGGCTCGACAAATTTTTTAGGCGTATAAAATAAATAAGGTAGGTTATTAAAAGGTTATAACTCAAAATTATTAACAAGTTACTTTCATGTTATTCAGGATAAAAAAACGGATTTTATGAGAAAACCACTAATTTTACTTAAACAAAAAAAATCAATATTATAAAAAATTTAAACGCCTTACGTTAATGACGAATGTTTCCGTAATAAGTATAATTTTAAACTTTTATAACTAACTACCCATAAATTTCTTAATGTTGAAGCCCAAAATACCCTAAAAAAATCTCTTTGACACCCTATAACTAAAAATCAAAGACATTGGCTAAAATTCTTATTTTATATTCTTATCAGCACCAAAAACTTGACCAAAACAATAGTTGCCATAAATGATGCTTAAGGTGGTACAAATTTTGTTGTCCGGTGTTATAAATTACAAATTTGGCACAGACTTTAACGTTACTTCTGTTTAATTTCCAAATTTTTTCAATAATAGGCCAAATTTTGATATCACGAGGTCGTGATCATTTATTCGACCTTGTTACATTTGTAGGGATTAAACCGGGAATTTAATTGTAGAAGCAAGTCCCTATTGTAGATTAGTTTACTGCCGTTTTGTTACCTTAATAGAATGTCCATAAATTAAGACATGTGTAGTTCACAACCGTAGGATACGAGAAATTGCATTACAATGGATAGCATTTCGTCAAAATATAGCAAATTTTAAAAAATTTGATTACCTTTAAATTTTAAATTTTGCCCTAATTTGAGCTGGGCCTTGTTATAAACCTTATAAGTAGTTAAAAAATGCGTAAAACCAATTTATTCGTAAAAAGGTATATTTATATTAAATTTTTAAATATGGTTTTATAATGTAAAATTAAGATATTATAATATTAGATTTATTAAATTGAAATGTAATGATAAACATTAAAGACACTAAGTAGAATAAAAACTAACTCTCATAAAAAGTGATTAAGTATAAAAATTTCATATAAAGGTTTATAAAGATTTAAAATGAGATTGATGGAGATAAATGCCAAAATAAGTAGCAGCCTATGTAGAGCCTTGATAAAAATGTTCAAGTTTTTATATATAAAGCTATAAAATAAAAATTAACTTACAACCTTAAAGAATTTAGTTAAATCGTATTAAAAAAAACAAATAATAAAACATGCTCAAATTAAAGGAATGTGCAAAGGTAAAATGCAGTTGTGAAAAGATATATAAAAAGGCAAATATCAATATAAAAAAGTTTGGGTTATAAATGCAATAACATTGAAAAAATTTAAATTTATTTAAATATCGACTATAAAAATATTTAGGTTGGAAAAAGAGATAAGATTTAAGTAGCTTAACAATATCTAATAAGTGTGTTTAAAAGCATAAAATATACTCCAAATGTATTTAAATATAGTGGGGCATTCAGATTGAAGGTTTATCTAGCTGAGGCACGATTATTAGTATTTAATAACTTATCTTCAATTATTTTTTGGGCCTTCGATTGCTTGAGCTTTTCAATGATCAACGAGTTGTTATTATTGTTTACACTATTGTTATAAAAATTGTTTTCATAATTATTTTGGGACAACCCTAAAGAATGGTCCGAAGGCTGACGCTGGTGGGTGGATTGGGAAAATGGGGCCGTAAGGGTACCAAGGGAAGATGCAACTGGAGGTTGAGATGAAACCTTTAATTAAAATTAATAAAACAAAATATTTATGAATATTCGGCTAGGCTTATGAGAGCGAAAATTTACATGATATTAATATATATAATAATTATTCCGTTTCATTGAAACTGACCTACAAACTCACGACCATCAAAAAGGCCAAACATGGCAGAATTAACTAATTTTACGCGAGAATCCATTTTTATAGGACACAAATTATTAAACGTTCAAAAAATATCATTTTAAGTTAGAAATTTTTTTTAGCTTTATATAAAAAAAAATTCAATATTTTTAAGTAATCTTATTGTTTTTTTAGCTTTTATGAATATTAAATTCTTATAGCCTGCTTACAAAGTTTGTCCACAAGCAAAAGGATTGAAAAATCAATAACACAGAAGGTTTGATCTCAAGAATTGGCCTATACATCACAAATTTGTCCAATTGTGTCAATAACAACAAAATATAAAAGTTTTCAGACACATAAACAATTCAAATCAAGGCTACTATCATTCTTTTTAATGTATAGCGTTTTTTCTGGTCAAACTTTGTTAGCCTGCTATAAACAATAAATTTTTATATAAAAAAGTTTAAAAACAAACGATTTTAAAATAATATTTAAAAAAAATTGGTTTATAATATAACTAAAATATTATATCTAAACTCAAAATGATAATTTTACTTCATCTCGGTAAATCATGCCATTTTGTAATCCAAATTGGGTTGGAGCTTAATAAACTTAAAAGTTCAAGAATTTGTTATTTCAAAAAAAAAGTTACAATGAATTATATTATAGATAAATTTACCATTATTTTAAAAAATATCGAGTTCCTATAAACTATTCTTCGTATTATGTCAATTCAGCTTTCCTGATTTTTTAAGTTAAAAGCTAAAGATTCATTGTAAAAACGGAAAAAACATTAGAGAAAAGGCTATTTTGATAATCAGCTCAACAGTTTTCATAAACTTCACAGAACTTTCATAAATTTTTGTAGTGTATACCTGTGCAAATTTTTTCATTTTGTCTCGGAAGCTCATGCGTTCCGGGCTATTTTCTTCGATGCCATTAGCCAAATCCGACTCAACAATTCTATTTGAAATGTGAGCGGGCACTTTAGTAGCAGATTGAGACCCATTTATCCCAGAAGAATTATTATCGATCGATCGTTCCACAGGGGAGAGTTTAAATTTAGGAAGGTAATTATTGTGGTTGGTAAATTGATTGGGATTACCAAAACTCGGATAATTTTGCTCATCTAATACATTAATAGATATATACAGTTTTAATACACAAAATATATATGAAACATATACATATTTAATTTTTTCTCTCCCAGAAGATAGCTGTGTTTTGCCGGATATTCATTTTCACGTCTCAAAATGGTTAAATTGTTAAAATATATAAATAAAATAGGTAATATACCATTATAAAGTAAGTGCTGTTGCTTCTGCTTTTGAAGCTGGAGCTTAACCCGTGGATCCAGGTAGACTTCCTGCGCCCCAATTACACCTGGTGTAAAGTTTGACCCATCTAAGTAAGGTAAATAACACAAATTTAGCTACTCTTCATCACATAAACAAAGACTTGCTACAGTGGCTAAACTTAAAAAAACTTTGTATTTAAAATATTGTGAATTTTAACAGCATATTAAACAAAGATATATGGCTATTATAGTAAAATTACCTTTATTGGTAACTGATTCGATATTGGTGTGGAAGGAATCATGTATTCGTTCCGTTTTATACGCGTTTACTATATCAAAAGCCGCGTTTAGATCCTCTCTTTTGTCTCCATCTGCATCACATTGCGGCTGCCCTTTAACTAACGAGTTTTGCTTGGGTTCGCCTTTGGAGGCAAATTTTTGCTCGCTCAAGAATTGATCTGTAACTGCCGATGAGCTCGGACTTCGCTTCTTACTAAGGAGTTCGTCTTTCAAATAATTATATTCGATGAGGGGAGGATTAGTTAGGGGCATGGAAGCGGTATCGTGGCCATCTCCTTGACCTAGGGTGTACATGAGATTCTCAGTCTCTTCAATATCATTGGAGTGTAATTGATCTAAAATCATGGGTGTGACAAATATTAGCTTTTCAAAAATTAGCCATAATGATGGTTGTCTTTGGTAATATATATCAAAATTTAATTATAGGTAGGATTCAATCCCAACAAGCTATAAAATAGAGGAATAACAAATCAATCAAAAAAAATGTTTTAAGCTTTTATAAAATATGTGTTGAATGAATATATAAAAACAAATCCAAAACTTTCAATTTCAGCAACGGCAAAGGCCTTTAACGAAGAATGAGACCGATTGGGTGGTATCGGCTTATTTAAAAATACATCGGTTGATTGGGTAATAACAATCTCGGGAGGCTGACCGTTGGCAAAATTACTATTATTGGTGTGACGGGAGGGAGAGGCGTTTGATCCTGGTGGCGAAATCGATGACTTGGATAATGTAGTGTTAGCGGTTGCGAAAGGTTGGGTCTATTAATTTTGTTTCAAAAATTTTTATATAATAAATTTGAAGAGAGCTGATATTAGTATATATAGCAAATATCAACAATTTTAAATCAGGATAATGACGACCTGCATGTTCCGATATTCCATATTTTTAAATACGTTTACCGTTTTTCTAAATCTCTTCCAAAATTATAAATTTTGGCTTGAGTTACAAATTTATTACTAATTGCTTTAATAAGATACTTTACAATTAAGTTATCATCTACAATATCTTTAAAAATGTAGACTTATGGTTAAAAATATTTGGATAAACTCATTAATAGCAATTTTTGTTTGCTTTTTTATTTTCAGCAAAAAGCAAATAGTTAAAATTACGTTTTTTTAAGATGTTTTGTGCATTTTCAACAAAAAATAAAATCTAAGTTATTGACTTGATAAAAAAGCAAAGACTTTGTTTTTTAATATTGATAGATTTCGATATAACGAAAAACTAGTTTGATAACACAGATCGATCAATTTTTAAGATATGTAAGCTAACTTTAATAACCGGACCTGTCGAAATTCATATCCATTTACCGTTTATATAATCAAAGTAAGCCAGCTATAAACATTAATTGTTGAAAAAATGTTAAAAACAAAATAATATCAAAAAAAATTTATTTAAATATATAAAATAGCAAAGCTGTTTTATACCAATATAAAATCGTTTCTTTTTAGGTTAGGGTGCATATTCTGTATAACCTAAATATTGTTATAAGAACTTGATATACTCAAAAATTTTAGTTCTCATTAGATGAAAAGTAGAAGTTACAGTTGATTTAAATATGAAAATAAAATTTTCAAAATTTTTTTTTTGATTCTCGAGGTCGCAAAAAAGTCAATTATTATCGTAATAATGGGCCGGGCTCAAAGAATATCCAAAAATGGAAAAAACATTTGAGATAAGAATGCCTTGTAGATAATGTTCTATCCAATTCATAAACCTCAGAAAATGAATTTTGTCCTATTAGGACATTATATTAAAATCAGTTGTTACCTTGTATGTGTAAGGTATTTCGGAATAAATTAAAATAATGACAGGCATTAAATATGTAAAAATCAAAGCTTAAATATTGCAAGTAAATATAGTATATAATAATTATGCGAAAAAAGTACATGAGTGCTCTTTGGCGATCCTAGTTTTGTGGAGGATTTGTTCGAACTAAATCTAAAAAAAATATTAAAAATGATGAATAATTGCAACGCTTATGAGTGTTACGAGGTACAAAGCAAACACAAAAGGCCCATCCGCCTATTAAATGATTGAATGACAAATTAAGTATGAGAGCAACATAATTTTAATAATTAAGCACAACAAAAATTTATGTAGCCAAGGGAAAAGTTATGCTATCTAGATCAACACACATTTAATAGTATATCATACTTGTTAAAGGCCCTTGGTTCTTTGTCCAAATTTTCAATTTCAAACGTTGTTGATTGGGCAGTTAAAATTTTGGAAGCTAAGAAATATAAATATATTGAGTATTGTAAATATGTAGGATGCAAAATGCGTCTAATGGCTCAAAAATTCCAAATCATTTCATCATTAAAACATGTGTAAGTCCAATAAAAAACGCAGTACTTTGTTGTGATGATGGTTTATTTTGAGACTGATATTTTTCAAAATATAAGTTATTATTGTCGCTATGGTTGGTGGAAGTTTCAGTTTCCTCAACATCCGAAAGTTGTTCTTCTTCTTCAAGAACGCGCCTTTGAAATTCGTACTCCATAACAAGAGCCCGCAGTTTTTCAGCTTCCTCCGGGTTGAGGTTATCTTCCCCCTTTGCTCGAAGCTCATCTAAATGAAAGAAATTATAATGAAAATACCGCGCCAGTTGCGAAGACAGTTTTAATGATACATCATTAACATTTCGGTAAATTCAAAAATTATTTCAAATCTCGCAATCATAAAATATTTAATCTATAAAACTCTAAAAAAGAACGAATCAATAGATAAATATATAAAATTGTAAAAAAAATTAATGTACAATTATATTGTCCTGTATTTCAAGAAAAGGGTTAAAATTAAAAAACTTGGGTAATAAATGGATGTATGTCGTTAAAAGATGGCATTTAAGAAGGTTCATTTCGAAATTGTATGAAATTCAAAATAAGAAAATTCTAAAATAAAAAGGGTTCAATAAGACACTAAACTAAAGAGTGGTATGTTAACGAAACAAAAAACGAAATATTCAATACCCATCATTTCTTGACAAAATTTAATCTTTTCCTTAGGTCCAATGTAATCCTCGTCCTCCTCATTGGTTTGTCGCAGGACCGGTTGAAACGTCCTTTGTTGCGTATGATAACCAGCTTGACTCGCTACGATAGCAGGCTTCAATTGTTCCGTGTGAGCTACTCATTTAAACAGTAAGATTAGGAGGGCCATAATTAAAAATTCTTTGTATAACAAAAACCTTTAATTTCGATATAAAATAGGTCTCGGACGACTTTAAGTGCTTCAAACTGGTGCTGTGTTATACACTCGAAATAAGTAGCGCTGGGCCTGTGTAGTTGTATAATTGGTAATCGCCAATGGACCATTTTTCTAAGAGCCTGGGTCAAAAAACCTAGGTCGCCAGAGAACGTTATATCGTATAATCCCTGCCGGGCCCTATCAAAATTTTTAGAGTCAAAAAAGGGAAAAACCTGACGGGTAAGCCGCTACCCTTATAAGGAATGGGTATGGGAGAACTTCGGTACCTTAAGTTTTTAGATTAAGGGCATTCAGGATGATATTTTAAAAACTTAAAAAATAGCATTATATCTTGTTGTTTGAAGTAAATAAAATATAAACCTAAAAACAAAAAAATCTGTTTTAAAAAAACCAAAAAAAAGTTATGATAGTAATATATACATATTAATATTACAAATATTATAAATATTGTTGTTTGGCTAAATAAATTTTGAATTTATGTTCGACATGATAAAAATGTAAAGAAAATTATTTCAAAATAATAATAAATGATTAGCGCTCAAGCGTCCTGTTATATTTAAAAAAATAATTTCACGAAATTAAAGGTATTAATTCTAGGATTAAGTATAGTATATATACCATAAATACACTAATATAATGAAGATATAGGCAATATTACAAAAAAAAACTGTCCTATAAAATGCTAAAAAGTATGAGTAATCTTAATAAACCTCGTTCGTCGTAAGTTGGCGCAAAGCTATCATCCCCATTTCGGTAGTGGTAAGATTGATAATATCCACTGGATTGTCCATTTTGATCTTCGGTAGATGGGCTATATGCATGATAAATTTGAAGAAATCAAGAAATATAAGGTATATTTCAACAAAAATTATTTATAAAATAAATCATCTCAACAAGAAACTTAAAAAACTTCAGAGGCATTCAAACACCAATAAAGTAATCTATCGAAAATACCAAGGTTTGCTGGAACCATACGGGTTGTTTTCATTAAACAAAGTTGATTTAGGCATTTTGAGGGGAGCAGATATTTTTGGAGATTTGGTTAAATAATTACGATGATTCATCGAATCCGAACTTATATTTGTTGTGCATTCCTCTGAAATTTCTGGTAATTTTTGAGGTGCATCAAAATTGTTTTTCGCCATAAAAGGAGTTGGTTGTTTTTGTTCAGTGGTTGTAGGTTTATATGATTCAAATGTTACATTATTATTAGTAGAACTATTATTAATAGGCGTAGTCCTATTTAAAGCGGGAGTAAAGCACGAACTTGACGACACTGTCCCGCGAATTTGTTGATGATGGTTCGGTATTGACGTGTGGAAATTATTAAAAAGTCGACCCTCTGTCTTTTTAACGGTCATAGAATCAGGCGAACCTGTGAGGTAAAAAATTAGATTTTTTGAGAATAATAAATAAATATCCAAACATATATTGGTAAAAATGCCTCTTTAAAATGAACTGATGTATCTTAGTAAATTTTGTTCCCTATGTTAGCGAGAAAAAAGTTCAAAGTCGTTATAAATTTTCGACAAAATGTTTCAAAAACAAAAGGGTTTAAAACGAAAATATTTATGTGTTATTTTAAATATATAGATACAAAATATCAATTTAGACTATATAGATTATTATTTTCAACCACAAAAACTGGAAAATATACCCTTTGATATGAATGCCAGATCTGGATGAGACAATTTATGCAAAGCCTTGTCGGACCCATTAAAAGCTTCCTCACTACCAGATGAAATTACGGATTTACCGAGGTATTGATTGAGATTGGTGCTCGTATACGAAGTGCCATTAATGATCGGGATGATGCCCAAACTGTTGGTATTGTTATTCGTTAATTTGGGTTGTCTGTTACCTTCAGGGACTCCGAGAAAGTAACTATTAGAAAGGCCAGAAAATTGATATGATGGGTTAAGGTGAGATCCGGCACTTGTTTGGGATTTTATTTCAATAGTTTTTGTGTGTGAATTTCGGTACCCCAAGGGAGAATTAGAGTTTACTGATTGAATAAAGGTTTGGGAGGTCAGGCCAAAAGCTGATGACGAATGTTCAAGCTAATATATAATACGATAATAATTTAAATATAAACAAGCATAATGAAATAACAATTCACAGGGCTATAAAAGATGTGTAAACGAATATTGAGTTTAAGAAAAATGTGATAATAAATTTAATCTTGGTATAACCGATCAAGCATTACCTTTTCCTCGTTTGCACTAGCCATATTCAAGTTGTTTGTTGTTTGGGACTGAGGCATGTTTTTTGATCGATTGCTAAATTCGCCATAACTTACACCATTACTACCGTTAAAATTAACAGCAGACGAGCGTGGTGGACCGTCCGAATCGCCAATCCTAGCAGCAACATTGGAGGAGGTGTAGTATTTAGGTGTCCTGTACGTCAATGTTAGAGTTTTTCCGGCCCGTGCCATGATACTAGCAACAATCTCTTCATCCATGTCACCACCCACGAGGGATATCCCGTTGACCGAAAGGATTTGGTCCCCCGGTGCTGGAGCCCCGGCCCGTTCGGCCGCACCCCCAGGCACGACGGCCCTAACATAGATTCCGATGGGTGAGTTTGCCGGCTACATATGAATGATATATTAAAATTGATACACCTCATCAAATAGTTTTTGCATGTAAATAAAATTCACAATGAATGGCCCAAACTTTTGTTTAAATGCGCTAAATTACTAAATGCCAAGACAACGTAATACTTCATGCTTATATCAAAAAATAGTACGCGAGTAACTGTGAGAGGGGTTGGTAACACGATCGACAATTATCAATTTCAGACAAAAAAGAAGTTTTTGACACTGAAATGAATAGATCCCCATGAAGGCCTTATCTTATATATATTTTCCGTTCTTAGTTTCTTTCGCTGGAGATTTTGCTCCGTTAATATCAAAATTTGCCTTTTTGACCAAATTGACAGATTAACCTCGAGAATAATCTAAATAGAAAAATAAATCAATAATTTTATTTGTAAATTTTAATCACTTAACATTTTTTTATCTCAAATAATGAAAAAGAAAATTTTTTAGTATATCAAGCTCATACATAAACATTTAGATAACTTTTTGATAGTAAGAGCTAACTACAGAGATCAAACCTTATATAAGGGATTTTCAATCCGTTTACCGTTTTTCTAGTCAAACTTAGTGAGTCATAAATATTTAAAATACAAAAAAGATTTAAAAACAATAATAAAACGAAATTTTATTTGCATATTCACAACAGTTAAACTGTAAACAACTTCAAATAATATTATTATACCGATAATATTGTCGTATTTAAATGTGGATGCAAAATATTCTGTATCATCTAAATGCCGAAAGAGCCTAATATACTAATTTTATTTCTCATTATTTGAGATGATAATAAGTTACAAGGGAATTTTGTAAAAATTAGAATTTACATTTTTTTAGGGTATTTTCGAGCAAAATCTGTAAATTTGGTCAAAAAAGGCCATTTTTCGATATGGACGGATCTAGGCCGGAGGTATAAGAATCTAAAAAAACGAATATATATAAGATATGGCCATCGTATGGATGTAAGCTTTTGTGTTTTCATAAACGTTTTTTTCTGACATTGATATTTGTTGACCTGTGTAATAGAGAATATTTGACATCTTAACCTAAAAACAAAGAGATAAATTATCCGTTTTTAATAAAAAATTATTTGTAGTTTGAGTTTTTACATATACAAATAAAATTTCAATTTATTGTTGTTTTTGATCCATGTTTATGACTTACAAAGTTAATTAGATAAAAACGGTAAACGGATTTGAAAATCCCTATGATGGCAGGTTTAATCTCTGTATTTAGCTCTTAACTCTCTAAAATTTGTTGACCTGTGTAATTAGGTACAAATAAGCGATTGTGAAGCCAAATCTTTCGGTAATTTTTAATATCAAATTGATTCAACTGAAAAACAAGAAGTCGACAAAATTCAAATAAAGTGATAAAATTGCAACGAAATTGACACTCACGTTTTCGGGAAAGAATGTAAAATATATTTTATAAGGCACATATTGTTTTTTGAGCCCATGTCAGCATCACAATTATGATCCTACCCTTTTTTTTAATTTTATGGTTTATAATTTTTTATGACATCTATTTTTTTAAAATTTAACCAATGAGCAAAAATGCATCTAAACATTATAAAAATTAGAATAATATTTTAGCCTCTATAAATACGGCATAGGAGGACAATCAAACTTAAAATCCCTCATAATAATAATTACATATAGTAATTTCCAATGGTCGGGTTATAAATATTTCAATGTATAAACTATAAACTACAGGGTTCATACTATATTTTTACGTGTCTAATATATAAGAGGGTCCTAAAACAATAATAAAAAAATTACAAAATATTTATTATTCGTATGAAATGTGAGATATTAACAAACATATATGTAAAATATACAGTGAAAAGGCAGCATTCATAAAAGTCATTTTTAGCTTATACAAACAAGTGTCAAAAATTATAGATTTTTATTTTTTAGGATGAAAAACATAGAAATCCACTGCGTAATCAAGTAGCGATATTATGTTAGAAACGAGCTTTATAAATGATAGCATCTTATAATTTTTAATTTGAGACCCAAGTGTTAGGGTCCAGAAAGATATTTAGACTGATTCTGTAACCATACAACGGCAATCTTTTGGATATTTTAAAACATCGATTTTTTCCCCATTCCCGTTTTAATGATGACTTTAACGTTAGAAAAGCAAGGGCTACTACTATCTTTATAGTTAGTTGATTTCGGTGTAGGTTCCCAAATGGTAGGAGACCAAAAATGGCTTTTGGGAAAATTATTTAAAGAGGTTCGATTGCTACGATGTTCGTGGTTATATAGTAAGTTACAATACAGCATATCTTTTCTAAGGCCCGTCGAACGCTTAGATTCAGTATACGGGGACGGCGGACAAATTTTACAATGGTGTGTCGCGGGCAAGTCATTGCAGGGGCTGAGCGAAGAGGGCATAAATAGGGGCGAAGATAACCACCATTTCCGGATGGCTTTAGGAGCCTTCTTTGCCATTCCCGCAGATTTTTGATCCAAACGTTTCCTCCGTTTCATAGTTCCGATCAATGTTTCGGAGGAGCTGCTACCAGTATCACAAAGTTTTGACAACGGTACAAAGCTTTTTTGTGATGGGTGGGCAAATTTATTATATAGTTGTTGACCATTAGTTATATCTTTTGACGTTCGAATTGTATGGTTATCGTAGCTTTTTACAGTTTTATAGGTTGATTCCGATGTATAACAAGGCGCAAGTGCTGGATATCGTTCAATTAATTTGGGTAACGGGTGTGTGTCCTTTCGAATTAAAGCGTCAGGTATAGGAGAACCGACATTGGGTAAATGTGATCTCTTACATGCCTTTATGGTACCTCGATCACTATTCAAATCATTTTTATAGCTGGATAATTTGCTAAAATGACGTGGCAAGCCAAAGGAGCTACTGTTGGTCGTAGATATTGAGGAGGTTTCAGTCAAGTCGGGAATGTCACTCGAGACCTTGCTCGGGATTTGGGAGATAGTACAAGACGACGATAAGGAAGAGGGGCTTGAGGAATGAACACTTATATTATCTTTGTTCACTTCGGCAATTATCAAAGCTTCTTCTTTATTATTTTCATTAATTGGTTCTATGTCAGTGGATTCCAAATGGCTTCGAGTCCGCCGCTGATTATACCCAGAAAAACTACTGGTCTCGCCCCAAGCTTTAGAGATTTGAGAGCTCTGCACGTGACATGGAAGAGTAACAGCATTTAGCACAAACGTTGTTGGCGAACGAGAGCCAAAAAGTTTATTTTTTTCGATCACTCTACTGTTTGGGAGGCTAACAGATGGTTCAAACTCTACTGTATCCATACGCTCGATCTTATTAAGATCAGAAGGCTCTTGACACAAATGCGAAGGTGTTCGGGCCGGTGACAGCCTTGAACGTGCAATTTCTGATTCTAAGATTATAGGGATTTGTCGGACCTTATTATAATTCAAGCGTGAACTTGGTCGTTTAAAGAATCTTGAATGCTCATCAAAAGTTACTTCATTTAGTGCGGGCAAAGGCCTATGAACTAACCTTCTTTCGAGCTTGAAATTAGACTGGGATCTGATAGTTGGCGAGGCAGGATAAAATTCGTAACTCTTTCTGGTAGGGCGAGATTCATTTGATTTGTGTTGAATCCCCGGGCTGAGAATTATGGGAACGGCGTGTTCAGACTTGGAGTTCATCTGAGAGGCCGATTGTTGGTTGAAGAAATTATATGTAAAATCTCTATTGTTAGAGTTGGTAGAATGTAATTCAAAACTTGAAATTTGACCACTTTGATAAACACTCATCAGATTAGCGCGTGAACCTTCAAATCGTTTTGACGCAACCATAATCTTTTGATGTTTTACCTGCCGGCTTTTGTAAGCCGAAAAGCGCCGAAAATCAGCTTTGTAGCCTTTCATCTTTGTTTTTTGGTAATTATCATCATCGTTCTCGTAAGTTAGGTTTCTATTTAATGGTCTATTGTTATTAGTAGTCACATGGCTGTAATTAGAAACATGATTCACTGAGTGTTCTAAATGCACAGGAGTGCTAAACAATTTAGGGTTAGATTGATGTGTTTGAGGTCGGTACGATAAACTCTGATTTGGCAATTCGTCAGGACATGTCCCGATTCTGGTCTTAAATGGTCGATTGGAGGAATATTCCCCGGTTCGGGTAACGAATGGATCAACATGGTAAAGATAAGGATGGTTCCTAGACCTTAAGGGAAAATCATTTGGGGGTTGAAAGTGGAAATTATCGTGAAATATAGGATTGGGATTCATGTAATTCATCTCATTTGGCAACATATTCTTGTACTGAAAACTGTCACTTTTAAGCGTTTTCCCGGACTTGGAAAAACGATGCTGAGCAAAAACTCCGCGAATGGCGTTACCGGATATGAGAGTTCCATTATTGTAGGTACGGAGAACGCGCTTTTTAAACTGAGCAAAGTAGCGAGTTATGGCGGCGGCCTGTTTGCGCGGAGACGTGGGCTCTGGAACTTTTTCTGCGTTTTGTGCCTGATTTAGGATGGTACAGGATGAGTAATATGGTTCGTTGCAATTGCCAGGGTTATTAATATGATATTTCATGGTTAAAAAGCCTAAGGATAGTAGGTCCTGCCTAATTCGTTTGTAAAGGACGTCAAAATAGACGTAGATATTTGGATTAAAATTTATTAAAATAAAAAATCGCGAATATTTATCAGCGATGAGAGAAGAAATTTAAGAAACGTTTAAGTGGTAGACCTATGGGGTAAGTAAATTTAGATTGTTATGCTATTTGAAATCGAATCTCAAAGCGAGCCGCATGGAATTAATTAATAGGTTTAGCGCAAAATCAAGTTTAAGGTTACCTAAACTGATATGTTTGAGAGTTCAAGATTATTTTGATTATAAAAATATATGATTAAAGAGTTTACGCAACAAAATTTTTATGGAATTGGAAAAACGTGTTATATCAAGGCTCTCTCACAAACTAATTTACCGAGAACTTTGCGAAATTTATAAATTTTAAATGAAAATGTTTTGAGAATAATACGTAGATAAGCGCCCAAAGCAAATTCTAGAAACCCATATAGTAAAAATAAAGGTATAATTGCCACCAAGATAAAAAATACGTTGGAAGGTTTGGAGAGGGGAGACTTAAAAAACAAGCGCTAATAATTTGGGTTGTCGTATTAAAATTTAGCAAAAACGCAGGTATGTATACCAGGTAGGTGTATCTTAAAAAAATAAGGGGCAGAAAATGTTTTGGGGGGATTTATGTCGCCAATTAAAAGAGACGAAAACACGAGAAATACATTGTATTAGATTAAGCATTTAATTTGTATATTTAAAGATAAAGTGTATGTAACTTTGTCCGGGGTAAATTACGGACCCCTTAAACAATCTAGGCCTTAAAATAATTTAATCATATAAAATACTAGGCGCGTGTTTTAAATGTTACATAGTAAGTATATAATGAATGGCCCGTTTTCACAAATAGGTGATTTTTAAGATGTGCCCTAATGCCCAAGGGGTCTAAAATCATTTACAAATTGCTACATAACAATTTGTTAACGAATGCAAGTAACAATACATGTTTGTAGGAAATTAACATTTTTAGTGAGTAAACATTGTAAAGATGTATAATAATCATGCAAATATATTTTAAACGAGTGATTTTTAAATAATTAATAAAAGACTCATTTATGAAGGGTTGTGTCCGGATTGATAATTTTGTTACCTGAGGAGTTTTACCTATTTTTATACGTTACATCGAAAAAGATGGCTATTTTTAATTTTTATTACTAACAAGCCATAAGGGAATTCCAGTTTAAAAGTTATTTTATAAAAAAAATGTCATTGAAATTGGCCCTTTAAAAATCCTACATTGTGTATGCAACCTAAGACATGCTAGGGATTATAAAAACTTTTACAAAAAAAATTTAATGCTTCTAGGCCAAATTTTAGTCATCTGTAACAATTTTGTTTGGTCTTAACATCTAAATCTACTTTTTATGACACCTGCATTATATTTTATACCTATTTTGAAAAGTTTAAAAAACCAATTATATAACTAGATAATATTTTTAATAACTATTAGAAGAATGAAATATTTTAAAAGATTTATAATATTGATGATTTCAATTTAAAAAGAGATTCGATAACAGCTAATTATAATAAATAGGCTAATAACTGTTAAGTAGTAATTTTCAACCATATTTTGACGCCATGCATATCAAAAAAACGATTTCTTTGGTGTATCTCCGTCGTTGATTAATCAAATAATTATTTAGGCCAATATCTTGGTGCTCTAGAGTGTCCTGTTTATTTCGTATGTGCAAAAAAATTAGGTACTGTCTAATAGGATAAAAGAAATGTTTTTTTACATATTTACTTATACTTCCAGAAATTCTTTTAATTCAAATTGTCATTGTCACATCGCATTTGTTGAGCTAACTTCATAACATGGTAAAAATAATTAAAAAATCAAAAAACATATATCCAGATGTTGAATGCTTATAAAAGATACATAAAAAATTTTAGGTTTATCCTAATTCAACAAAATGCTACCAATTGCCTAATATCCTAAGTCACTAAGCTATCGCCCTAAATCGCAATGCCTGTCACAACACATATAAATTTAATGAGCAATTACACCAGTGGACAAAATGAATTAAAGTAATATCATCAAAACTTAAGTTCTTTACCTGTCCTGCGAAAATGCTAAGACCCACACCGCGTTCCGTTTTGGTTATAACGACAGTTTTAACTTCAGGTGCTAACGTATTTTCATTACTCCTATTCTTAGGAGTGGTCAGGTCTGTGTCGAAGTTATTATTGATTTGGAACGAGTTGAAGGAAGAGGGGGAATCGGTATGCAGGCTGGGCGATTTTAAATTGTGATTCATATTTTCCTGTTAAATATTTTAATAATGGGTTAAATATCGCTTGGTTAATTAAATTTACGGTCGCAAAAAAATCAATTTTTAGTTTTTAATAATTTTCGTAATGTCTTAGACGATTAAGAACAGGTCAACAAATTCAAATTTTCGCGTGAGTTAAAACTAGCAGAATATCATATTTTGTGTTTTTTTCTGATACCTGGATCTCAAACAATTAATTACTCAAAAATTTTGCTAGTCCTAAAAAATTTTTATTGCATATTCTATATTGTAAATTGTTGAAAAATAGTTTAGTTGGCCAATCATTCATAAAACTTGAATCATTTTCATATATTTAATCATCTGCAAAGAGCAGAGTAAAATAAATAATTAATAAAATTGTTTTGTCCGATTAAAAAAAATTTAGTCTTCCTTTAAAATTATGTTATATTCGCAACCCAGAACAAAAGTTAGAATGGTAACGAAAAAATAGTAATTTGAAAACAGAAAAAAAAGTATTTTTAAATCTGTTGATAATTCTATTTTCTGAAGTTTCTATATATATAAGATAGTAGTATATCTAAGTTTTTTAATATTAACTTAAATGTGATTTAACGTTTTGAACTTCCCTTAAAAATATCTATGGGGTCAATTTTCACATTAACACTACTTTTTGGTCATTTAATTTTTAATAATAACTCGTATGCACTCCCTAAAAATGATTCTAATTTTTTTAAATTAACATTAATAAAAGAATAAACCAAATAATTATTTGGTGAACGAATTTCCACTAACCGTAAATTTTCATCGCCCGTCTAATTTTTACCCAGCTACAAATAATAATATGTCTTGCATCAAAAGAGAACTCGAGATTCAAATGCCACAAAAAATGTTTTGCCATTTTAAAGATGGGACGCAAACTTTTTTTGCGCCAATTATTTTGAAAATAAATTAATAAATAATTTTATTTTACAAATAAAACATATCCAATTTAACAAGTTCAGATATTTGTAAACAACAAAAAACGGTCCTTTAAACAATGTGAGGAAAAAAGCAACTGGCGACGATTCGTCGCAGTTAATGTCTATTTTAAAAATTTAATGGGTCCAAATTTTTATTAAAAATATTTATGGATTTAAAAATTTTTGGGTTTTATGTCAATTTTAAAATTTTTTTGATGTTAAGCAGGTTAAGAGTCATAAGGAGGCGGATAAAAAGTTTTCATTTTAAACAAAATTACTTGATTCCATTTACTAATAAATTGTGGACTTGTGTCATCTGACATTAAAAAAACAATTTACCTTGGCAAGTAGTGGTGCAGATCGAATCGAAATATCGGAGAAATTAGAACTATTCCGGGATGAAAAATTTACATTCCAGCTGCCATCTCTAATAAGGGCTGTTTCTCCAACTTTTGTTACCAATGGTAAGAGTGCACCTAACCCTAAAAATATTGTTTAATGCATCTTAAATGTTTATTTAATTAAGTTTTTAAATTCACATAATAATGTTAGTTGAGATTTAAGATGGAATTAATTTATTTATTATCGTAAAACTTATAATTATAATTAATAATTCATAACAAAACCTATATTTTTCAGCCTTTCGGTCTTTCAAAGAAAAAATAATATTTAAATTGAAAAAAACCGAATTTCTAATTCCTTTATTGTAATAGTAAATTTTGATGATAGTAATATTATATAAAAAATGTTTAATTGTTTAAGATAAAAAAAAAATAAAATAAAAAATATTAAAAAAATCAAGTTGTCGATAGCTTAAAGATACCAACAATAAAAAATCAAAAATTTACAGATTTTACCTTCTAGATTATAATAACACTTGATATTATATAAAAATAAGAATTACTAAAGATACCTTTTTCAGTTAAATACAAATGCACAAGCTCAGCCAATGCTTCAGGTATTCCCTTGACGACGTCAAATGAAAATCCATCATCGGGAAAGGTAAACGCAGGTTTGCCACAGTTTTCGAGATAGGTATTATTAAAAGCTGGATTCAATCTCTGTCCATCTAAAAAATACAAAGTTAGGTGATTAAATGCTCACATAACTCAATAGAGGGCAAAAACGGCTTTTGTCTTCGGAAAATAGAACACGTGTACAACTACCTTGAAGCTGCTGAGTAGGTTGCTTAAATAGTAGGCCCTTGATGATGCTTAAAGAAAGAGTCTGTGTTACCTAGGTCGTCGGCGTGCGAGCAAATCTTACTATTTAACTAGTCAGTAATTGCTTTGCCGGGTTAAAAGAGTCAAAGCTCAAAACGGGTAGGCGCCCTTATATGGGGATAGGTAGAGAAAACTTCAAACCCAATTGTTTTTTGTTAAATGAACGAAATATTTGCACGTTTAGATTGGTAAATCTAGACGAAAACTTTGTCGTCTCAGTGGGAGCGTTGCTGCCTTACAAATAGATCTAGAGGATTCCATCGAAAAATAGCACATATGTGCAACCACTTTGAAGCTGCTGAGTGGCCTAATTAAGCACTAGGAACTAAGCCATATGCCTAAATAGGATGCCGCCGGGCGAGCGAATCTCACTATGTGGCCGAGGTATAATAATTGTTCTGCTCGAGTTAAAAAATGAGTCAAAGCTTTAAACGAACATAGCACCCCTATATAATGAAAGATATAGGGGAATATCAAATCATTGATTTTTAAAATTAAGCTTTTATTGAACAGTGAATGATTCAATACGTTAATAATTTTAAACTTTTTTATATGATCATATTTAAATATAAAGCTTCGTATTCAATAGTAGATCATAATATATTAAAATTAAGAAAAATTAAAAATAAATGGCCTTACCATGATTGAACGAATCCCAGAATGGATCAGTCAAAAGCAGTGGAACTTTTCTCGTGTTTTCACGGGAATTCCGTGATGAAGGTGGCATATCTCTGAAATATAATTCATCTATCGTGTTATGCGCTACGTTAACAAACTTTTCGATCAATATCTAATTTAGTGAATAAATAAATTGTATGTAATTAAAATTTGTTTTATATATTACCATAAATGTATACTTTGGTGGGGATAATAATTATTTCCTACGCGATTTTGCAAAAGACGTGTACCCTCTTTCAAAATCTGTTTGTTTTTTCAAGCACGTCCAGATTACATAATAGATTTTGTATAGAACTCAAATTGTAATTTTTTTTTCAAATGGCCGGGCTCATTTGTGAAAAATTAAATGCATACTATTTTTTGTATCATGATTTAAGAAGCTTTCTTTGTTAAAATTTGCTAGATGAGTAAAATTATAAATATAACTTGCAACATAAAATTTATAACTTTTTGTATTTTTTTTTTATGAAAAAATGGAATTTTGGATATGGAAATTAAAGTCTTAAATAGCCCTTTTTTACTATATATAAAACTTTAACTCTAAATATAACGGAAGTTTGACCAGAATTAAAAAAAACTGAACGAGATTAAAGTAATAATTGAGGTACTATAATAATCGGGTAACATTTAACTTTGTAACAATTTTTGTCGGTGTATTATGTCATTTGTTTGTTTTTGTACATTTAAAATCTATAGAGTAAAATTATTAGATAACTATAAATATATAGGGAAAATTTAACATTAGGTATTGGGGGTTCTCCAGGTTCATATCGGTATTGTGACAAAATTGTATAAATCTGTAGAGAATTTAGTCGATCACAAGCTGAGGCAAGTTGGGTGAGATCTTGGACATGGTATTTAGGTAGCTTCAACAATTTGCACATCTTTTTGAGGTAAATAAAAATAAGAGTATAAATAAAATGAGGTAAATGAAAAAACTAAAGTCGAGGAGATATATCTGATATAAACTATTTGCATTTGTAAAAAAAATAAGTAAAATAATTATTAGAGAAATTTTTAGTGTGGTATTCGATTATATTAAAATCAAATTAATTAAAATTTAAAACAGGCAAATATAAAATACCAATGGAAACATAATTTAATTTTTCTTAACATGCGATAATAATAAAATTAAAAATGATTATCTAATCAACAAAACAAAATAAAACAGAAAAATAAAAAAAAATATATATATAAAACCACGTGTAAAGTGAGTTTTTTTCATAAAATTTAAGAATTTAATTTTATTGTGTAAATAAATAAGGCATTTTTTTAAAAGTTGCCGAATTTAGTTTATGAACATAGGAAACTTTTTTTGGAAATTTAATCTTTTGAAAAATTTAAAAAAAAAATTTTTTAATTTTACGAAATCACTTTGTCCGGCCAGTTAAACAAACAATAAACAAATGAATGAATGAACAAACTTGTTCCAATTTCTGGAATTGTCGCTCAGACGGCAAAACAGACCCTTCCAAACCGTTGACCTGAGACCAGTGATGGATTTGCAAGACGCGCAATAAAAGGATATGACCCCAGGCCCTGCTGAAAGGCGGTAAAGTATTTTCACGACTGCTCGTGGGTGAAGCCATTCCACTGTTGCCATTATTAGAAAGGTTAGGGTTGGGTGGTTTTCGCAGCACTAGCCCAGGTGAATTATCTTGAAACATAAGACAAATAAATTATAATATTTATGGATGTTTTTCTAAGATAAAATATTTAAAAATACTATAAAACACAAATTTAATAAATAAAAGAAAGAATGCGTGGGTTTAATTTATTATAAAATAAATTTGCCTTTTTGTTATCCTCAAAGGTAACAATTTTAGGTATTTCCCTTAAAAAGCTCAAAAAGGCTAGCTTATAATAAAAGAAAAATTTGAACCAACATATGATATATTAAAAAAAATAGCTAGTACACAGGTCAACAATTTTTTGAGAGTTATGAGTTAACTACAGAGATCAAACCTGCCATCTTAGGGAATATCAAATCCTTTTACCGGTTTTCCTAATCAAACTTAGTTAGTCAGGTATAAACATTGAAAATTTTAGAAAAAAAGGTTAAAAAACCAATAAAGATTCAAAAACAAAAATAAATTGAAATTTTATTTTTGCATATTCACAATAGTTAAACTGTTAAATTTAATATTTTTATTAAAAACCGATAACACTGGACAACAAAAAAAACAACATAAACGATTTTTTGAGGGTTTTGTAGAGAATTTTCTTGCGATAACGATCCCGGGTTTAGTTTTTTTCCAATGCCTCCAATTTTTTTTAAACCGCGTCCAAAGTTCAGAAAAAATTCATAAAATTTCTTTTACTATTAATTCTACAAAAAATCTATTGGCATATTCAGATTCCTTTTAAAAAACATATCTAAAAAAGGTTATTACATAAAATTTTTAGCAATTTACTTTCAAGTTATTTAGGATCAAAAAACGAAATTTATGACGAAAACCACTAATTTTACAAAAATGAAAAAATAAAAAAAATTAAATATTTAAAAAAAATTTAACCCCTTACGTTAATAATGAATGGTTTCGTTATCTAAATATATTTTTAAACTTTTGTTACTACCCATAGGTTTTATGATATAGAAGCAATACCCCAAAAATTGAAAAATCTTAACTTTGACACCGTATAACTGAAAATCTGAGACATTGGCAAAAATTCTGATTTCATATTCGTGATCAGCGCCAAAAACTTGACCAAAAACCATAGTTGCCATAAATGATGCTTAGGGTCGTCCAAATTTTGTTGTCCAGTGTAATATAACGTGTCGTAATTAAGTTTGGACGCGAAATATTTTGTATTATCTAAATTCCGATGTAAGAGCTTGATATATTAATAAAAAAAAATTCCATTATTTGTGATTAAAAATGTAAGTTACAAGGGATTTTAATATGCAAAAAAAAATTTTATTTTGTCTTTAAAGGGTATATTTAGATCTGTCAATTTGGTCAAGGATCTAAGGAGCCAAAAACGGAAGAAACTAAGAAGAACGAAAAACATGTATAAGACTAGGCCATCATGAGGATGCATTCTTTTATGTTTTTATAAAATTCACGTTACTGACATAAATATTGGTTGACCTGTGTTATATTAGACAGTACGACTATTTTGAGTGTAACAATATGTTTTACCCCCTCCAAAAAAAGATTTATTCGTAAATATGGCGTTTATAGTCCAAGCCTCGATAAAATTAAAGATCCGCCCAAATATTTGCAAAATTATAGAGCCATTCAATCGATATTGCTTTAGCATATTCATCAGAGAAGTTAGAGTCTTCAAAATCGGGTCTAAAATTATAAAATAAAAGAACTAATATGCATCAAGCACAAGCTGTTTTAGAAAAACAGAAACATGCTGAATGAAGTAGATAATTTGTTAAGGCAAAAAGCACTAAAGAAAGAATCATTCAGTATGTAAATTCTCAAAATATATAAGTATAAAGTGTTTTTAGTGAATATATTTTAATGCCAAAAACCGACTTATTAAAAAGATATCAGTCTATTCATTTTAAATAAGACATATCGACAAATTTGTCAACTATCAATACGATATCTAAAAAAATGTGCCCTCCTTTTAAAAATCTGTTTACATTGTTAAATGTTTTTAATTTTAAAGGTTTTTTTTATTAAATTTTGTCAAAATTAGATGGATGAAACTAAAAATTTAATTTGCAACAATTTAGAACATTTAGGATATTTTTTACAGAAAAAATAATTAAATTTGGAGTTAACGGCGATTTTTAAAGAAACAGCGCATTTATTACCATACAAACATAAATTTAAGATGTACATATTGATAGATTTCGTAAGGTATATAGGATTTTAATACTTTAGGTACTATTTTAACCGCACAGTGAGCATTTTTTGTCACAAAGTTTAATGTAACTTTAAAAAAGTATATAATTCTTTTACAATTTAGTGCATCAACTACTGCAAATCCTTTTAAGGTAGAAAAAAATTACTGCATGAGGAAATAATGAGTCCTTCATCAAAAACATTTCTGTCCATATTCTGATTCGTAATTTGAGGAGGTTGAAATAAATAGGGGAGTAGGGTGGCAATATCAAAACAGAGCTTTTTAGTTAGCACGGCAAATGCTTTGGGGATTAAAACCTCTCGAAAATTTAGGACAACTTTCAAACTAGAAGGACCATTTGAACTAGTGTTAAGGTTCGACAGTGACGTACTGATCAGAGAGGTATCGTGTGTAAGTGCGTACACTAATTCAGTTAGGTTAGCGATAAAGAAAGTTAGCATTAACGGGTTTTCTTGGTGATTCTGTGACATGTAAAATAATAAATTGTTAAGAGGAATGTACAATTATGTATTCTTAGTTTTATACAAAAATTATACACATTATGAAAATAAAAGAATAAATAATCTAGATAACAAAAATAAATGTATTACAAAATGTAATTTGAATTTCAATATAATAATTAATTACTAACCCTCTTTATATATTTATCCTCTCAAATAAAATAAAGTACAATTATAGATTGTCAAAATTAATTTTGACTATGAGAGTCGTCAATGAAAAATTATCGATTTACATGTTTAGGCAAACAAAAAAAAACAATTTTATTTAAGAATGGTATTTTCCGGTATTAAACATATAATAAATTATATATAAAAAAAAAATTAAAATACACAAAATTTTCGAGAATTTAATTCTCTTTGTCAATGAATAAAAAATAATAAAAAATAGAATGGAATGGTGTATTCCATGAAATATTATAATTGGATATGGTCAAAAGTTTATTAAGATGGTGGTATTAGTATGAGAAATAATTTAAAAAAACACATAGAGTACGTATTATTACAAAATTAGTAAAAAATTCAAAAGGGCACAAATTTGTTTTTAATTAAACTAAGCTTATTATTTATATTTATTAAAATTATTTAATTAAATTAAAAAATTACTTCGATGTTAGAATCAAAGATATGATTTAATTCAGCCAAGAAGGTTATCAGAAATTGCTGGTTTGGTTGAAGCCTATCAAAACTGGTGCGAGACATTATTTTATTGTCCGATCCTACTGAAGTTTCTGTTACGAGAGTTCTATAATAATAATGCCGACAAGCCAGATATATAAGGTAGGCCAAGGAAAGATCGAAGTTTGAGCCCCAGGCATGCAATATCCCATTTTGTGGCTGAGAGGGTGAATTACAAGTTTGTGTATTGGTAGATTGAGTGAAAAAGATGGCGTTAACCAAAGTTTGGGGTGTAACTTAAATAATGTCATATGATATATAATTCATTTTCAATTACAACATATCAAACTAACCTGCAAAAATAATTAATCAAGTATTTCAATAAAAAAAAAGGATTGAATGCTCAATTTATAAAATTCAACTATAGAACGAAAAAAAGAAGGCTAATCGAAGTTAAAGAAAGTATATGGATAAGAATATATTGCATTTTTTACAATAGAAATAGCCTAATTTATGTATAATTTTCCTATTGTACTCAAAAATAACTTTATCGAGATACAAATAAGTCATTGAATAAAATCAACTACGTTCCAATGTACCTGTAAAGGGTATATCTAAAAAGGCAGGTAATTTTTCATTTATGTGAATAAATTCGAGTAATTTGGTTTTAAGATCAGTAACTGCAGGTAACACCTGTATGCCAGAGGCAGGTTTCGGAGATAGCGGCGCATCGCTAAAAAACATAAGATAATTAGAATTAATAACGTACGTATTAAGTCAATTAGAATATATAACCGATACTTTTGCATATTATTTAAGTAAACCATTAATCTATTAAAGTTATAGTTTAGAATATAACCATAAAAAGGGTAAATATAACAAATTCAGTATCACGATTACTTTCAAAAAAAAAAAGAATATTTTTTTTGATTTCACGTCAAAACTATATTTTAACGCCACAGCCTCAATTTAAGGGCAAATAAATAAATCTACAATACGTAAACCTATAGGGAGCTAAGGTGCAAAGAAATATAAAATAAACCTAGCCTTGATCACTTTATTGTCATTGGTTCTGTTTGCGGACGAGTTTACAAGTGTGTTTTGTTCATTAATATTCAAAGAGTGAGAATCAGTGAGGAATCTAAAGGCATAAGTAAGGCCAAACCGAACACAAGCTCCATCACGCAACAGAGTACTTTCCCTCACAAGTTTACCGTCCATGTATATAACGGCTTCGGGTTTACAAGGGGTACAATAAACTTTTTCGGCACTCGTGGCAGTTAGGAGGCAATGTTTGGGGTAAATGTCGTCACCTTTCAGCTGTAAATATGGAAAAAAATTTATTTAAAAAGTAATATTAAATAAAAACTGTTTATTTTTTATTTTTTTTAATAGAATCGCAAGTTGAAAAATATTAATTTTAATATCAACCTTATTTGTAGATTTTGATAGTAATAATTACTTATATTCAGTATTATAATTATTAATATTGGAAGGTAGGCTCCGTCCAAAATGCATAATATATATTAAAAATTAGGAATATTGTCTATAAAATGGAATAAAATGTTTAAAGTCGTTTTATATCTTCCGAAAAATTTGTATTTCGAAGTGATAAATTTAAATAAATATAATAGCAATGTATATAAATATTAGTAATGTGTATTTTTAAATAGATAGTGAGTGCTTAGCAAATTTTTAATAGTCAATATTTTTTCATTATTTTCATTGACTAAAACGTATTGTAAATAAAAAATCTATTTGTACTGCTGTATTAAAATTTATAGCAATAAAAATATTAACAATTTATATAACAGAACAGAACTAACCTGTATAAAGATTGTTCCACTATCCTTGGGCTGCTCCGAGCCAATTTCAATAATATTTGAGATCAGTTGGTATAATAATGGATTTCTATGAGTAATTTCGGTTCCATCTAGTTTGCATGTGAAAAAAAGACAACAATATAAATATGAAAATTAAAAAAAATCTAATTATGGAATATTAATTTAAATTTAAATAAATCAATTTTTGGTTTTATTAAAACATAATAGTACTTTAAAGGCAAAAATTTAAATATTTTGACTTTGAAGGTGGTGTTTAAATACAGAATCAATTGTTGCATAAAAAATTTATTTTTTTATTAATTTTTTGGGCTTGATTTTAACGTTTGCATTATTTAAAGCTTGAATGCAGCTTCAAAATTTCAAGTTTTTATTTTAATATTTTTAAATCTAAAGTAGAAAAATCGTGATACTACTATTTTTAATTTATGTTAATAATCCTTTACAATAAGACTCTACCCAAGCAAGCATTCGATTACACTGGACAATAAAATTTGGACGACCCTAAGCATCATTTATGGCAACTATGGTTTTTGGTCAAGTTTTTGGCGCTGATCACGAATATGAAATTAGAATTTTAGCCAATGCCTCAGATTTTTAGTTATTCGGCGTCAAAGTTGAGATTTTTCAATTTTTGGGGTATTATGGGCTTCTATATCATAAATATGGCTAGTAATAAAAGTTTAAAAATATATATAGATAACGGAAGCATTCATTATTAACGTAAGGGGTTTGGATTTTTTTTAAATATTTAATTTTTTTTTATTTTTTCATTTTTATAAAATTAGTGGTTTTCGTCATAAAATCCGTTTTTTGATCCAAAATAACTTGAGTAAACTACTAATAATTTTAGGGAATAACCTTTTTTAGATATGTTTTTTATAAGGAATCTGAATATGCCAATAGAATTTTTAGAAAATTAATAGTTAAAAGAATTTTGTGAATTTTTTTCTGAACTTTGGACGCGGTTTAAAAAAAATTGGAGGCATTAGAAAAAATACTAAACCCGGGATCGTTATCGCAAGAAAATTCTCTACAAAACCCTTAAAAAATCGTAGATGTTGTTTTTTTTGTTGTCCAGTGTTATTTACCTAAATATAATAATTATCATAAAGTTTTTACCTGGATTAAGCTCAATAAAGACTGGAAAATTAGCCGACGTTTTTTTGATGCTAGTAGTTTCATTTTTCGATTGATTTTCATCAAATTTAGAATCATTTAAGGTATTAGTCAGCCTTCCCGATATATTGGCAGATGCTTCCTTGATAGATATACTTTCGTTTAGAATTAGCGTTGTTTCTTCTTCGGTGGGCTGAGCGTTACACGGAGTATTCTCATACTCATGGTCGTTTTTGTTGTAAAAATCATTAAAGCGGGATTGGTTGTTATTTTCTGTCAAATATTTTAAAATTTTATGCAATTATGTAGAGAAATTAATAATTTTTTATTTTTATTGCCTCCTTTATTTATATTGCCTCACAAATAAGTTATATAAACGTTTGCATGAATAAACATAAAAATTAAGGCAGATAAAAGGTACTTAAGTGAATTGGTTAAACCGCATTTAAGTCGGCATAAAGCTCTCAACCATTTATAAGAACATTATTTTATAAATGCTTAAAAACATACAATAAATTCATTAAGATTAATAGATACCTTGCAAATTTAATTTATCGAACTCTTTATGCAATTGTCCATTCGAGTGATTGTTGTAAGTGGAATAATATTGTTCACGGTTCATAGTTGACGGATCAAGGGTTTGGTTCAAAAAGTTTTGTGGACCTGACCGTTGAGAGTCTGTGGTAGCGAGAAAATAGGACGCAGTTGATTTAGGCACAGAATACATAGCAGCTCTTTGGCGGAATTCCCTTTGTTGGAGGATGACCTGCTCGTAATTTGACGGCTTTAATCCAACGTAAAATATCTCATTTTCTGTGCGCAATCAAACATAAACAACAAGAATAAATTAAATTAGGGTAAATCTGGGTTTTGAATTATATGAAAAAAACCTTTTAAACCTTTTAAAGAATTCAAATAATTTCCTGCCAATAAATTTATTTTATACCTAGATGTAATATGAATAAAGAGGTTTCATTTAAAGCGACTAAATAAAAGTATTAAAACATCCAGGAAAACTAGATTTTAGCACAACATTTATAATATAAAATAAGTGTATTATTGGTAGCCATCAAATTTTCCATCTGGGCAGGCCAGTGAAAAAAAATGGTGAGAAAAGTGAGTTGAGTGCTCTATGATATTTAATTAGCTTACCGTATGATTAGATTTCCATATAAAATTAAAGTGGTACAAGATTCCAAAAGTTAGGCGTAATAATTGAATTTTTAAATTAAAAACATAAAATTTACTCAGAATCAAACTCGGTGTTTATCTTATAAAATTAATGATATATAAAGTGTTACTAATGCGTATTTATATTTTTATATATATTTTTAAGGGCACATGCTAATTGAGTTCTTATTTTTGTGAAATTTTAAAAATTTTATTTTGTTAAAACGCAAATTTCTAAAAAGTTGGCAAATTTAGTTTATGTACATAAAATGCTTCTTCTCAAATAAAAAATTTTTTAAATTTAGAATTTTTAAAACTTTACGAAAATATACACCGACTTTGCACGTGGCCTAAAGTAGCAAAATGTGATCCATCAACTTATGTTTTCAATATTTATCGCTTCATTTATATGCAATGATAGTATAAAAACTATTTTTAAACAAAATGATTCAAATTTTAAACCTCTTTTGGCACTAATTCCATCCTGATATAGCAAGAGCGGAATATCATTATCCTCCAACAAATATTGGTTTTTAAGGTTTTGATAATTCAAGGTTATATCGTAAATTCGCTCACTCTCCTCAGGCGACAATTTAGGGAGTTGGGCCTACATCAAATTATAAAAATTTAAAAATTATGTATAGGATAAAAAAAACTAAAAATAATAACGATGAAAATTGTCTAATACTCTAATTGTAAAAACATGAAAAAATAAATCAAATAAATTTATTAATCCAACTTCATGTTTATTATATGCTTAAGCAAAATATGACAATATCACAAATTGAATTATTAATCCAGCAAAAAAAATTTATGCTTTTTTTTTTCAATACTTTCATAATATTTTAAATGCAAATAATTAGGATTGCTAACTATTTTTAATGCATTTTAAAATTATTTAATTTTTATAAAAAAAAGGAGTCAACTTTGAACCCACCCACAAATACATTTTAATATAATGAAAGTATGACTTATAAGTCGTATAGAGTCTAACCTTGAACAAGCAATAACGGGCAGGATCATGGGTAGGTAACATGCCATATTTATCGAGAATCTCTTTGACGGCAAACGTAGCCGGGTCAGTTCCAGTGAGGAGTAAGGTTTTGTATGGGACTCCGCGTTTTAGTGATTCCCCGTATATTTTCACCATACCCGCTTAATGTATTATTTTTGAACAATTAATTTGTGTTATTTGTTTTATTAAAATAGGTTCAAAAAATAAAGCAAACAGAAACATTTTTGTTTTAGATTTCCCCCTTTATTTATTGTGAAATTTAGCCTTTATAAAATGTATATTAATTGATTATTTTTCTTGTAGATTTGGACACTGTAAGAACTATTATATATGTAGTTGTGGTAATTTAAATTAATTGATCATAACACATTTAAAAATAATGTTAATTTAAGGAAATTATCGGCATAACAAAACATACTTTATATACAAGAAATTATTTAAAACGTATATTGACCGAGTTTTTGGAATTATTAACAAAATATACAAATATAAGCATAAAGTTACATCAAACATTATGTTCAAACACATATCAAACCTGTAGGGACAGTTATCTCATTCCTCAGGTTAGCCGATGAGAGCCCACCCGGATTTCCATTTAACATGGCCTGTGACATGTGATGGAGTCCACCGTTTGGTATCGATGGGATATTTTTTGTACCCTGCTTGTTATTAACTAGATTGAGATTATGATTAATATTCATATTATTATTGTTGTGTAAAAAGAGAGATTGCTGTAGGTTATTTAATTCACGTTGTTGGTCCTGCTGTAACGTCTTCATAAGCTTCAATTTCTTTTCCAATTTTTGGGCCCGTCGACGCCTCATAACAGCTTCGGGGTTGCTTATACTCCGGGTAAAAGATGTTTCAGGCATGGCCTCATACAGCTTGTCGCTAACTTTCCCACCAACGTTATTAGGATCTTTCGAACTTGAGTTATTGATTTGAGAAGTATTATTCTCGGCTTTTGACGTATCTTTATTACCATTGTGAAAGAGTCCCCTTTTGCCGGTATTACTGCTATCTTTCTTTTCTAGATTATAGAATATGTTTTACGATTTTAGAGCCAAAAGCACGGCTACATAATTAAGGTTTCAAAGATTAATAAGTTAGAAAAAGAGGCATTTTTATTTAGATATGTTACTTAAGAAGTGTCATTTACAAACATAAATGTAAACTCCGGAATCGGGAAGGAGTCTATAAACTCCGAAGTTTTTATTTGGAATTTGTTAGTTAATACATTTAATTAATGCATATTTATTCTTTCATTTATTTACAACTATTTAACATAATGAGTTTGGACTACAAAAATACAAATTCTAATATTTCTACTAAGCTAATGTTAACTAGCCAATTCCAAAATAAAACTTCGGAACTCCGGAGTTTGTGGATCCCGATTCCAGAGTTTTGACATGTCCTAAGCCTGACAAACTTCACAATATCCTAATCTCCCAACAAATCATCGAAAAAAATGTAATTCCTTGATTATAAATATTATAAATTACTATTCTTCGATCGTCTAAAAGTGTTATTCTTGCTACTGCTAACATTCATTTTAGTGTTCGTCATGGTAGAATTATTTGATAAGACTGATGTGTCGTTCTGGTCTTGTCCTCGATAGGCTCCTCCCATTGGTTCTCCGTTACCCAATCCCAAGACGGTATTATTAAGTTGATTACTGTGATGATGTAAATTCCTCGAATTTTTAAAAAGGGTTCCAGCAGCTGTGAGGGCCGAAAAGAAGGAATGATCTTGCGATATATTGCCTTCTTCCGCGTAGCTACCGTCTTCAACAACGGAACCATTGTAGTAAGTGTTATCGAGGTTAGCGTTCTGTGAAGTAGGAAGAATTGACATGTTTTAAACAAGATTTTATAATGTACCATTAAAGAAATTATATATCAAAAAAGTGGTAACAATTTGACATTTTCTGTGATTGTAGCAATTTTGGAATAACTCTAATTGTAAATATATCTAAAAATATATTAAAAAGTTTGTAAAAAAACAAATTAAAAATAAATGATTCCTCCTAATTTTTCATTCTACGATTGGCATCATCATTAGAAGTTCGCAGAAAGTATGTCAAAGGAAAAAAGACCTGATCCAGGCAATACAACCAAAAAAGGCAGAAAAATCAATAAGTAAAAGGGAGTGAGTGGAACGAATTTCGTAGAGATTTAATAAAGTTTTCATACTTTATTGCCTTTTATTTTGTGAACATTACAATTCGTTTTGATACACTCTCTATGAAATGGCATTTGATTTGAATCAAATCAAGTACCCAATGAACCGTAAACATAGGATTGGAACTGAAAAAAAAAGAGTCAAGGATCAAAACAATTTTATAAATCGGTCTTAAATCCATTTGTTGTATTGCAGCATTATATATATGATAGCGTCCGTATATTGTCGCCCGACGATTATTCTTTGGACTTTGTCCACGAAAAATAACATATTCGGCAAAAAATTTCTAATAATTACACAGAAAAAATGGTGTTTTGTGGTTATTCAACTAGATCAACTATAACATGGTGAAATCATTTTAAATTAATCGTCTAAAAATAAGTATGGTTCTTCATTGGAAGTTATGAGTTAAGTCTAAATAACGCGGGCCTAACCAATTTTGACTTTCTACAACAATTGGTCTATAGGCTGTTTCAAATAGCTAAAATTTTTTTTTCATTGAATTGTCATATCTTCCCAATCCTTACAAGGTTTGATGTTAGATTCCTTATATAGGCGGCGTTCTTACTTAACCCATAAACGATATGCCTAAAGTGAGAGCTCGGCTAAAAACCTAGTACGCTTGGGATTAAACTACTAAACCTGGTGGGAATATTATTTGATTTGCTTGATTTGCAAAAGCCCAAGCCTCAAGCGGGTATGGCACATAAATTTGGAGAAAGATAAACCCCAAAGCCAATCATATTTAAAGTCAATCATTAATTTCAAATTTCGTATGTTTTTACATAGTGTGAAAATGAACGCATGCTAAGAAGAACCAACAAAACATGCATTATATTTTCGACGAATTCTATAAGTTTAAAATTCCATTACGGTAAAAGGTACCTGGGTAGGATCATCTTCACGCTTAAGCAGAAAACGGCCTTCCCTATCATCCTTATTCCAGTTGAGTTGTACTAATAGCGGTTTTTCATCGTCTTCGATTTTGCGTTCATCTTGACATAAATTAATAAAAAGTTTCACTTATGGACCCTACTTTTACTGATATTATTTCACTAAATTAATATTATTTTAATGCCGACTCGTCTATGTATTAAAAATTTAAATTCAAACTAATAACAAAAGATGCAAAATAGAATAAAAAAAATGAATCTTTATTTGTTTAAAATATACTTATAGAAGACGCGTTAAAAGTTGATTATTTTTGTAAACAATTTAAAAATTCTTCTTATAAAAAACGCATTTTTACAAAAAATCAATTATAATTATTTGTAAAAAAAATACTTCCGAATTTTCTACCAAAAAATATATATTTTGAGGTGAGGGGGCGTTCAAACTTAATTTGTTTTCACAAATTTTATGATTCAAAATTTGAGTTTTTACATCGAAATTTTTTAACCAATGTTTTTATATTTTCTAACACTCAGAGCAGTTGCTCTAAAATTTATATTTAAATTTATAAAAACATAGCTGATAATCATTTCAACAAGACTCTTAAAAAAATTGTAATCCTTTAAAAAAATTATTTCACCGATATATTTTTTATATTTTTAAATTTCTACAAAAATAAATTTTAATGTAGTTTAAATGCGCCCTAAAGAAACATATTCATGTGTCAGGTCTCAGATGGATACCACTTGAAATTGTTGAGTTTTTTATATTTTTTGTTTTATCAAGTACAAACACGTAATTAACAGTTTGATCGAACAAACAATAATAATAGTCAAATATCACTTTTAGAAATAAATTATTCACTTTTATTTAAAAATTTTACTAATTATACATTTTTAAATTTATGTAAAACAAAAAAATAAATGAATTAACCCCCTACCTCTAGCTAAAAATAATTTTTATAAATGTTTTACCTACATATAAAACATTAATAAAATGTTTATGTTATATGTAAAGGAGTTAAAACAAAGTATTCTTAAAATAGCTCGCATGAGATCTGAAATAGTTTTTTTTAATTCAAAAATAAAACCTCCGTTAATGTGGACTTCGTACAGGGAATAAGCGGGTCGTGAAAGGAGTCTCATGTCGGGCCGAAACTTTTCGATGAGCGTATCAATCACGTGGAGGGTGGTGGCCGTGCTTGTTACCCGAATGCATTTTGTAGCTACTTTCTCGCCTTCCTCCTGGAAGTAGAACCGCATAACGCCAAAAAATTCGCCGTGCTATCAAACAAATTAATATTAAGTTAAAAAACGAATGTATAATAAATATAAGAAAATAAATGAGTATATAAATGCATTTTTCTAATATATGTTAAAAGGCAAAGGCGTTATCAATATCGAATAGCAAACCAAAATTTTACACCTTTGCCATAATAATTCTTACAAGGAAGTCACAAGCAGTAAATCATAATAAATTCAAAAGTAAAAATTTAAACATGTATTTCAAATTAACTAAAATTTAAATTATTTTAGAACAAGTCAAAATTTAACCATCATGTTTTTTTAAAAGTACATTTTAAAATGTAATCGCAGTGTATAATATAACCATTAACCAGTCGGTCCATAAAGGCAACCTTGGCTATGCTTGGAGTCAGGCAAATTTTTAATTGATACAAGGGTTTTTAAGTGAAAAAATACGTTCTCTATGTGTAAAACAATTGTCCAATCAGCCAATGACCGGTGCTGTTAAGGGTAACTTGGCTGGATTGAAACATTAAATCAAATTCATCCTAATTTAACTTAACCCAAGGGAGTAGCACATATATTCAATCATCTAAACAACTTCGCCCAGAACCTCACCCCCGTCCTTAAATGTTTAAAGCATTTGTAGAAAATTTCTATTAAAAACAATCTAAACATTTAAACTTTAGATCTGAGGATGTCCATAACAAAAATTAAAAACAGTAATAAATGATTCAGATTAATTTTTAATTAAGATTGATTATTCGTTATAAAACTTTCAAACAGGATATATTGGAACCGTAGAAGTACAACAGCTTATCTGAAACTCTTGATGCTTGTTGGAGATATAAGAATGTTAGATAAATCGAAGGTATAAAATGCGCGGGAAACAGCAGAAAACAACATTAATAATAATGTGCCTAATTTACCATTTAGTTTTTGTTTTTCAACTATTTTTTCTTATTTAAATTGCTTTAATTGATTTTCTAGTGTTTTCTAGGTGGTACAAAACAGTTAAAATGCAATAAAACGCGGTTTAGCAATATAATAAAATAAAAATAGAAAGTTTAGGATGCTGGATTGTTTGCTTGAAAGGGAAAAAAAAGTTAATGATATTAATCATATTTCTACTTTAGTTAGCAGGGCAGCAGTGCCAAAAATATAAAAAAAAATTAAAAAATGATTTTTTAAAAAATATATTAGGTTGCTTTGAGTCCTTAATTGAATCATTTATCAAAAATATTAAAAACTTCATTTGTCGTTTAGGCGCCAACAACGAAACGAAAAATGCTATAATTTCAGGTATAATCCTAGGCGATAATAATTGCAAGCTCAATGAAATCCCATACAGGTCACCACAGATTTATCAAGGTAAAGTTTTTTTAATGTCAAAACTTGGGGTAAAATGGTTTAATTACCTCTAAAAGTGTTAAAACGACAACAGAGGCATCTAGAAATGAAAACACAATGCCCTAATATACCTTTGTTTTTCCTGTTGATAAATTTATTTCAAATAGGTCTAAAAAGAGAGATCACGAGCGAAAAATTAATGAAACCGCGCGAAAAGGTGTGAACACTAGGATAAAGTTTATTTAAAGGTAGACAAATGACTAGACAAGTTTAAATAGAGCAAAATTGAATTATTTAAAGTTATTTAAAAATTCCGAACGATTTGGAATTATTTGTAGTTTAGGTATTAACTTTATATTTTATATAACTTTTTACATAGGCGTAAACCTTAATTTTTAGCCTTATACAGTATTAAAGGCCAAAAAACTTAAAAATTTTTAGTCATCCGAGTGTTTTGGAAAAAACTATTATTTCCTAAAAAAATCCATAAAACAAAAAATATGTATATTAGGAGATATTTTAGTCAAAGGCATAAATTTTGCGGCTAGAAAAAAAAGTGGGAAAAAATTGTTAACTACTTGAGCAGCACAATAAAGCAATTAAATATATTGCGGTGGCCATTTTGTTTTCTGTGAAGTTGGAAATTCAAAAAAAAGTAGGGGAAATAGCGGTGGGATAGTAAAAAAACTATTATATAAATGGAAAAAGGCAAAATGAAGAGGTACAGTTATACATAAGGGCGCGTTCAAACTCATTTCATTTTTTGAAAAAAATTTAAAATTTTTACCTTTTGCCATTTAACGCATATTAACAAGGTCGCCAATCTTTGTTAGTGGCATTCAAATAGTTTTTCTTGAGAAAAGATTTTAAAAAAATATAAAAAAAAATAAAATTAAAAATGAAATGAGTCTGAACGCGCTCTTATATAATAATTTAATTTCTTTGAGTAAGTAGTAAAATCTGGTATAATTAATTACACGCTTTTGTTAGACCCTAGGTGTGATATTTTATCCAAATTAACTAGCAAAATTTAGAAAAAAGAAATCTATCAGTGACAATAAAGGTGAAAGGAGACAAAAGGTCCAACAAGCTTTAATATATTTTTCAAAAAAAAAGGTTAAAGAAGCTAAATAAAATTTGAAAATGAGCCCCAAACAGCGACAAATCTAAACAACCCTCTAAGAAACTAGACCTCAAAATAAATCTTGATTTAGAGATAGACCTTAAATCTAAAACACCAGAAATGTTAAATAACAAAACATGAAACATGAACGCGATTAATACATAGGTAAATTCAGGTAAAGCTATCATTATGACACAAACCCCCCTCCCCCTACCATAATTCTTAAAATATCGAAGGCATATCACATAATTATAACATAAATTAAAATAAAAATTATGTCAAAAAAAGCAATTGGGAACGTATTAAAGGATTGATGTAAAGCAAAAGACGGATGGGTTATTTAGTTGTTTTATGGTTATTAAAAAAAATCCTATAAAAGTGAAACGTAATTAAACCACAATCTAAAATTTATGTATTTAAAGTTTGATTATATACACAAAATCTATAAAATCTGTTAGTTTCAGCTTGAGTACTCACATTGTTCCCTTTAAAATTCATAATTTTACCAATTATAAAAAGGAGAAGTTTACACAAAGTTAATCATGAGGATTTTTTCTTCTCCATACATCAATAAAAAATTGCCTGAAAGTCTTGGAAATTAAAATTTCAAAGTGTTTCATCCGATTACGAAATAACCTTTCAATATATTTAAAAAAATAACTGTTGGAATGGAAATGAGCTTAGGCTTGTATATCAGGTTTCTAAGATAATAATCTTCCTAATAGCTTCAGTTATGAAAGATAACAAACTCACATGGTTAATTAACCCAAATATGCACAAGTTTTTGCTACTGAGTTATGTTATAAAATTTAATATCTCGGTGGAAGTTAGTTAAAATTTGTTACGATTATGAAATGTTGATGGTACATTAAATTCCCAATAAACAATCTAATGTTAAAATAAAATCCCACAAATAATACATCGAAACCCGTAAAATATGCGATCTTTAATCTGTTACTGCATATTGTTTTAGCCTAAATAAAGTTTCAACAAATTCGTAAAACATTTATAAACTAATTCTTATATGTCAAAGTTCACGTTCAAATCCGGCACAAGCAAAAGGAAAATATGGTTTAAAAATATCTAAAAAACGAAGGTGAAATTGCAAGCAGTGGTATCAATATAGAGAAGATAATTGGAGAGCTGCTAAGTGGCAAAAGAAAAGGTAAGTTTTTTCGGTATCACGGAATAAAAGGTACACATATTGTCATGAGAGTAGGAGATTTAAAAAAAAAATTCAATTATATTTTTAAAAATTGAAAAAAGGTGTATGGTCCATGATACAATAGTTAGGTGTGACTTTTACAAAAAAAAAGGTTAAAAATATGTAAGCGGGGATATAAAATGGGACAGAAACGTATAGTGGGTTTTAAACAATATAAAAAGCTAACCTACTTTTAGATATAAAATAGTGAGTCTGCTTCAATCTTTGGTCAAAAAAAAGACTCTTAAACTTTAGCAAATGGTCTATAGGGTACCATAGACGTAGGCCCATTCAAGGGCCGGATATGAAAATTGCATGAGCAAGGCAGATTTTAATAGCAAAAAAATATTTAATTATAACGAAGTTTGCGAAATCGATTTCACACCATAATTAGATTTTTGTCAAGCACTAACAATTGCTGATTTTTTTAAATTTTTTGTTAGGCATATCCTAAAAAACCAAAAAAAACATTAATTCTCATTTTTTGATAAAACCCGTTTAATTTTTTTTTTAAATAATTTTTGTTCAATTTTAAAATAAGTATTAGCCACAGCATTTACAAAAAATTGAAAATTCATTGAAAATTATTCATTGTTTTTACAATATTTTATACAACTTGGAGCAGTATCTTTAATTATAATTTAAAATATTGATAAATTTATATCTAAATCTATAACATAGCTGATAATTATTTCAACAAGACTTTTAAAAAAATTCTAACCATTAAAAAAATTATTAACATTGAACCATTTTTTTACAAAAATTTAAAAAAAAATTTAAAATTTGAATGACGTCTAAACTTATTCTCACAAATAAAATTCAATTTTCAATCAAAGTTTATACTGACATCTTATGCAAAATGTCATAATTTAAACATTAAAAATTATGACTAAAGGTCATTTAATCCTGTATAAAAATATTGAATTCTTTTTTAAAATGGTTAAAATTAAGAAGTCATTTTTTTCCATTTTCCCCAAAATTTTATCTACATTTATTTTTGGCCTATTTAATTATTTGAATTATCAAAATGCAAAATAAACTGGTATTTAAAAAATAAGATTTAATGAATGGGTAAAAGAAATTAAAACTATATACCAATTAACAAATTAAGATTAAAATTTTGACTGAAATGTATATATCACACACAGTATGCTTAAAATTATCATAATAAACCATTAACCATAGGCAAATTTACGCATAAAACTAAAAATCTTAAGCACCTATAACCAAGATTATTTCTGCCTTGCCCTTTATATTTATTTTCTAACATAGGATGACTGATGCTTATTTTGGATGCAGAAAAGAACTAAAGGTAATGCTTCATGTTTTAACCCTAGTTAATAGTTTTTAGGCAACTCCCGCCTAAAAATGCTATTATAAGTAATTTAAGCCTTTCTATTATGCTCCTTATTTTTAAAAACGATTTTGAAATGCCAACTTATTATTAGATTTATATTCAATAAAAATTTAAAAAAATAGAATTTGATAAATCTTAAATAAAACTTTAACTTTTTATAAATTTTCCCAAAAATTAAGACAGCTACAGAACATCAAAATTGTAGTATTTGTATATGTTTCAAATTAAATCAGTACATAATTATATTTTAAATCTAAAAAAATAAGTATACCTTTATTAAATATTTATGAACAAAGAAAATTATTATTAAAAATATTAAAATTTTATCAAAAAATTGCAGGGGTGATTTAATTAATCTGCATGTTGATTTAATATTATATACTTTTAGAAAATGAATCTGTGGTTTATGGTTGCAATATATTAAATATGTATATTTTAAATAATTGCTCATTTTAAATTAATTTAAAATTTACTTCATTTGGCAAGGATATTTCGAATAAATCTAATCTATCAGAATTCCATTTTTTAATAATTTTGGTTAACTTTTCAATTTGATCCTGTTTAACTTTTGAAGCCATGCAAACAATATGATTTTGAAGCAAAAGGTGTAAATTTACTAACTAGACTAATTATTAAATTTTCAACACGAAAATGGCTATGGCCTATTAGGTTTCCGCTATTTTAAAAAAAATATATTCAGTTATTTTAATTAACCTATTAAAGCCTCCACTTAATATTAGTTAAATTTTGTAATTTAAAATAATGCCAATTTTAAACTTAATTTTTTAGGCTGATTAATAGTTATTTCTTTAGTATTGGCGAATACTAAAAGCGCTCTCTCTCCCGCCTTCTTTGCTTAAATTTGACGCCTAAGTTTTTAATTTATTTTGCAATTATTTATTTTAGGTATTCATTTATTTTAGTTATTTAATTATTTTTATTTATTTAGCGTTTGCTGTGAGTCTCAGTAACTTAAATTTATATGGTAGCTAAATGATGTACAATCAGTGATATAGAAATTTATATACATACAGAATTTAAAATATATACATATGCATTTAGAAAGTTCAAATTTCCATTTATTTTTAAAAAAAATAAATTGTAGATAATAAAATAAATATATATTAATCATATATATAATAAAGTTTATTATTAAAAGTTATTTTAACAAAATTTCCAAAATATTTAAAAACTTATATGCAGTCGGAAATTTTCCAACAAATATTCAAAAATGCTGGTATTTAAATTACCAAATTAAATTTAAACTTTTATAAGCCACAAATCATCGGCCTGCGACTCCCGCCAGTTTTTAACACAATCATTATTTAGACTTGAGATGTAACAAAATATCACTTGAAAGATTAGAATCGTAAAATTATTTGATTTAATATAGCATTCATAGAGAGTCTAATTAGAACCATTGTAAGGTTTTTCCAACGAGAATAGTTTTCTCGATTATGTTTGTAAGTGTCCTTAATAATCGGTAGCCATTGCTGATCGCAAATATGATTTTATACATTTCTACTAAAACTACGCTCGGCCGTGCAAGTAATTATTGGAAAGGCCAAACTAGGGGTTGAGGGGGAGTCAAAAGGGGGCAATTGCCTCCCTTTAGAATTTTTTTTTAATTTTTATGATGTAACCAGCGGTTGAATTTATAAATCAAACATATAAAAGGGATTAGAAATCAATAAAACTGCTATATTTTGGAAAATACAGTGCCTTATAAAATAATTTTGCAAATAAAACAATATTAAAATTAAATTTGTAGTTCCTTTCCTCCAAAAAAATTTCTTGCCAGCCTTTAGAAAATTTTCTGCATACGCCCCTGGGCCAAACCAATTACAATTAGTTCTTTGACACCCTTCAATAAATTTATCTGGCTGTAAAGCTGGTTAAAGAAAAGTTTTTTGTAATCTCTATGTTTCCTCTGACCATTGTTCTCTCTATAATCCAAACTCACTTTTAATATTATCTAAGCCAAAAAAATCTTTAAATTTTTTCTCCATTTTATCTTTTTTGCAAAACTTTGATTTGCAAAAAAATATAGAATAAATTTTAAAAATTAAAAAACCCTTATTTTTTGCCTCCTCAGATCTACAATTTAACGCGGATAATTAGGTGTCTAACTATTTAATAAAAAATAAAACTCGGTAAAATGTTTCAACATTATTGGTGAGATAGTTAGTCTAAAATATTTATATGCGCGGGGTTTTTGGCTTAGTTAAAGGTGTAAATAAATTTGGTAGCCAAACTTCTACCTCGGCAAATACTTCGTGAATGATTTCTTCGGCATTTTTTCGATAGCGTTTTTGCAATAATAACTGGGGTACATATCGATGTCATTTTTTTTAAGTTTCTGACTAACTGGTTTTAAATACTCATATATTTATCTAAAATTATTGAAAAATAAATGAATCGACAAGACTTTATTAATTGCTTGCTCAAGCTCGAAATAAGTTTTCTTCAAAAAAATTCTAATTTGACAAAAGCTTTGTAAAAATTAATTATCCTATCGACAGAACTAGTTTAGCAAAAAAGAGGAAAATTAATTTTAGCCCTTCTTAGTGAACTAAACCAAAATCTATAGTCTCTTTAATATATACAACACTACTCTAGATATTAAAAATGCTAATTTCTTGCATCACAAATTTAATTTATGCTAGGCACAATGAAAATAAGTCGCCTTTGGGTAAAAATCCTGATTTTGCTGTGCGCCATTTATATGACCGGTCATTACGCTACACCCATCGTAAAGATTGCCTGCCAAGATTGTTCAGGTTTTTTTTTTGTAAATATCAAGTATGTTTTGCCTATTGGCATCCGCCTTTTCGTAAACTTATCTCATACCATATATTGTAACCGTGATTGTAAGCGGATTTGCTGATAAAATCAAATAAATCATTCATCGTCCATTTTTATTCAAATAAATGCTTAAAAATTTTTAAGAATATAAATGACTAAAAAATTAAGAGAGCAATATATGAAAAGTCCAAAAATGAGTTGAGTCTGGAGTGGGTTTTGGAGGACAATGATGGGTCAATCAGAGAGAAAATAAACACAATAGGCAAAATGTGGAAAATAAACAAATTATGCTCTTTTAAAAAAGCGTAGATGGGCACAAAGCGTATAAAATAAAAAATTAAAAAAAAATATATAATGAAATTTGTGTTTATCAAATATAAGTACAAAGTAGATTTAGATTTGGGAAATATCGTTTTATTAAGAGTTAGTCGCGTTTAAAGCAGGGGACCTGATTATTTTCGGCCCAGCCCGCTCAAGTCATTTCGTTTGAACCTACAAGTCTGCCCGGGTTATTATTTTATTAATACGACCAAATCCAGTTTTTACATATAAAGCCGGAGTTTAAAGTTTCAAGCAATAAGTTATGCATAAAATTTAAATTCAATACAGTGCGTAAAAATATTAACCTTTACAAGGTAATAAAACGTCTGTGTAAGTCCTGATTAAAAATTGGACGACCTTAAGCGCATGTAAATTTTGTTGTGTTCTACATAAAAGCAGCGAGCCTGGTTAATAGTTATATTGGTGGCCGCCAACGAATCCCCAAGGCCGTCCATTTTTTCGAGAATCTATGCAAACCTAAATAATCGGTGCGTATTAAATCTCAAACCGGGGTTTGCTGTAGCGTTAAAGGTGGCGATTAGGGAAAAGGTTTAAAGAGTTCCATTCCTACAGATTTTTTAAGTCCTTATTAATTGCTATAAATACATAGATAAATATGCTACCGGCTTGTTCTTTAGTAGTTGGGATCATTAGATTAAAGGTCAGGAACAGCGGTCTGTCTATAAGAGCAATCCAGTGCTGGGCGTCAAGCTAAATTTACTACCATGGGGTTTAAGAAAAAATATTGAAAGCATTTTAATCGCCTATACACAGTTGGCTTAAAGATGCCAATGAATCACGGACCGGCCTTGGTCAGGTGATTAATTTAAATATTGTAATCTTATATGTATGCGCACATTTTTCTGAATTTAAGGGTTCCGTTTTTAAAAGGACTTACTGGCTAACCTGCCAAAGCCCAACTATTTTGAATTAGAGGGGGGGGGGGGGGGGCGCGCCAGGCAATTTTTATCGAAATTACCAGTATTAAAAGTCTGCCGGAAACATAATATTTAGGTACGCTCTTCTTCGCTATTCACTTGATGGAACTTTTTCCCTATTTATTTACAGGTTAATGTCTTTATTTATTTTAAAAAATTATAATTCAAATATTAAACATTCTACAGCATTAAAAATTTAAGCACAATTATTTAAAAATATGAATTTAATTTTGACCGTGTCTTGTAATTGGTAAGTCTATTTCATAAAATTAAAAACAAAATTTCACATTAGGCCATGTGCAAAGTGAGTTTTTATTTTCGTAAAATCTTAAAAATTATGAAAATTTTTAATTTTTTTCAAAATTTTTTATAAACTTTTTAATTACGGAAAAGTATTCAGATAGCTCAGTGGCAAACCTTTTGTTTTAGACGGAGGAGGTTGCGAGTAATCCGTGCACAGTAGCTTTTTTAAGGGTGCCCTTCCTTTTCTAAAATTCTGGCTAGGCTCTACATGGGAGCCTAATATTTATTGCATTGAAAACGTTTAATAAGAGTAATTATTTCGCAAAGAAGGCAGGAGTTTAACGTATTCATCTATTAACCCTGCCGCTCAAAAGTCTTTGCCAACCCTTACTTTTTTTATAAAATGGCATAACAATTTTTAAATAAGTAAATTTTAGAAGTTATATGAATTATTATATCAACATGCACAGCCTCACTAAATTCTGGTGAGGTATGAACACTATTAAAAATGATGTGTCATTTTTAATTTTCGCCCCTCAAATGAAATCATTAAAAAAAAGATATAGAGTTAGATAGTGTGGTTAAATTAATTATTTTTACCCAATTTAAAGGCTTTTAATTTTCATATTCTTCATTAATTAAGCACCACATTGCAACGAATCACTAATTTTTTATTACCTATATTTACCTCGTAATGGCAGAGGCAAATTTCTTCCATCCTAAGTCATTTTTATTTCCAGCTCTACTATTTTTTTGAGAATAGTTGCCAAAAAATTAGTTTATTTGATTTATTTTGACACAAGGCTTAATAAAATATCATCCGTGATTCAATATTTTTATAAAAAAATACATGACCTCATAAATAAACCACAATATTCTATAACTTCGATAAAAAAAAGTATATGCGAACATTGTACTTACATGTTGCATCAAAATGTTTGGCTTTTTATTAAAATAAGTAAAACAGCTAAGATCTGATTTTAAAAAGGCCTTTTAATAAAAATGTACTATTAATCGTCGGAAAATTGTTCATAAACATTAACGCGATTTAGGTCCAATGACACAAATGAAACATTTGGCAATAATAGAGCCTAATGCTGCAATTAAAAAATTTGTCCCCAAAGGAAGAAAAGGCGTTGAATTAATGATTACCCTTATGATTGTACCCATAAGAGGGTCAATTATGTTTTAAAATATTTTAAATTGGGCATTATAAGAGACACTATAAATAGAAAGAAAAAGAGCATGCCGTATTGACATAGTACAATTAAATATATATTTAGCCGGAAAGGTGAAGAGGGTAAAAGAGGCTATCAAATAGCAAAAATTTCTTACATTCAACACGGTGTAGTTTAATTATCAGCATGGGAAACATTATAATTTTCAAGACCTAGATTAATGGGAAACACAAAAATAAAAATCTATCTTAGCTCTGGACAATATATAATTTATAATTTTAGCTATAAAAAATATTTTAAACCAAAATACGTTAATAATTTATAAATGATAAGGCTTAATAATTTGCATAACTTTTAATAGTTCTCCGTATATATATGAGATAGTACCTTGTATATCCAAAAAAAATTAAAATTCAAAAATAATTGTTTTTCACAAAAAAAAACAAGAGTTGGCAAAGACTTTTGAGTGTGTAGATGATTGAATTTCAAATTATTATTTCTAATATAATAATTAATATCTTATTTTTAAATGCTGTATGTATATAAAAATTTTCGTGTCAAGTCTCTTCAATATTAATGAATGAAATACCCTTTTAGTTTTCAAGCTACAATAATTTTTTTTAATAGTTATAAAGCTTGGCGGAGAATGCCCCCCCCCTTTTTTCTAAAATTCGGGCTACGCTAGTTGCAATTAAATAAATGAAATATACATTACATAAATTTGTTTTATTTATATTCGAATACCCAAATAAAATTAATAAATCCTTCAATAATATACATTCCCACTAAAGTACTTTGGCCTGGAGCAAATTAGGTAATATGCATTGTGTTAAATGTAGTATTTCTGTACGCCTAAGGAATCATAGAAATGTAGGGATAGTTTTTTGCTAGGATACCACAGTCTCAGCATAGCGAAACCCGATTTGTTGGCCAATTGAAACGTAAGGTTGGCCGGTGGATAATTTGGATATCGGTTTTCTAAAGAATTATCCAAAGAATCAATATTTGTGTGAACATTGGTACCTGTTCCACTAACGATGTAACCAACTTTGTGCTCGGTCCTTGGTAGAGAATTGATTCAATATACTATATATAAAATACATTATAATTATAGGCTTGCTCTTGCCAAGGGCCGAAACTTAAGGTCTATTGGGCCTAGTCAACCTTAACACCATGATTGCCTGACCCTTAGCTGAATTAGAAATAGGCCCAACTGCTTTATTTTAAATAAAACAGATATTTTATTGATTATCTGGCTATTATTTAGCAAAATGACAGCCTATAATCAGAGATTTAAAAAAAAACAGGAGTTTTAAAATAATGTTTGTAACTATCTTAACCCGGTCTCCCCATTTAATTTCATACCTGTTTGGCATGCGAAACTTAATGGGAAATTCTTATATTTACATAAGAGGAAAGGTCAATTTGGAATAAAGAGTTATGTTTTTGACAAGAAAAAAGCTGTGGAAAGGACCCTGAAGGACTGAGAGGGCTAAAGAAAAATATTTTAAAAGTTACCTGTAATTGATGTTCATGTCCGCTCAGGTAATAAGTTATGTTATTGTCTTGCATAAATCTGAATGTCGTAGCATTAAGGTTGGTGTATGGACTGTGCTCACCAACGGTATATATGGGATGGTGTCCCATAACGATCTTGTATAATGGTTTGCTATATTTATATATTCGAAAAGGGTATTAAACCTTATTAGCACTTTAGAAATTGACCAAATTTATTCACGACAGGATGACACCAATTAAGTACGAAAAAAATTAATTGGCCAGCCAATCAATAATTATCTTGGTTATTATGATTAAAAACCTATCTATAAGTCTAACCATACTTATGCTAACCTCACACTAACCCTAAGCTAACTTGCTATCCTCACCTTATTACTAAGCTTATTTCAACCGAACGGTAACCCTAATTTAACATAGAACTAACCCCAAAACTGACTAACAATGTTGTAATACTTAATAGATTTTCATTTCGTACAAATTTGGATCCACCCACTTACAGATCCCAACAGATTTCAAATAATGAATATCTTATAAGACATGCAGTATCACCTTGCAAAGTTTTGTAACTTTTTTTTTAGTAGGCAGTTTCAAGTATTTTAAAATGAGAATGAAAAAAAAATTCGTTATTATTTTTAAATAATAAAGTCAATTAGATAAATATATCAGCCCGGCCTGGCCCAAATAAGCCATACCACTGTATTAAATTTCAGCCCAGCCCTTCAGCCCGACATTTAGGCGAGCCGGCACCAGGCAGTGCCAGCTTTCGGGTTCTAATCACTAATATAAATTTTTTTTTAATTTTTTTTTTTAACATCCATAATATCCAAATATACCATTACTGCCATCGTTAAAAAGTATTATATAAATATTTTTATGCAATACTGTTGGTATGCAAATCACCTTTAGATAGATTTCTATTCTAATTTCTATACTTGGATATACTTCTATTATTCACATGCAAATTTCTATTCTATATATATATAAATTTTTATATCCTCACTGAAACAAGCCGATTTTATAGACAACCCAACGCCGTCAGGCAAACCATATTAAAGCTAGTTTGGATGAAGCATTAAAATGGGCGAGAAGGAGAAACAGCTAGAAGAATCCCCTGCCTCTGTCAGAGTCATGACAAGCACAAAACTGCTCGTTAACATGTCGACCATTCATTGATAACAGCTTCCGAAAAAGTCCTGCCTCCAGTTACTTGTCAAATAGTTAAACTTGGTAGAGATTAGCGACGACGTCAGAATCAAAAAAAGAAAAGGTGACAGTAATGTTGGTATGCAAATCATCTTTAGATAGATTTCTATTCTAATTTCTATACTTGGATATACTTCTATTATTCATATGCAAATTTCTATTCTATATATATATATAACTTTTTATATTCTCACTCTTACAAATACGGTTTTAGATGCAGTGAAATTTATCAGATCGTGTTTCTATAAAGATCGGACAAGTCCCAATAAAATGCATATACAAGTTTGTCTTAAAATATAAATAAGTAGAATATTTAAAAAAAAATAAAACTAGAGGGTTTCTTTAAAGAGTAGATCTCTCATATTATTTTTATAAAATTTTTATCTAATAACCTTTAAATTTGCAACTATGTCGGCGAAGCCTCAAGGTTACATTATATTTGAATACAATTTTAATATTTTATTAGTATTTTGGGGAGCAGTGAAATTGCTATGCAACAATGCTTATAACCCTTGAGTTTAATAGAATAGAGTGTGCCTCTCTTCTCGTTATAATCATTGGTTTTTCGGAAAACTACAGCAAGGGTCTTTTATCTGCTAAAAAACTGCCCGTCCCCCATAAATATCAGGGTTCATAGACTCTGAGGTTTATAGAATTAAGTTCTTCTCTCAGCCAATATTATAAATATTTATTAAATGAAGCCACATTTTTCGAAATATTAAAGCATGTATGCTCACAATTCTGGTAAAAACAGAAGACCAGGGTTATTCACCTGCTAAAACATTGCCCCGCTTTCCTTGATCTCATTAAAGAGACGGCATACCCGTCATGAAACTGATTTTGTTACAACGGTCAATATAATATAGTGAAAAAACGTTAAACAAATGAAGTTTGATAATGCATTACGCAATTATTTTATTTTCGTAATCGGCAAATATTCGGGGTTCTTGTTTCCTGCGCCTATTTTTTATCATAGGATTAGTATCGATGGCGATCAAATCAATCGCTAATTCCTCTGTTATGTTGCCGTTAGTGATGTTAAAGCTGAAGCGTTTGTGGTAATTAAGGTCTGGCATATGCCTGTTGAAATAGTAATCAAAATATGGTTGTATAGATATATTACAAACAAATATATATAAATATTTAATTTCTCTGACTTTTAACAACAAATTTTTTTGCATTTTAGGGACAATCCTTTAATGTGCTTCACCTTAATCCATTTTAAATAATCCTAATATTTTTATGATACCATATTGTGTAACTCTGAAATTTATTACACATGTAAGATTACCAACGCTTTGATCGATATTGATATTCTTTGAGGGCCGTGAGATTGCCTAAGTGATCGTGGTTTCCAGCTATGAAGTACCAATCAATATGGTTGAGACTCTCATTATAAAGGTACTCAAAAATCTATTAAAAATATAATTTGAATATTTTTTGGACTATCGAAAAATTTCAATTTTGTAAAATTTGAAGGAAATATACCTAATCAAACTTTTTGCCCTCTATTGAATTTATTTTCCCTTTTTATAGGTGTAATATTGTTTGTGAAATGTCAATACAACAAAGCATATTTAAAACTCTGCAACAAAAATTTGTTTTTTTAAGGAATTAAAAAAATTGCTAAGGTGATATAGTTATATTGGCGTGTTTTCTCATTTTCTCGATAAGAATGATTGGAAGATATCGAGCCTTAAAATTTTAAAGCATTTTCATCTATGCAATATGAATATGCTTTTAAATAAATAATTATATATAATTACGGAAAAAATATTACTAAATACCTGCTATTCAATTTGGTAATAAGTGAATAAAAAATATTTAATTCATAACTATTTTAGGTGTAGTTTTATCTATCGCCTTAATATAGTTCATAAACAGATATTTTTATATTCCTTTAATGACGTAAACCTGCTTATTTTTCGCCTTGGCCAATGAAAAAAAAATTGCAAGATTCACATTTATGGGTACTCGGAACTCTCTTATAAAAATGACGTCATTTTGTACAATATCTGTGCTGTACAATATCTGTGCTTTTTCTTGGTTCAAGAACTATTACCCTTTAAAACTATTTTAATATCATATACCATCATCATATAAATGAAATCTGTAACTTAATTGATTTGGTTAAGGATATATTTGCTGTATTTTAAAGATATATTTCATGCGCCATTTTGCTTTTTATAGCAGAGTCACTCCAATCCATTTATGTAACTGGAAACATGGCACAAAATATTGTATTTCTTATTTTTATACTAATATCTTATTATTATTATTATTATTACCATTTTTAGTTACAGGCATATTAAAAGTTGTCCGTTTTTATAAATCTAATTTTTTTATTTTCACTTAAAATAACACAAAAGAAAATCTTTGATTAGTCCTACTGGTGGTAATAATTCCCGTGTTTTTGTTTTTATTAGCCTTCGCCTCAATCTGTCATAAATATTAAAAACAATGATAATAAGTTAAAAAAAACTTAAGGTGACATTTTTTGCGACCTCGGATTCAAAAACACTATTAAAATATGATTCAATACAAATAATTTGATTAAAAAACATGATTTTTTGCCTAATTTGTTTAAATTTTAAATTATTTTAAAATTTTTTACAAATCATTAAAATTCAGGATGGGTGAGAAGAATGGATATTCAATCAGCATGAAAATACTTGTAAGCCTATTTAATACTATTTCAATTTTATTGCCAATTAACTCTTACCTATACAATCAGAGTATGTGACTAAAATGTATGAAGTGACACTTTTTGCGACCTCAAGATTTAAAAACTAAAAATATTTCTTAAAGGTTTTTGCAAATTTGGTTTTAACATAAGTTTTTTAATAAAAAACATATTTTTAGTTTATTAATAGTTAGGTTGAAAATTATTAGATTATTTAAATAAAAAATTATCTTCAAAAGTTAATAATTTTTTTTTATATATTATTTAGTTTTTAATTTTGGAATATGCAAAAGAGTCATTTTTGGCTTTTGTAAAGAATAATCGATGTGCACAGGGGAGAAAACTTGTCTGGCAGAAAAACTGAAGAAAGAATTACAATTGTAGTTGTAGCATTATTGCTTAGTTTAAATTCAGTCCGATGAGATGACCAAAGTAATTTAACGTTTGGCCCTATTAAATGTTAAATAAGATAATAACATTCTTTAATTTTTGAAGTGCATAACCCCAATTTTTTTCCCTAGGAAAAATTCTAAGAACGATATTATATTTATTTCAAAAAAACTGTAAAACTCAAACATCATTTGTTTTTCTTAAATGATATGTGCAGAAAAAAAAAATGTGTGGGCCCAGGTAATTCCACATTTAAGGTTGGAAAGAGAAGACAAATAGTTTTAAATTTTAGAGCTTGGAAAAAAACATTTTCAAGGTTAATATTTTTATTTTAATTATCTAGCCGACGGAATTTCTTGCATCTTACATAGAATGAGTAAATGCGGTATGCAATAAAAGTTGAATTTAGCTTTAATAAAATTAATGAGAAATATTGTAAAAAAATTTAATGCCTTTTTTTAAGGTTCAGTGCCTTGTAAATAGATTACATGCGAATTAGAAAATCTTTTTTTACTTGTTTAGAATAAAATAAAAACATAATATACATGATTTTATAATTTTAAATTGAACAAAACTTGAATTTTATGTCTTACGTTAAAACAAAAATTTGTCCCGGATGTTAAAATGATTATAATTATTGTTAAATAATAAAATTATTTTATTTTTATAAGCACTATTAATTTATTAAATGAACAGGCTAGGCATGCAAGGCTAAATTCCCACGCTCATAATTAATTAATTAATAGCAACGCGCTAATTGAAAAGGTTATTATTATTACACTGGATTTTGTTTTGAGATTATATGTTGTAAACGTAATTTTGCAAAATAAAGACGCTGAAAGATATTAGGTGTTTTTTATAAAAACTCTTGTTTTAAATTCATTATTAAAAAATTATTATAACAATTACGAATTTTTTTATTAACTATATAATATCACAGAATAAAACCAGCCTTTTAGTATTTTAAGTTTCTAATGAACCGAATTTTATATTTGTAAAATCCAAGATTTTATTGGCAAAAACAATATATTTTAAGCCGTCTTATATTTAACTAAATTTATAATTAAATAGTACACTAAACCGTAATTGTACCGTGCACAAAATATATTTGCGCGAAGCAATTATGAAGAAGAATTTGAGGGAATAAAGTTTATGCAAAGCAAAAAATTGAAATATATGCACAAAAACTGCCAAATTTATGTTTTTATTCTTTTTTAGTACTTCGGGGGATATCTCATGTATTTAAACCAAGGTTGGACAAGTTGGCCAATAAATAGCTATACTAGGTGGTCAATTTATAATTTTTTTAAGCACATAGTTATTATGGCATTCAAAAACAAAAAATGGCTTTTTTTTTTTTTTGACTGTGTTTAAAAGGTTATTTTTGCTTTTGATTTTAAAACTCTTTTTTGTATTTGTTTTTAACAACTATTTTTGTTTTTGCTTTAGACAATTATTATTGTTTTGTTGTTTTACCTTAAATTACACATTTCACCATCGTAGGGTGCTACCTATAATTTTTTTTACAAAGAGACCACTACAAAATATATGGGTATTTTTTAGCATTTAATCAATGCCTCGGTGCCACATACAACTCACTTTTTTGGTTAATGACCAATCCAAAGTTTTAATAGGGCGCAGCTATAAAAACATTGGTAAAATTATGTATGCTTCAGAATATAATGAAAACTACTGAATGCTTTTTTTAGTATTTTAAAAACATTAAAATGAAATATGATGCAAAATTTTAACAATATGTTAAATATTTTAATTTAAATTAATATCACACACATCAGGGCTATGCACAGATAATTTTACAAAAACAATAGGCAAAGCAAATTTAATTTGGTATATAAAGAAGATAACTAAACCGACATAATTTTTTGAGTAAATTTTGATATAATTTATTTTCTTTTTGGTTAAAAACAATGGTTTTAGACAAAACTATAAAAAATTACAAGAATATGAGACGGTAATTTTATTTTTCTATGGCTGCGGCTAGTGAAAAAAAGTTTTGAAGAAAAAATATTGAGCGTATTTAATTAACAATAAAGTGGCTAGTTTAAAAATATTTTAAGAAATTAAAAATTTTTAAATTTTTTTTCAAAATTTTTTTTTCAAAATTTTTTGTCAGGCATGTAACGACCAAAAAACATTAATTCTTATTTTTTGAAATTAGCCGTTAAAAATTTTTTTTAAAATAATTTTTTTTTATTTTAAAATTATTATTAGCCGTAGCCTATTGTACAATTTAATATTACCACCAAAAAAATTTAACTATACGTATTAGATTAAAATAAGAGGTAACAAAATGTACTAATTACGATTTTTGAAGAAATTATTTTAGTTTTTATTTTTGGAAAAAGGTTCAAGTCTCATTAAAGTTGACTGGACGTTTTAAAGTGGCAACTGTTAATGTAGTCATAGCCTTTTTAATTAATAACAAAATGCAACTACATCTTTGTGGTATCTGACAAATAGTTTTTATTTTAAAATATGAACACACTTAAAAACTAGCATTTCAAAATTGCAAACTTATATAAGAATCTTACAAAAATGAGCAGATTTTTAATTTTTAAAATACAATATACAAAAAAGTTACTGAATATATAATTAGTGTTTTGTATATTGTTAAATACCTCATTCCTTTATTTGTTATTTTTACCAAAGTCCTCATTAGTTTGCTCTTCTCGTTAAAATTTCTTTTGGGCCCATTATTTTATATATATACAAACCTACCTATTTAAAAAATTAAATATGATGAATTAAAACCACACCGGGGCTCTCCACTATTTTTAAAAACACTTAATTTTTTAGATATCTAGGTATGTTAGAAATTATTAGGGTATATATATAAGTTTTAAGATTTCTGCGCTTTTTCTTATTTTTGTCATCGTATATTAAAATATGCAACAAATTTGAGATTAAAAAGAATCAATTCATTGCACATTTAAATAAATTAATTTTAAATCCACTATTTTCTATTTAATTTATAGTTTGAATATAAGAATAAATATTTTTTTAAGACTAATTTTTGTAATTGTTTTTATAAGCTTTTGTTTTTTCCACCTGTTTTTATTTTTGAGCCGAGCCCTAGTTTATAGGTTTTATTTAAAGGTTTAACTAAACTTTAGTTAGTAGTTTAGTAAGTTTTTAAAAATTATATAGTTTTAAGGCATATAAAATTTTCTTTTAAATCACATAATATTCTTTAATTACATATGAAGTGTGCTCAGAAACTCTTTTTGGCAAAAACAATTATTTTTTAAATTGAATATTTGTTATTTAATAGTAAAACAAATTTTCATCAAACATAATTATATTAAATAAGTTTTAGTTTATAACTTGGAAAACAAAAATTTAAATTAGAAACGATTTTTAAAAGTTTATATAAATTTTTTGCAGCTATTCTTGTTTTAGTTTTTCCCTCAATGTTGTGAATTTTTTTTAGATCGGGGTCAAAGTAAAGCAAAAAACACATAAAATTATTATATTTAATATCCAAAATGTCTATTGACATATTAAGATTAAAATACACTGGTCTAAAAAAAAATTTAGCAATGGGTCAAAAAACGTATATGACAAGACCATTAAATTTAGAAAAATGGATAAATTAAATTTATAGAAAAAATTAAATATACCACGTTATAAATGAATGTTTTGCCTAAATATATGTCACTTAATTATTTTATACCCATGATACCTAAAGGAAAATCTTGTTTTTGGCACCGAATAATTAGAAATCCGAGGCACTGCCAAATATTTAATTAAACGTTTGTAATTAACACCCACTTGACCAGAAAACGATGTTTGCTATAAAAGTACTTAAATGTCATAAAAATTATATTTTTCGGTGGATTCATTTCTTAGGTTGCTAGAACATCGTTTGAGAACAAAGCACAAAAATTAATAAATATACCGTAAATCTTTTATCATCAACACTTGAGACTCCTCGTTCATAAAATAAATCTCCGGTCACAAGAATTGTTGTTTTATCCCTGTATCGAGCAGCAATTCTGTGCATACAACATATAAGTGAATCATTTATATGCAAGGCTGCTTTTAGAATTTGAATATATACATTTGTGTGGGGAATAACAAAAAAATTATGTCAAAAAATAAATCTGTGTTTATTTTGTCTTCGGCCAAAAAAAAACTTTACGATTTCTCTTTGAATGGACCCAAAGATCCTTCCAATAATTATGGGTGTTATAAAACCTGCAAAATAAGAATAATAGGGCCCTATATAATCCTGATTTGTGGTGTTTATGATTACACATCCCCGTGAGGTCCTCAAATAAAGAGCTATTTTTTAGATTTTGAGCACGGCCTTTGTTGCTGCCGCATCATCTTTATTTTTTAAGCTAATTGAAAAATGTAACTTCTTAATCACGAGTCAAAAAACGATTTTATATATTCCTAACTACCGTTTCATAGTTCGGGCGATCCTTATCTGAGTGTCGGTCACAAATGGACAATTGTCAATTCCTCCTATGTCGCCTATAATGAGAAACTGATGAATTAGTACGTCGTTTGATTTACCTAAATAATTATAAAATAAATCTGATATAAGGTCACGTTTTAAGTTTTTAAATTTTAAAAACTTTTTGTAAATGAAAAAAAGCTCTAAATTTAAAGGTAAGCACTTAAAATACTTTTTTGAAATACAAAATTATTAAAAAAATTGAAATACAAATACTTTTAAAATTTTTTAAACATGAAAAATTACTTTGACCGTAACTTAGGGAGCATTTTTGCCAAATTTTAAATAAAATAAAAGATTAAATGTAATGTAAATCAGGTGCAATAAAGATTTTACTTTAAAAATTTTCTCCGTTTTAAGACCGTGAAACGAACAAATTGTTAAAATTTTTAAACATGTTATTTTAGATTATTTTTTTCGATCATTGCAAGTGGCAAACAATATACTATTTTTTTTAATTGGTTAAACAATTGTAAAATCAAGTAATTTATTAATTAGATTATTGTTAGTTTGATTTATTTGTTCGATTTTTGAAAAATTAAGATTTTTTGTCAAAATTATTTGGGAGGCAATAGAAAACGGGCAAATTATATTTATATTGTTTTGATTTCTAAAAGCCATTTATTAATTTTTTTTTATTATTTTACAGGCCACCAATAAAAATTTTTGTTTAATTTTGCCCATATTAAAAGACCCAATATTCCATTATTCAAGCAAGGCTATGACGGGCTAATAATAAAGTTAAAGTTAAGTCACATGAAAAAAAAAATGTATGCATATGACCCTAAAACATACTTTTCAATTATATTCTCCATAAATATATATATTAAAATTATTCTACCTGTTATGTCAATTTTCTTAGAAACTTCCGGATCATTTTTATATGCGTAATGTGTATAGTTGCTGTAATTGATGACATCTGGATCTATGATATGGCCTAAAAAAAGTAATTCATGATTGTCTAATGATTAAGAGTTTATGTAAATGTTGCCAAATTTGAAAAGCAACTTTGACCCGATTCGGGCAACTCAGACAACGGGACCTGTTGGACAATTTTGAAAAATTTATCTTGCGCTACCCTTTGAGCCACAAAAATACTTATTTTTTATGTTTTAACATTTATACATCTAGTTTCGCCATTTAAAGAGTTTTAAAATTAAATAACTTTCTTATTCTACTATTTTTGAAAATTGTTTTATATTATATGGCCTTGTAAAACGTAAAAGCTCAAGGACAAATTATGCTATATTTATAAATAAGCAGGACATAAATTTAGATTTTCAAAAAAAATTTATGGGTTCATATATGGGAGACGCGGGCCTTGTATTTGCCTGCGTCAAAACATAAACTAACGCATGTATATTATATACCTGGTGTTACATTTTTCGTGGCATTAATCTGATCGGGTGACATCCAAAAGAGGTCGCAATTCTCGTACTTGGCCCAACTATTAGTGGTCCGTGGAGGGCTATTTGTAGACAAAAGTTCATGACTTAAATTTCGGGTGGCGCCTCGGCTTATTTCATTCATGTAAAGATAATTGATTGAACAACTGTAATTTGGAGACATAAGGTAATCAAAATTAATAATAATGCAGAATATTCATTAAAGTATATCATTTTGCAGTATTTCTATTCAACTGGATAAAATTTTCCAGAATTATGAGCGAAATTAGCCTGTGAAAGTAGAAAAATTAGAAATTAATTTGTTTTTTCTTCTTGGTTTGTGTCTATTTTTTATATTGGAAACCGGAGTATCGAAATAGGCATATAGTATCGCTGAATCTTCATTAATTTGGATAGCTAACATTTCGGGTGAATTTTTACTAGGTCTACGTGTTTCTAATTATAGATATGTATAAAAATAGGACAAATTTTTTTTTGAAGAAACATAATGTATAAACAATATGGCAAAGGCCTGCAATAGAGGTAAATATTTCAACAAGTTAAAACCATGATAATAAAAATTGTTCTATTTTTAAATCTTATATTTGCTATATATAGATATTCGGCTGATACAATACAATACAAAGATCAGACTATTTGGCAGAAACGTGAAAACCTGAGGTATATGAAATTACCTGTAATAACTATTCGAACGAACAAAATTATATACAAAGGCAGTTAGCGAATCCTAAAACCGTTTTCAAGCGATCGGCTATACCAATTTTCAATATCCTAGGCATGCTCATCTCATCGCATTACGCGCACCTATTAATTTTTTTAATTATAGATATAGGAATTTGGAACATTAACATGTGGCATAGGAATTTTTTCTAACTTTTTTTTACCATTAGCCGACGAGTAACCCGTCACGGCTTTGCCTTTTTTAAATTCATCGGGCTTGCATAAATAAGATTTAACACACGCTGGTAACCCAAGTTTTTAAGCATAGGCTTTCAGAAAAATGGACGGCCTCGGAATTCGTTGATATTCACCCTTCTAAATACCTATCAGGCTCAAAGCTGCTTATAACACAGTTTAACAAATATCAATGTCAGAAAAAACAAGTTTATGAAAACATAAAAGCATATATCCCCATGATGGCCTTATCTAAAACCGTTTTTCGTAATTTCTTCCATTTTCGGCTCCTTAGGTCCGTTCATATCAAATGGCCTTTTTTGACCAAATTAACAGATTTTGCGCCCCAGAGCCTAAAAAGGAATAATATAAGAATATTTTTTTTCCTAAAAAAATCCCTTGTAAATTATATTTATCATCCCAAAAAATGAGAAATAAATTTTTTTTAGTATATCAAGATTTTACATCAGGATTCAGAAAATACAGAATATTTCGCACTTAAACTTAAACACGACACGATATCGGTTTTAAATGAAAATATTATTTGAAGTTTGAATTTAACAGTTTAGTTGTTGTAAATACCAAAAAAAAAAATCAATTTATTTTTTTTTGATTTTTAGTTTTTTGACAATTTATAGCTGACTGATTAATTTTGATTAGGAAAAATGGTAAATGGATTTAAAAATCCAAGATCGCAGTGTGATTTCTGTAGTTAGCTCATAACTCTTAGAAATTTGTTGAACTGTGCAAAGAGCGTAGACGCTCAAGTCTAAATCTAAATGTGGTCCGACTAGGATTACAGAAACCTAATCTATTGTAAACTTAATTTATTAGTTTTATCAATTTTATTGTATTGTATAATTTCTTGTTAATGAGCATCCATAAAAATTATATCATTTTTTTTGTATAAAATTAAAACAAATAGAAATATTAAAACGCGTTTTTAACAAAAAATTTTCTAAAAAGATGAAGCTAAAAACTAATATTTGCCAACAAGCTTTCTTAATTACATCTGAATTTATATTATAAAACTCAATGATTCCCATATTTATTATTTTTCTTAAAATTTAAAACACTGAGAAAGGTTTCTTGTATTACACATATCATTAACAATATTAGGTGTTGAATGGTTATAGTACTACCACGTGTATTACTTACAAACATATGGTAAATATTGCGCTACTCGCAGATTAATAACTCAGCCAATATAACTCCGAATCTTAATTATATTTGTAAATATAATAAGCAAAGTATTTTAAATTTCTGACATAGAAAATCTCTAAAACCAAGAAATGTAAAAAAAGGAAATATTTAAATACAATTTTTCATAATTATGGGTATTAGGGCACGTGCAATGTGAGTTTTTATTTTCGTAAAATTTTAAAAATTCTGAAATTTTAAAAAATTTTATTTTTTTCAAAATTTTATAAAAAAAAATTTATTTCAGAAAAAGCATTTTATGTGCATAAACTAAATTTGGCAATTTTTAAAAAGTTGCGTTTTATAAAATAAAATTTCTCAAAATTTTGAAATTTTTACAAAAATAAAAACTCACTTTGCACGTGTCCTTAAAAAAATTTCAATGAGTTTGGATGTGAGCACAACATATAGGGCCAAAATCATCAAATTTTTATAAGACAATTTTTTTGAGATTGAACACTCCAATAAATTAAAGTGTGGACGTGTTTCAAAAAATGTGCAAAACACCTTTCTGTATATCATAGCAATATTGTACAGTTAAATTTGTCAATATGTAATATAACTGAACCTGCGAGAAAAGGGTAAAATTGTGCAAATGGTAAGGTGGGATCTGCACGAACCCCAGTTTTAAACCTTTATAACTTGATATTTTTAATAAATAAACTTTTTCTATGTTTCAAAGAATTTGCATTATAATTAAAATTAGGTTTTTACAATGTTTATGGGTCCCTCGAGTCGTGTTTTGCGGGATCGCGTATACCAAGTCAAAAAAGCCATATATAAATTTTATAATTGCACTGTGGTTATGTTACACAGGTCGACAAAAATTTGTAAGTGAAATAATTCCCATGATGTTGTCTCATATGTGATTTCCGTTTTCCGAATTTATAGATTTCGGCCATTTTATTATATATAACAAAAAATTGTCGATTGACTAATTATGCGACCCCGTGAATAAAAAAAAATATAAATTCTCTAAATAAAATTAGTTTTTAATTTATATTTTAATTCAACTAATGAGAAAGGAAATTTTGATAGTACATAAAGCGTTGACATGAACATTTTAATGCAAAATACTTTGCACCACAACTTAAATAGGCACCATATATATCGGTTTTGAAATAAAAATATTATATGAAGTTTGAATTTAACAATTTAGCTGTTGTAAATATACAAAAAAATGGATTAGGGTGTCTATGCTTTAACCCGCAAATGGTAGGATGAAATTTTTGTAACGCGAATGGTACAAGGATTTATAAGTTATCATTAATAATTAAAAATTTTATTTGACACAAAGAAAAATAAAAATTGAAAAAAAAATTTTTTATTCTATAATACATTAAATAAATGATATCAATAAATTAAATATATCAATATTATCGATTAAATTGTGTTTGGTAGGACTGAAAAATTCATGTAAAAAAAGTATTATTAGAAAATTATTTTTGGCTATAATTTAGCTTAAAAACTAGACATTTTACAATCCAAAATAATAATTTTTATAATTATTATACGATACAAACATTTTATATACTTAATATGTTAAAATGTCAAAAAATAACTAAAAAAAGGGTTGCAAATATTTAAGTTTGAATTTCCATTGAGGCAATATAATGGTGGTCCATACAGACCCCAATTCTCCTAAATTTTAAGCAAATTTTGTTTAGACTTAGACCAAATTTAATAAATAGTTATGGTAATTATATATTTAAGAAAAGAAAGTCACAAAATTTTGGCCAATAACACAGGTCAACAAATAATAATACAACCGTGAATTATATAAAAACATATCCCCATGATGGCCTTATCTTATATATATAAATTCTTGGCGTAACCTTTGATTCCTAATTTACATATTAAAGTTTTATTTGAAGTTTAAATTTAACAGTTTAGCTGTTGTGATTATGCAAAAAAAATTTAATTTATTTGTTTTTGAATCTTTTTTGTTTTATTGGCATTTTTTCTAAAATTTCAATGTTTATAGCTGACCAACTAAGTTTAATTAGAAAAAAATAGATTTAAAAATTTTTAAGGTGGCAGGTTTAATCTCCGTAGTTAGCTCTTAGCTTTTAAAAATTTGTTGACCTGTGTAATATATATTATATTTAAAGATATTCAAAATATAAAAAGTGCTGGGTCCGTATGGATTCCATTGTAACAATCGCGGGTTAAAAAATATACAGACTACGATTTAAAAGTTCTCAAACAAAAAGTGTAAAATATTATTTAAAGTTGACTACAAACATTTTTTACTGCTTGCCTTAATAAAAACACAGAAAACACTTTACTCATTGGAAATTAAAATGCGTGAGTGAAAAAAAATAAATGAAAACAGCTAAAATTTTGTTAGACATTACTGGGCAACCTCATCCTGTAACAAACTTGCGAGAGGTTAAATTTATTGTGAAAAATAATGAAAATAGAAATGAACGAGCGTTGCGCCTGTATAAAATAAAGGTAAGTTTTAAATGATGTAAAATTATTATGCAGGTCAACAAATATTTGAGATTTATGAGCTTTTGACCAGATCTGCAATTTTAATTTTTATTCGTTTTTGTATTCAAAGCCATCTCTTATCATTTAAACTTTTGTAAAAATGCCAAAAAACAAAAAAGATATAAAAATTAAATAAAAAAATTAAATTTATATATTCAAAACATAAATTGTTACATTTAAACTTCAAATAATAAGTTTTAATTAAAATATTAGGTTGAGCTGCCAAATATACTATATAATATAAATTATGGAGCTTGATATAGTTTAATTTATTTTTTATTATCAAACAAAAAACATAAATGACAAATAATTTTAATATGCAAAGACTTTTTTTCTTGAGGTTCCAAAATAAGTTCAGACAAATTTATTATTTTTTGATTTATATTTTAAGAAAATACAAAAGTCTAAATTGTAAACAAAAAAAATATATTCAAGGCCATTCATTATGTGGATTATTCTCCCGTGTCATAAATTTTTTTATCAACCATTTATTTTTTTTAAGATGTTTTATACAAAAATTATTTTTATTCTATAACATTTTAGTTATATAGGTGGAATCAACGATATTGGTATAAACACAATATTGATTTTTTAGAGGTTAGTTTTTATTTTTTTTATTATAGAAACGTAAGTTTTTCATTAAGAATGAAAAAGACATTGATAAGGTTGGTCAATTTTATAAGATGTTCTTAGATGAAAATAAAACAATTCATGCTTTCTACAACAAGTATAATTTTATATATTAAATATTAGGGAATGGTATAGTAAACATTTTCAGATTTTATACCTCTCATTATTGTGTCAAATGCAATATGTTTATTCAAAAATGAGAAATCACTAAAATATCATAATTAAAAATGATTGTAAATTAGAAAATAAGATTGTTAACTTAATCCACATGTCTTAATTATTAAAATTTTTCTTTAAAGCTGATTGAACATAAATAATTGTTATTTTCAGGAATAACATTCTCTTAGCAAATATATATATATTATAAATATTTTATAATTATCTATATTTTATATAAATAAAGTTATTATATTTAATTTTGTTTTATTTCTTTCAACATTTTATTCAATATCTAAGTCTAAAAGGTTAATATTTTGGCACATTTATTTAGGGCTAAAAATTGTAAAATACTGGTGGCAAAGACTTTTAAAATCATAAGCATGTTTTTCATAAAATATCTAATTCTTGACCTATATAATGATGTGTTATTCCCAGTGTTTTTAATTATCTAAATTGTTTTGATAATTGCATAAATATTTCAAAAAAAGTTACACGTTTTAGTAATAATTAAATTCAAAATTTTAATCAGAAAAATTAGATAACCTTGGTTTAAGACCAACAGCTTATATTCTTATTTATAGGAATAATATTTAATAATAATAATATAATTTTTTTAATATAACCAAAAAATGTCAAACAATTTATTGACAACTTTTTGTTATTAGCATTTAAATAGTTTTTCTGAAAAAAAAATTTTTAAAAAATTTTGAAAAATAATAAAATTTCATAAAATTTGAAATTTTTCAAAAAAATGAAATGAGTTTGATCGCGCCCATATATTAAATGTATATTAAATTCTAGTTAGAGTCAAATTCATAATAAAGTTTGATATTCAATTTTAATTATACCACCATAGTCTAACCTTGCAATCCTATCATAAATAATGGTGTAATATTTACCTATTCCAACCTTAACTTAGCTAACTTAATTTAGCCTTAGACTAACATTACACTTAAAATATATTAGTAATCTAAATTCTCTCTGTTAGAGATTCTAGAGCAAAGAATTTGACCTCGATTTAGGCTCATTAGGCCACCAATTTTATTGTCATGCTTTATTCATATGTTTCAATGAATGTGTGTTTAAATGGAAAAAAACAGATTCTGTTACATTCATAGCTGTGATTTAAATATTTATGTACAAATAAAAATTAGTACCTTGGAAGGAGATTTAACGAAAAATTTTTTTAAAAGGAAGTTTTTAAATAAAATAAGTGATTCAACTTATGTGTATGATGAAGCAATTGCTGAGTTATTTGTGACTGCACAAATATTATCAAAAGGTAATGAATTTTAAAAATATTATTATGTATTATTACCTAAACCACATATATAACTTATCCTATGAATAGGAAAATCTTTGTCTACAGAAGTTTCCACAAAATTTAAAACGTTTTCTAATAGATGGAGTTGGAATGAAATTTTAATAATACCTGTATTTTATTCCCAACTACCTGAAGATGCAGAAGTTTGAAGTTGCAAATCATGTTTTAGATTGTATTAAATGTATGGGATTCATTAAAATCTTTTGAAGATATTTCAATTGGTAATGCTAAAATGAGGATATTTGGTTTCATTAGTTGCATTATCATTTTTATAGATAAATCAAATGCATTAATTAACCAGGGTGTGTTTGATATTGAATTAAACAAAGATGATAGTAACAATGAAAAGGTGTCTCAACTTTCTGAAATTAAAAAGAAATATAGGTACCCATTTTTTGTAAAATTAAAGCTTGTGTTAAAGCCACCACTGAACTATATTAAATTATATAATATATAACTTAAATAACTTTAACACTCAACAAGGTTATTTTTGGACAAGTTTCTGGTATACTCTGGAAAATGACATTAACAAATTTTACAGGGTTTTTAGAGAATTTTTGTGCAAGAACCATTGTGGGTTTGATTTTTCTCCCAATGCCTCCAAATTTTTTTTATGACAAGTTTAAAAAAAATTTATAAAATCTCTAATCTAATAAAAAGTTTGTATAAAAAAGATTTTAATAATAACTTTCAAGTTATTTAAGAATAAAAACGGTTTAGACAAAACCACATAAAAAAAACAAAAAATAAAATTGTATAGAAAAAATGTACCGTTTTACATTTTTAATGAAATTTTACTTAATCCAAATATGTTTTTAAAAGTTTGTCTACCCAAAGGTTTTATATAATAGCCCAAAACCCTAAAAATAGGAAAATCTCATTTTCAATACTAAAAAAACTGGGGCATTGGATAAAATTCTGATTTTATATTAGTAATCAGCATCTAAACTTGACCAAAAACTATTGTTGCCATAGCTTACGGCTGTCTAAATTTTGTTTGTCTAATGTTATTAATTTGAAACTACAATTTTTCCAGTATGAAAAACGTTTTTATATACATTAAAGGTTGAAATATAAAATTTAATAGAATTTATAAGTATGTTTAAATATTTAATTTTGTTTTTATACAATGTTGTTTTCTACCAAAAATATATTTTTTGACCCAGTGCAGTTAGAACCTTAACCCAATTCACTCTAAACCAATTTTTATACTGGGATCTATGTGAATAAAAATTTTTATATTTTAAATTTAATGGCTTTTCAAATAACTTATTTAGAATGTTTATAATAAAAGTTTGTGCCCTTGGGGGGAAAAATAAGCTTAAAATCTTCGAATATCTATGCTTCTCCGGAATATTATAGCATGCAGGCTTTAAAACCCTGGCAAAAGTCGAAGGCCAGAGTCATTACCTGCTAAAAAATGCCCCCCTTGCCCCACATCGCTTGAAATAGAGGCATGCCCACCAGGGCATAGCCCCTTTTAGCCCTGTCGGATACTAGGCATTTACTTAACCTAGACCACGAACAAAAGAGTTTCAGTCCAGCAAAATGACAATATTTAATTATGTTTAAAATTAGAGACTGATAAGAAAGCTCTGAAATTTCAGTTAACAATTTATTATCACATTCATTTAAAAATATTAATTCATGCGAGTATAAGCATTTACATGCAAAGCCGAGTAGTGAAGAAAGAAATGAGCAAGTGAATCATCAACTCCTGATTTACAACAAGACAGTCGAAGTTGCTTGTAACCAATCTTAATAGTCTTGCTTTTTTGAAATTCCACCAATACCTGTTCTCATGTGAATCAGAAGTTTGCAGCCGAGAGTAAACTCTATGCAATCGACAACTTTTAGTTTTTTTAAAGAATAAAAAGGGTCGCTCTAAGATTTTAATAACGTTTAGACTTACTAAGGTTAGCTTTGTGATCAACCAGGCCCGATTCTAGCTTTTCCCTTTTAGGGGGGCAAAAAAAACTCGTGGGGGGGCAGAAAAAAATTTTTTGCCGCCTTCGGCGGCAAAACCGGCCGTGACCTTCGGTCACGGCAAAAAATATACATCTACAACAATAGAATCCATGATCAAAATTTTTTAACAAATTAATAGTAATTTATTATATTCTTCAATTAAAAAAAATGAGTTTATAAATTGAATATGTGAATTAAAATTAATTATTTTCACTAAAATCAATTGTTTAAAAAAATATGAGGTTTGAATTAATTGTAAGTATAATTTTATCATTTGGTATCATTGCGCATGAAAATTAAAAATATGATATATATGAATGATAAAAATGAATTATATAAACCTTTGGATTTTAGAAAATGAAAAGTGAAATAAGTTTGATTATCATGAAAACAAAATGTATAAGTATGCTAATTTGGAAGAATATATATGAAAAAACACTGATTATATATAACTAGTTATTAATATTAGGATAAAAAATTAAATAAAACATGAACATAAACGTTAAATGCGCATAAAAAAAGTTTGCAACCATGTTAAATTAGTAAGCAATAATTAGCTGATATTATGAGCAGTGTATTGTATTGATCAAACTATTTTATCTTAGAGGATTTTAATTAAATTACGTTATTCATCAAAATTCAACGCCCCTAGTTAATGATTTTTCGTGTTCTAAAAGAACCAAATCACCTTTAAGCAGGTCACTACTTTGTCAGCCGTTATTATCCTTCTTAAAGAAGAAAATGTGGCCTCACAACTCGACGTTGAAGAGCCAATTATCAAATTATAGGAAAAATGTTAAATAGATTAGAAAACGCATCATTGTAATCATATAAAAGTTTAACAAAATCAATAGTAACACATTCTTTGTAATTATTAAGTTTCTTAAAGAATTTTGGCTACTTGAATTTCTTTAGATAATGAATTTTTATCAATATTACTTATTTTTAAAAGAGGCTCTAATTTATTTATATTTAAAGTAAAGGTTAATCAAATTTATAAAGGGAATCTAAAGATTTTAAACAACTATTATAGGTAAAAAATCTATTATCAAAATATAAATAAATCAATAATATTAAAATAAATACTTTTTACTTCATCATTAATATTTAAAATATTTTCAAACTTATGAGTAGAAAATAAATAAAAATCCGAAAAATCTTTAGGTTTAGTTTTTCTTTTATCCATAAAAAAATATTAATATCTAAACAATTTTTATAAATCTTCAAATGTATTTTTCTTTCTTAATTGTTTAATTTCTAACAAATGGTGTATTAAATCAGAAGGTTTAGAAATATAAATCGTTCTGCATTGAATTTGATCTTTAATTATTTTTAATAAATAAAATAATTTTTCAATTAAATACAAAAAAATAAATAGATGATTATAAATATGGTCAAAAAACCCCGATTCGGCCCTGTGACCTAAAGATATAAAAGTTTTTTTATTTTTAATTTTTAAAAGAGTATTAAATATTTCTGTGTAATTTTAAAAAAAAACAATGGGCAGGTAGTGACCACACCACCAATGGGGCAACAGCCGGGGTATGGTCCCGCATTCAATAATCTTGATTGCATCATGTTGAAAAAATTTATGAAGGGAAGAAAATTTTTAAAAAAAATCTTTCCCTTCACTTAAGATAAGACAATCTTTTACAACAAGATGCAATCGGTGGTTAAAGCAGTGAATATACGAGACATGGTGTCCAGCTATTTTGCTTAGAAATACTTGAACACCATTTTTCCCGGGCATTACGTTCGCCCCTTCGTAGCATTGTGCGATCAGGTTCTTTGGTTCTAGATTATATTCTAACAATTGTTGTTAACTGAGAAAATTTCTTAGGCATCAGATTTATGAATTGGTTTCACAAATATTAAGCTTTCTGTAAAATCAAATTTTTCTATATATTTCTGTTAGTTTGATCTCTCTTGCGGATGAGAAGTATTAATGAATAAAAACACTATTATAAAAAGTAAATATTTTTAAGATAATATTTTTTAAATATTTTTGACGGAGCAAATTTAATTATATTATGTGGAAGAAATAAAATTACTATGTATTTTTGGGGGGGCAAATTCAATTTTTTTTGGGGGGGCAAACATAAAATTACTATGTATTTTTGGGGGGGCAAATTCAATTATTTTGGGGGGGGGGGCAACCAAAAACTTTTGGGGGGGCACTGCCCCCCCAAAAGGGGTCTAGAATCGTGCCTGTGATCAACACCAAATGATTTTAAGATAGTTTTTAGATCTCTAGTATATGATATCTTGATTTTATTAAAATACCTAAAGCAAAGCCCACACTTGCGAGACTTACTAGATCTTTTATAAGTGTTTTACTATACTGAGATTTTATAATGAAACGCACGGATTTTTTTTTGCATATTCTCCAAAGATACTAATATTGAGGTCTAAATACAAATAATGTAAAGGCCCAATTAATCTTTTTCCAAATTTTACAATCATCCAGCGAATGGATCGTGAATCTTCGAAAGCGAAGACAATGAATTATTAGAGAAAATACTAAATAATTCCGCTCCATAAGATAAAATGGGTAGAATTCTTTAATCACGTTAGAGTTCAGACCACATTTTAATTCAAGTTGTAAATACGCATTATTTTCAAAAAAATGTCAATTGTATCTTTGCCAATTGGGATTTTTATTACTTTTATCAATGTTAAAATAAATATAGGAAATAGGGGCATCTAACAAAAGTTAATTTAAGTATTTTTTTATATTTAATTTGTCGATTTGAATGTATTGTCCTGACTACATATTTTTTATGTTGTTTGCTTTCTTGTTTATCGTACAAAAAACGTAGAGACAAGGATTTCCCGCGTGTCGAATGGCTCGACCGATTAACCTTCCGTGAAATTGAGATTATGAATGAGCGCGAACGCAAGACAAGTGATTCCATATACCTCGTGATAGAATTTCCACCCTTCACTTGCGACGGCCAATCTATAAACGTAATTTACTACGAAAAGGGGCCCGACATGGTCTACCAAATACAAAATCCTAAATTCGTCGTTATCCCTGATGCCCAAATAGGTTTGTTATTCCCCAAAAATAATATTTTGTTTAATTGTTCTTAAATAAAAAAAAAAGTTTTAAAACATTTTTAGTTTTTATCAAATAATTTGGATACCTCCATTTCAAATTTAAATAATTTTTTTTCATAATTTTTTGTCAGTACAAGTATTATGTTCTGTTAAACGAGTTAAATAAGGAAACATAGCAGATTTAGAAATTATTTTTTTTATAGTAAATGAACAATTTACGGATTGTGGCTTCTTTTGCCCAAAATATGGTTCATGTTATCTAATTATCATCTTGTTTTTTTTCTTTTATGGCATAGTGCAAATTAATTATTCTTTTTTATATATACTAAGTTTAGCATGGAAAAAAAACCATTCAAAATTGTTTTACTAGAATAATTAAATAATTAATTTTTGCTATGTAAAAAATTATCAGAGTTTGTATTTATCTTCGTATTCCATTTAAAAAAATTTGTTACTTAACTAAAAATACAAATTGCGTACCTTTTTTCAATGATTGATTAGTAATGCAAGTTATCTTCATTGTGCGAATTTTGATCTTTAGGTCGTGAAAATATTTATGAGCTTAAGCACCACGCACTGACCCGTGGTTCAAATAGCATCGCCAGCGACATAGATCTCAAGCCCTCAACCGTAGTTAGGGACAAGCTGCTCTCAATTATTGCTTACCCCTCATTCACTGATCTCAGCAACGAAGAACAAGATTTGGTGTGGAGATATAGGTGACACTATTGCATATGACTTATTTTTAATTAAAATTAAATTTTTTATGCGACTGTTTAATTAGATAAAGTATATTATAAAACTAATTCAACGTTAAATTTGTAATAAAAATTATTTCTTTTTATTAAATAATCATTTTTTTTACATTCTAGGCTAAGCTAATTTATGCCATATTTACATTTTCTAGAATGCTCTTTAAATCAGTTATTGATAAACCTTGATTTTAGAATTTTCTAATTTTTTTTTCTTTATCTTTGATAAATCATATTTATTTATTCTAAAATACTTGCAAAATGTATGAGTACATTTGATATTATTTTTGTAAAAATTAATCAAATTTTTTCGTTTAGGTACTATTTGAAGCAAAATGACAAGGCTCTTTCAAAATTTTTGAAAAGCGTTAAATGGGAAAATGCGGTTGAGGCGGGACAAGCTCTCAATTTGATGAATGAATGGTGAGTTTATTATATAAATATTTTTTAAAAATTTGAAGCTTAAGCAATTAGTCTATTTAAAGTGGAGGAACGAGATAAATTGTAAATGAAATTATAGCTAATCGAAGAAAAATCTGTTAAAAGGCGTATTTAGTTTGATATTCGGGATACCGTTTTATTTAGTTGGCCAAACTCGAAAATGTTTAATTTTGCAAATATATATATATAATTTTCGGATGGCTTTGGTTTCTTTGACATGTCCGACCTCAATCAATTATTAAAAATTGTTCATTAACATATGTTTTTTGTAGATTTCATTTTTTTGTTAATTTTAAAGATGGGTAAAACTAGAATTTCAAATTGCGACATAAAATTTAGATTATTTTGCATATTTTACAAAAAATCGAAGTTTAGTTGAAACTTGCAAATAACACATTTTTTATTAACTTCTACTCTAATTATCAAGAATTTTTTAAAAACTAATTACTATTTTTTGCTATTGTGATGTGTGTTATTTAGGTACCCCATGGACGTAGTTGATGCATTAGAACTCTTAACGCCCGAATTTCGAATAAAGGCCGTTAGGCATTATGCGGTTACGCGTTTACAACAGGCTAAAGACGAAGTTTTATACATTTATTAATAATTAGATTTTTATAATTTATTTTGGTAGATATGATTGTGATGTTTATAGTATTCAATATATATATTAAGGGCAATTTTTCATAAATCTACAAATTTATTTGTACCTTATATCACAGGTCAATAAATTTTTATGAGCTAACTACGGAGATCAAACTTGCCATCGGATTTTTAAATCCGTTTACTATTTTATCTAATTAAACTTAGCTAGTCAGCCAAAATTGTAAATTTTAGGAAAAAATGCCAAAAAAACAAAAAAGATTCAAAAACAATAATAAATTAAATTTTTTTTACCAGTTAAACTGTTAAATTTCAAATAAAACTTTTATTAAAAACCGATAATATATCGTGTCGTATTTAAGTTTGGACGCGAAATGTTTTTTTATTATCTAAATGCTGATGTAAGAGCTTGATATACTAAGAATTTTATTTCTCATTATTTGATATGATAAATATAAGTTACACGGGAATTTTTATATGAAAAAAAGTTTTAAATTTTTTTTAGGGTATTCTCAATCATCAATTTGAAAAAAGCCATTTTTTCGATATGGACGGATGTAAGGAGCCAAGGCCGGAAAAAACTAAGAAAAACGAAATATATATATGAGATAAGGCCATCATGGGAAATTTTTTATGTTTTCATAATTCACGATTGAGTCATCGATATTTGTTGACCTGTGTATTATATACATATTTTTGAATTTTAAATTTTGAGTAGGATTTGTCCTCGTATTTGCTTCAACTGGTGCAAGCCCTTCGCTACGAAGATTATGCCGATATTAAAAACGGTTACAAACATTATCAGGCACTTAATTACCAAAAAGACTCGGCCGAAATCTCACCCAATCAGAGTCAATTTTTATCTATTCACTTTTATTAATAACGTGGATTTAAATTTAAAAAAATAATTTTCACCTAAGTAAGCGTGTGATTAAAAAGTTTATCTTTATCGGTTTTATATCTTATATAACAATAATTATATTGAGGCCAGGGGTTAGCAAATTTTTACTTTCACTCAATTAAAATGAAAATATTTTATTGGCAAACAAAAAAAAATAACGTTTATTTTTAATGAATAATTAACCACTAGTGAAATTATTGACACGAATATTATTGAATAGCTGTTAAAATTTATTATTTATAAATTTATCCCATTTTATTATATTTTTTCTAGGTCCCAGCCCAAACCTTATTAATACTGCCATACCAGGTTCACCTTTGAACCTAAAAACTAACCAAATTGTCTCAAAAGATGTCACTACCGCATGTCAAACAAAAGCACATTTACAAAACTCGCTGGATCTTGCAACTTTTTTAATTGAACGGGCAAGTCGAAATAGTGTATTGGCAAATTACCTTTACTGGTACCTGCACGTTGAATGTGAAGAACAAACTCACTTATTTAACGTTCTCACTCTCTCCCAAATTCCTTTATCGGGGTCTCCATCAAACTTTGCTACTAACAGTGGTGCCTCAAATAAAAATCAGAAATCAAAAAATTACACAAAAAATCTCACGGGTGATTTTGATGACTCCGGTAAAAGTGCAAAGGGAAGGCCAATGTCTGAGGAAATACCTTCGGAAAGCGGCAATGTATTTATTGTTTGTCTTTATTTCAATCAGATGTTCAAATTTTAAGGCTCCAAAAGTTAGAAATTTTACAACGTTTTATAAAATATAATTGGCTAATGATTTTGACTCAATTCAATAAAAAACAGTTTAAGTTTGTAAAGTGTTGTAAGCTATGGTTTCAATTTTAATTTATTAATTCTTTAAATTTATTAACATTCTTAGGACAACAAAGAACCAGGCAAGTCCAACACCATTCAGGGAGAAGATACTGAAACCCTTAAGTTAAATGATACATTAGACGCCCTCGACGTAGAGAATCTGGGGAAAAAAGAAAGATCGGTATGATTGTAGATTTTATCTATAGTGACTTAAAATATAAAATTTAATTTGCACTTCCCAACAAGCTGGTATATTGAGCAGTTTATTAGATTAGAAATTAAAAAAAGTAATTATTAATATAAATCGAAATGAGTGTCAATATTATGCAGACAACTTATAAAGGTCAACAAATATTTATGTCAGAAACGTGATTATTCACAGGTCAACAAATTTTTATGTCAGAAACGAGATTATTATGAAAACATATAAGAATTCATCCCCATGATGGCCTAATCTCATATATGTTTTTCGTTTTTCTTAATTTCTTCCGTCTTTGGCTCCTTAAATCCGTCTATAACAAAAAATGGCCTTTTTTGACCAAATTGACAGATCTAATTACACCTTAAAAAGGAAAAATTTAAAATTCTTTTTTGCATAATAAAATCCCTTGTAACTTATATTTTTAATCACAAATATTGAAAATTTTTTTTTTATTAATATATCAAGCTCTTACATCGGCATTTAAATATTAAAAAATATTTCGCGTCTAAACTTAAATACGACACGATATATTATCGGTTTTTAAAAAAAATATTATTTGAAGCGTAAATTTAATAGTTTAACTATTTTAAATATGCAAAAATAAAATTTCAATTTATTTTTGTTTTTGAATCTTTTTGGTTTTTTAACCTTTTTTTTTAAATATGCAATGTTTATAACTGACTAACTAAGTTTGATTAGGAAAAACGGTAAACGGATTTGATATTCCCTAAGATGACAGGTTTGATCTCTGTAGTTAACTCATAACTCTCAAAAAATTGTTGAGCTGTGTTATGAAAACATAAAAGAATTTATGCCCATGCTGGCCTTATATATATGTATTTCGTTTTTCTTAGTTTCTTCCGTCTTTGGCTCCTTAGATCCGTCTATGACGAAAAATGGCCTTTTTTGACCAAATTGACAGATCTAAATATACCCTATGAAAAAATTTAAAATTTTTTTTTGCATATCAAAATCCTTTGTAACTTATATTTTTAATCACAAATAATGGAAAAGTTTTATCAATATATAAGCTCTTACATCGGCATTTAGATAATACAAAAAATTTCGCGTCCAAACTTAAAAACGACACGATATATTATCGGTTTTTAATGAAAATATTATTTGAAGTTTAAATTTAACAGTTTAACTATTGTTATGCAAAAATAAAATTAAATTTATTTTTGTTCATGAATCTTTTTTGTTTTTTTTTTGCCATTTTTTCCAAAATTTTCAATGTTTATAGCTGACTAACTAAGTTTGATTAGAAAAAACGGTAAACGGATTTAAAAATTCCTAAGATGGCAGGTTTGATTTCCCTAGTTAGCTCATAACTCTCAAAAATTTGTTGCTCTGTGTTATAAGTTCAGTTCTATTTATATTTTTTTATAGATTTATCTGGAGCTTGACTACCAACTAAAACTAACTTGTGCGTCTTTTCCTAATACCAATATTAAAAAAAATATATTTTTATGTAATACCTCTTCTTAGATTGCCGCGCTCATCGAGCCAAACGATCAAAAGCAAGTTGCAGAAATTTACTTGACTGTTATGAAACGCTTTCACCAAACTTTAGTGCAAATGGGGAGTGCCGAAGGCTTGATTCGGAGATCCATTCTCTCGCGACAACAGTATTTCATGGATAAGTTGGTGAGCCTTGTGAACGCGGTCACAAGGGAAAACACTAATAGGTAATATTAATTCTTACTTATTAATCGATACTGGATTAATAAGAATAATATATATATATGCAAGTTTGATTAATATTAGTCAGGAATTTATATTGTTTTAAATTTAAATTTTACTTTTTTTAAGATTAATTAGTTGATGATTTAGACATAGATATCATAAAATTTAGAAGATTCAGGATTCACTTAAAATAATTAATATTTGTTATAAATTTTTTCGATATATCGTGGGAATTTTTGTCGCTTGTAAAACGTATTTTTAAATATTGAAAACTACTTTCAGGAAAAGAAAACAAGACCGGCTCCAATCACTTCTCAGTTCGCAACACGATACAACTGATTTTACGAGTAGCACTAAAAAAATGAATTTTAATGAATTCGAACCACTTCCCCTCCCTTTAGATCCCGAAATCACTGTAACTGGGATCATTCCAGAAGACACGCTTATATTTAAGAGCGCCCTTATGCCCTGTCTTTTCACTTTTAGGTTACATTTTTTAACGTTTCCCTATTTGCTATGATTTTCAAGTTGTATTTTTTGCTTTTTTATATATAAATTTTTTTAATTGATATATCTATATAAGGTGTTTAAAAATGGTGTGTTAAAAATAGATTTAGGGAGGAAATTTTAGTTTATTTTGTTTATAAGATGGAATAAAGGATATTTATTTATTAAAAATAGCTATCACCTAAAACATTAAATCTCTGCTTCGAAGTGTAATTTCTCACGAATTCATAGAAAGTTTAGAAAACGTCTATTGATTCACTTTTTTCTTAAAAATTTTTTAGAACGACTGAAAGCGGACGATACAAGCTCTTGTTTAAACATGGGGACGATTTAAGACAGGACCAATTAATTTTGCAAATTATTAAGTTAATGGACAAACTATTGAGGCAAGAAAATCTGGATCTAAAACTTACTGCATACAAAGTCCTGGCCACATCAACTAAACATGGCTTAGTTCAATTTGTCGAATCTCAATCAATTGCTGAAGTAATTAAAAATCTTGCTATTTTTTTAAGCAAGATTTGCCTTTTGGTAGTTGGTTGATGAATGTATTAAAAGTGTTTGTTAAATTTTTAGATTTTGTGCAAGTTTATTTTAAATCTCATAATTTACTTTTTTTAATTTTATATAATAAAAACCATTACCGGCCTCGTATTAACTTATCTGTTAAGGTATTTGCAAACTTAATTATATTCATTTTATCATTTCGAGAGCCGATGTGTTATATCTCGTTTTTGATAACATTTTGAATCTTTAAACCCATATATTTATCAGATCCTATCCATTGAAGGCAGTATTCTAAATTATTTTCGCCGATATTCACCGTCCGACCGCGACGCCTACGGGATCCGGGGTAGCGTTATGGAGACCTACATCAAAAGCTGTGCCGGCTATTGTGTCATAACCTATATCCTTGGCATTGGGGACCGTCATTTTGATAATTTGCTCATAACTAAAACCGGTATCAATATAATATTTTGGTTTTTGTAGTACTGACATTTTTCTGTCTCACGAGTATGCTTTATTTGCGAAATCTATACTAATAAAATAGTTTGCAGATTTTTTTCCGGATTTAAGTGTAAAACAAGATATTATTGAGCAGTTACGAAATGTTATGTGGATGGGTTTTTTAGTTATTTTTTATTAGCGTTTTCTTAATTATATAATGCATTTCAGTTTGGCTATTGAGATGTGGAGTCATTTGATTTGGTTCTTACTTATAAACGTTATAGTTATAACGAAAATTGCCTTGTTCACTTGGAATATAAACGTCTCAAAAATAAGGATGAAAATAACTGCAGACTTTTTATAAACTTATTACTTTTTTAGACAGGGTTGTTGATATTATTCAAAATTTTTGATTTGGACAGGTAAGCTATTTCACATCGATTTTGGATATATCCTTGGGCGCGACCCCAAACCTATGCCTCCACCGATGAAATTTAGTAAAGAAATGGTCGAAGCCATGGGAGGTTTAGGCTTTGATTATAATCAAATAACTTACAATTCTCACATTACTTATGAACTAAATCTTAATTTATATAATTTTCTAGAATAAATTCTTTGCTTGTTTTTTTAAATTGATGTTGTATTTAGATATATTATCAAAATTGGATATAGTTGATTAAATAAAATTCATTATAATTATAATAAAAATTTTAAGTTTGAAACATTTTGTTTTTAAAATCGATTATACTAAACCTTATATTAAATATTTAGGAACGAGCTCGAAGCATTACCAAAATTTTAAAAAGTATTGCTATACGGCCTTCCTTCATCTAAGGCGGCATTCTAACCTCATTATGAATCTATTTTCGCTCATGCTGGATGCAAACATACCTGACATAAGTCTCGAACGTGACAAAACGGTCATAAAGGTTCTACTTGTATTTCATCCTTTCATTTCAAGTTATTTGGTTTTATTAATATAACATCGATTGCCTATCTATCCAATAATAATTATGTAATAATAATTTTTTTATATCGCATATGTTGAATGTTATCTATTTTCAATCATTTATTAATTCAGTTGCAGGTGTAAATAAGCTTAAATAGAATACATATTGCGATAAATTTTGTTATAATATCATATTACATATATACCATATATTTATTTCATATCCTAATTCGTTGACGCTCTTGTAAATCTGCCTTCTTTTTTTAGTATTGCTAAATTAAACGTAACCAATAAAATATTTCATGTCTAGTTGCATCAAAATAAAAATTTAAATAAACCATCTTGGGCCTATTCGTTCTAGCCAGTTGACTCTTATTACCTCTAATTTCGCTTTGACACCCCAAAAAACAGATGTAATCCACATTTTAATCAATCTATTTACTGCCCGTCTCAATCGTGCGTTCATAATTAACATGATGTAAAAGGTAAGACTCTGCCCACATATTTGCAAGATGATGGCCAATACCATAACCACTCGAAACCCGCATTCCTTTTCAAACAGTGGGCAGCCCTTAAAATAATAGACGCCCGATATAAGTAAATAGGGCATTTCAAAGGCTAAGAATTGGAATATTATTGAAATCTGTTCAGCCGTCACTTTTACCGACGCCTTTGGCCCGACATTCTTAGTTGATTGAAAATTTTGTGCCAGCCGACTTTCCGTCAATACCGAATTGCTACTTCTGTTGAATTTCACCTGCCGCTTCCCCATATACCTTTTATGGGTCGTTACAATGATCACACTTAATACAAAGATTACTAACATCGGTGCAAAAGAGAGGACTGCTTCACGCGTAATATCCAATGCCATATACCAGGGTTTGGCAAACAATTCAGTGTTAAATAGGACGAGATAGCCGTCGGCATAAGTGTGGTTTATCGGACCGTCTGTATTCTGATTCAATGAGCAATTAGCTTCCACTAATGCGTGAACTAATACGTGATTTGAACTTGTTTCATGCAATACCTGCATGGCTGAATGTTGTTGACGAATAGTTGAAAAATATCCTTTGCCGTCGTGGAACATTTCAATCCTCGCAAAACGTTTTACCTGCGTCCATGACATAACCGTCAATTCTAACGCTGTCGCCGTTGTAATTCCCATCATGACTTTCCGGGCCTGATTCACGGTACAAAGCCGTTTGTAATGGAAGGAAAAGCATAGGGCAATGAATCGTTCGGTCGTCATTGCGAGCACTATACCTATCGTCGTTCGAGTCAATACATTTTGGACTGGTAAAATAACCCATCGGATTGCACTGTTGTATGCCAACGAACGCCAATACGCTGTTTCGAAGTAGGCACCCCAATTAAACAGGATCGGGTAAGGTATCACGGTAAGGGTGTAGAGAAAATTAACGATGGCTAATTTCTTCGTCAAATATTTGGCTGGTGATTCGCCCGTGCTAGGTTTTGTCCCGACACCTATGATTTTAGCATCGGATCTTACGAAAACTTCCATTGTACCCAATTTTCTTTGGGCTGAAGAAATTTCTTTTCCCTGATTTAAATTATTTTTTCCGTTTGAGTCTGGTATTGTGCCTTGTAAACCTTCCCCATCATTTTTAGTCTTTTCAGATCCACTTGAGATGGAATTAACTAATTCTCTCCCATCGCTGAATTTAAAACTTTTCCACCAAACAAAATTACCTATGATACCTAGGAACGTTAGGACAGGCGTTAAGTAGATATATCCAATCAGTTCGGAACTCGTAATAAAGTATCCTGAAATAACATCACCTTCTATCATATTCAACAACTTTCATAATATATTTTTAAAAAAAAAGAAATAGTGTTTGAAAAACAAATTTTAAATTCATTAATTCCCCATTATCATAACGCCTCTTAAAACATTATTCCTAATGGGCAGCAATTATACTCGGCCTTGAGATTAATTATCTCTCTTTAACATAATGGCATTTTAATAAAAATAAGTTTGTGGCGGTTTAGCGAAATCAAACAATTATCAGGTAATTATAATTAGGCACTTTAAATTATTAATAACTAATAGCTATATACATTTGTTTTTTAAGTAATATTGTGACACATATAACTTTAATTATCTGAAAGTTAGAGCACCTTTAAAAAAACGAGCTATTTTATTAACAGAATTTGTGAATATATATGAAATTAAGGAAAAGTAATTTTAGGCCCTTTTGCTTAATCCTTTTTTTATACATACATTTTTTTGATATTATCTTATTAATTATTTTACAATATTCTATTACAAATGTTTACAAAATTTTAAAACTGTTAGAAAAATATAAATTACTTAATGTATTTTTTATTATCTCCAGCCTTGACCCCAAATACCAGAGAAAGTCTAAAAATGGCATACACTAATGTCACGTTTTTTTGGCCTTAAGATATTAATAATAAAAAAAATTTTAATTTTGTTTTTAATACTTTTAAAAATTCAAAAAACTGCATCATTAATCTCATTAGTTAGGCCTAAAAATTTGTTTAAATAGTTTTATTTTTATTTAATTAGGTCTATGAGAAATTCAGGCTTGATTTGAATGATGAAGAAGCAGTCGCCTTTATTCAAAACCTCATAGATATTAGCGCCAACGCAGTCATGGCTGTTTTGGTTGAACACATTCACAAAATTGCTCAATATTGGAGGAGATGAAGATGAAGTTTTTTTTCCAATGACTTATTATTTATATCATAGTCATGAAACATTGTTTTAATATAAAATAATTGAGAATTATATAAATAGCCAAAGTAAAAACAATTTGCGAAACTTTCTTTAATTTTTTTAAATTTATTTTTTTGTTAATAAGATACTTCTCAATTATAATACTTATAAAATACAAACAGCTTAAAATTTGTCTTGTATTAATATAACTAGTGCCATTGCATTAATTTACATTGGTAGATTAATAATTTTGGGAATTAAAATTTTTTTATTTCAATATAGAACAGTTTCAAATATTACACAAATCAACAAATTTTTATAAGTTATGAACTAACTACATAGATCAAACCTGCCATCTTAGGGATTTTCAAATGTTTACCATTTTTTAATTAAATTTAGTAGGTCAGCTATAAACATTGAAAATTTTAAAAAAAATCAAACAAAAAACTTCAAAAAAAAATTACATTAACCCGACAGGTACCACTAATGTTTCGGCCGAGCGAAATTTTACAAAAAAAAATTCTGAGCCTTCTTATAGTCCAAATAAACCTAATCCGTTGAAAAAACACAAAAAAATTTACAACTTCCGGAAATAATGGGGGGTCACCTAGAGGTTACATTGGGTGAATAGAAATCATATATGCTTTTAAATTTTATTGTATATAAAATTCGTAAAAAATATTAATCATATATTAGAAAAATTGGACCAACAATGAATATGTAGGGCCACTTGGCAGTAGGCACACAGTTTTCTAGTCGCTTTGCCGCATACGACACATCTTCTTTGGGTGCATTCTTCACTAGTGTGAACAACCGGGCTATTAAATTTTCTCCCAATTCTGGGGTTTATACCTCTTTTTGGAGGTATTCCGTGTTTTCTAAAATAATTTTGGACTATATTTCTTTTAAAGTTGCAAAAAGTTATTTTTTCTTTGTTTTTTGTATATATTTGCCAAGAATTTTGGCATGCTGCATCAATGCCAAAAGCGAATAACGGAAAATACCATTTTCTTCCGCGTAATGATATCCTTGTCGCATTTACATTTTAATCAAATCTATCAATGCCGCCCATATATTTGTTGTACATTTGAATGAGGTTAGGGCAAGGAAATTTCGAATTTTTTTTTGATATATCGACCCGGGCAATTCGATATATGTGGGTAATTGGGTTTACACCATGAGAGTTGGATAATATTGTAACGATGCTGTTATCGCTCCAACGGACCGCCATCATATTTGAGGTATTTTTTTTTTGGAAATGAATCCTCTAGTTTCTTTTTCATTAGGTTTTTTGAAATCTGTTAATGGAGCTTTCCAATCGGTTAGTACGTATTGTACCTGTACCTCCAACATTCATATCGGATGAAAATTGCAACAATTTAGGACTAGTAAAGTAATTGTCAAAATAGGTATTATATGGTTTATATTCTTCAGGTAATTTTTCAACTAAGTCTATAATAACAGAACCTCCCCAAGCCAAATTCCTTGTGGCTGTTCATTTGCTTTGTTGAATCCTTGATATATGGTTTGAAGGTTATCAGGTATCCACTTGTAGTGGCCGCACACCACATTTTATAACCAAATCTAATAGGTTTGCCCTTTATAAATTTTTTGGCTGTGTGATGTCCATAATACGGAACCATTGATTCGTCCATAGGAAAATTGGTGGGACGAGTTATTGTATTTTAAATTTTGAATCCATTCTATCATTGATCACTTCGAAATAAGGTCTGATTTTGGAAAACTTGTACCATATTATTTAAATTATAATTATTCGGCTAAATGTAGAAATCGGGTAATTTCTGGAAATCTATTTCGTCGTATGCCATTTGAACCCATTCTGTTAAAAGCATCGGCTTGTAGTTCTCAAAAACATTTTTATATTTATTGGGTTTAAATATCCCGCCAAAATGGTAGGGTCGCTTTAAATATATATTTTGGTCTGAATTGTGAAATCTTTTTTTTTTGAGTTTAAATTTATGTTTTTTATATAAAAAAATAATATTTATTTTTAAAAAAAATTAAAATTAGTGAAAATTTTTTTAAAGTAAAATTGGGGTTTTTCTAGTCCATTTGTTTAATCAACAATACTTAATTTTAAATTATTTTATCCTATTTTTAAAATTTTTTTCCTCTGGTCACCAAAAAAGGGTAAAAAAGGAGAAAAAAAATGGTTTTAAAATAGTTTTTTAATATTTTTTAAAATTTTTTTAAGATTTTTTCAAAATATTTTTAATTTTTCAAAAAAAATCTTTTATTTTAACTAAAACCTTTAAAATGCGTCATTTCCAAAAATAAATATTTTTCAAAAAAAATTAAAAAAATAATAAAATTGAAAAAAAAGGTTATAATTTTATAAATTTTTTTTAAAAAATTTAAATTAATTAAAAAAAATTAAAAAAATTTTATAATTTTAATAATTTTTTAATTTTTAAAATATAAAGAATAAGGGATTTTGGTGTATTTTTTATAAAAATTATAACCCTTTTAAAAGTTTTTAAATATTTTTATTTTTAATATAATTAATTTAAATAGATTAAAGAGGTTTATTTTACTTAATTCTGAAATTGTTAATTTTAAATTTGTCGTTACCATAATCTCATCGTTTACTAATAATTATAAACTATTTTTTTAACATAATTATAAAATTTAATTAGTAGGTTAATAGGGGAAAGAATTAAATTAAAATATACTATTCAGAATAAATAAAAATTTTCTAAAAATTTTTAAGGAATTGAAAGAAAAATAATAAAAAATATAATTTCCAAGGACCATTAAAAAAGATTTTAAAAAAAAAAACTTACAGGCGCTAATTTTGCCATATATAAATTACTCATAATTAAATAATTGCTTAACTAATTAATTTTTTCACAGGTTTTTTAATTCGAAATATATATAATTTAAGCCATTTCCAAAATAGACATTTACATTTTTTCTAAAAATTTTTGGATTTTAGGGTGTTAAATTTGCTTTTGAAAATGACATATATTGAGGTTTTTGAAGATTTTGACCGCTTCTAATTAAAAAATTAGACCTATTCGAAAAAAATGGAAAAGATATTTGGAATCAGCACAAAAAACTCTTTTAAATTATATGTGTTTGTAAGTGGTCGCCGACAAAAAGTCGAAATTTGTCGACCAGTGTTATTTATCTCAATATGAAAATCATCGCATGATCCTGTTTTTTCGATTTCGACTGAAGAATTCAACATAGAACGTGGAAGGTGCTGAAGATCGACGATTGTTTCTTCATCTCCACTTTCCATATCCGTATCGACTTCATTGGATGGTGGAAGAATAATAATTTTATCAATATCTCGATTAGGTTGGGCATCAAGTTCTTCAATAATATCATTAATAGACCTAAAAATCATAAATTATTAAAGATAACCGGTTAAAAGTTCCGAATCTAGGCAAAAAATTTTAAAATAAGTCAATTTTTTAAATACAAATTTATATCATAGTCATGAAACATTGTTTTAATATAAAATAATTGAGAATTATATAAATAGCCAAAGTAAAGACAATTTGCGAAACCTTCTTTAATTTATTTAAATTTATTTTTTTGTTAAGAAGATACTTTATCAATTATAATATATATAAAAAGCTTAAAATTTGTCCTGTATTAATATAACTAGTGCCATTGCATTAATTTACATTGGTAGACAAAATTAATAATTTTAAGAATATTTTTTTATTTTAATATAGAACAGTTTCAAATATTACACAGATCAACAAATGTTTATAAGTTATGAAATAACTACATAGTTCAAACCTACCATCTTAGGGATTTTCAAATCTGTTTACCATTTTTTCTAATTAAACTTAGTAGGTCAGCTATAAACATTAAAAATTTTAGAAAAAATGTCAAACAAACAAAAATTCAAAAAAAAATTAGATTAAAAGCATATTCACAACAGCTAAATCGTTAAATGTGAACAATATTTTTATTAACGTCGTATATAAGTGTTGATTCGAATTCTGGATATTTTAAATGCTGATGGAGCTTGATATACTAAAAAATTTATTTCATATTATTTGAGATGATAAATATTAATTTGTAATGAAAAAAAGACTTTTGAACTTTTTCTTGTTTAGGGTAATCTCGCGCGAAATCCGACAATTTGGCCATTTTTCGATACAAACGTAGCAAAATAGCTAAAGGCGAAGGAAACTTTGGAAAACCAATTTAGATAAGGCCAAATTTTTACATCAGGATCAAAAATTTCTTTCTGACATCGAAATTTGTCGTCCTTGTGTCCTGTGTAATTCATAAAAATGGTTTGTTTCATCTAAAATTATATTTTAATCATCGATTTTAGACTAAAATACATTTAACCATAACCCGTCGGAGATAATGTCAACCGCCCCCCCCCCCTCAAATCTTTCATATATAATGCCTCACTTTTTCTCGAGTAGTCTCTTTGTCTTTTATGCTTTCAACGAGACAACCTAAAAGCAAACACAGGGTGTATTATTTATTTTTAGTTTTTTTAGATAAAGTATTTAAAACTAATTAATTTACTCATAAAAATTCTGTAACTTTGGTTAGGAATTGATCATTGTCATTTTTATGTTTAAATTATTATATAATTTATATTTTTATATATTTGGGGTTTAGTTATCTAAATCTAAATATACATATGCAATAAACATTTTTATGATACATGTCGTTCAAACAAGACTTTTCATTTCAAAAAGCAACAACTGAAAATTACTAAATTGCCCCTGTTGACTTCGGCACTTTTTTACATCCGTTTTACTTGCGCATACTGAATTTCTTTCTAAAATATTAACATTTTTGATATGCGATTGAAAAATATTCGGGTGTAACAAATTAATAACAAACACATAGATTAAATAATAAAATTTTATAAAACGCATTAAACAATTAAATGTATTAATTCAAAAGCATTATCTGATTTAAATTTAGTTTATATGCATAAAACAGTTTTTATTTGTGTTTTTGTTGCGCCAACTTCTACCATATCTATTTATATCTTAACGTTATAAACTCATTGCGAATTGCCTGCTAAATTTTTAGAGCAACTTTATTCAAAATATGAGCCAAAAACTTCTAACAATTGATTAAAATTTTATCTCAGACGATCTATTTGGCAGTTTCTTGTAAAATTGTCTGGTTTTAACACCCACGACTTTATTTTTGTTGAAGTTATCTCTTAATTAGAAATATTAAGCTTATTTTTTATTAAAAATATATGAAGCGATTAATGTAAAAATAGAAAATGAGAGTTAAAATTTAGTACCGTAATAAATTTATTTTAAATTCACATTATTGTGGAAGCTATAATTTACAAATATGCACTTAATAGAGGGTAGAGTTATGTTTTTCATAGTTAAATGTACGAATTAACAATTTAAAAAATGGCTTTAAAAAACTATTGGTTTAATTAACAAATTAACGTATTAAATTAAAATTAACAAAAACGGTAATCCAGACAAGTCAATTTTTTTTATATCAATCAACGAAAGCCTTTGATAGCCAATCATGTGAAAATTAAAAATTTAATGAATAAATAAACATAGACATTTAAATTACAGGCATACGACCATTGCATATTGTTTATTTGCGTTAATTAAACGTGAGATTTTTGTAAGGAAGATATTTTCATTTTTATACAAATCATAAATTGTCCTATTCAAATGTATGTATAAGAGGACGTATACATGAAAAGCGTGTTACTGCGTAATTCAATATAAATGATTAATAGTTTAAATATAGTTATAAAAATATATATCACAACATGCAATGAAATAGAGGTTTTATTAAGTTGTGGCGTCGAGAATACAAACCATCAATTTTTGTTCTTTCAATTAAAATTCTGTCAAAAATACCAAAATACATAAACCAGTTTTCAAGACTTTCAAATGTATTTCATTAATCTCAACCAAAAATTCCCATTAAAATTAAGGTCATCAACATTCACATGTAAGGCAACAGGTTATATAAATATGTTTAAAAGCTAAGTGTATTTTCATGCACCCCAGGGGAACTAGAGGAAGCGCGTTTGGCAGTGGTCTGTAAAACGAAGGGCGACTGGGAATTTTGTTCATCGTGATAGATGCCATCATCAGAAGGTGAGACGATTAAAGATTTACGATTCGAATAGTTGAAGGAGGAGGTTTCACCTAAATAACATAAAAAAAATTATCTTTCGAGTCATATGGCATAGTTCAAAACAATATAATTATTAAAGCAAAAATAAAAAAAATAAAATTAAAATTCTAAAGAAAACAATCAGTAACTATGGGACTGTTTATGCATACAAATTTAGTAGATAATTGAAATAATATTTAATTTACTTTGTATATATAAATTAAATATTATTTCGATACCTCAAAATTAAAAAATGATACAATTATCCTGATTTTAAAACAAATGAATGTGCCTAACCTGTGGTTTTGTTTGTTTGGGATAAACTGTGACTAGATTTTGTGGGCGAGCAGGTAGTGGTGCGCGATATTGAGGCGTCCTAGTATCACATAATAAGACATAGTATAAATGTTGGCGGGTAATTTAGTTAATGCAACGTGCAATTTTGTTTTTTCGCGAAATTTGAAATGTATCTCAATTAAAAGGAGAATAATCGTAGTTATTTTATATTTTTGACTAAACGCCGTTAATCATAAGAATATAAGGTAACATTAATATTAATAAAACCCATTTAAGTCTATAAAAATAAAATATTATAATAATATTTATCTAACTCATTACTTCTTGAGTAATTCGACAAATATAATAAAAATATGGCATAATTGTTTTTTCAAAACTTCACTTTGCACGTGGCCTAAACTAAAAAATTAAAATACTCGTAAAATATATGAAAATAATATGCATAAATAACAGGTGATGCACGAATATGGCTGTGATGGGGATGGCCCTGATTGAGTTTATGACATGCAAGGGGATAAGTAACATCCAAATAGTGGTCTACTTTAGCTGTAGAAACTTCGTCATTAACATTAATAGTATCATCTATATGCTCGCCAAACGCTGGATTTTGCGGCTGAACAAGCTAAAAGCATTAAAAAATTCATGTTAATTATAGCATAATATAACATTTATGTAATAAAAAGATTCATATATTTAAACATTCATTAAAAAATACAAAAAGCAAATAGTCTTTCTTGATATAAATTTTGTAGTACTTGATCTGAATCAATTTTTTGTAAATGACACTGTTCAAATTTCGTGTTATGCATTTCGTTTTGTTCTTTCAAACCGCCTCTAAAAAGTAGTAAAAATTAACAAGCACATTTATAATCTTTAATTATAAGTAAATTTTAGGTTAAAAAAAATACGAATTCATTTAGATTTGTGTATATATCAGTTCGACAAATTTTTTAGATAAGTAAGCAAATTATGATCAAACCTACTATATCTTATGGATCGTCGAATGATTTAGTAACTTAGTAAGCCAGTTAGTTGTAATAAATAAAAAGGAATAAAAAAACTAAAAAAAAACTATTTACTACAGTTTAACTGTTTATTTTTAACTTCAGATCAGAATTTTATAAACCGACAAAAAATCGTACTTTGTAACTTGATATACTTAAATATTTAATATTTCATTATTTATGATTAATGAGTAATGTTAAACTGCATTTTTTTTCTTAAAATTTCTCAAGGTAGGAAAATCTGTCTATTTTGCCAAATTCGGTCATTTTATCAATTGTCGCGATTCTCTAAGATTCAAGAAGGAAAAAACTTTAGGGATGAAGCCATAGTTCAAATTCTAAATCCAAATATTCCTTAAATTTTGCAGACCTGTGTAATAAATCTAAATATAATTTTCAATAACAAAAGCCCTAACTCTTCGTCTTCACTGGCATTCAGATCCTTAGCTAAGTGGTTCCATTCAGAATCGCCAGAACGGGTGGTATATTGTACACTTTGAACCGAACAGTTTGCCAACGCGTCATTAACATTCTTCAGGGAAGCGTCGAGGCAGCAATAGTTACTTTGATGAAAATCATCGTTGGCTGTGATATGGTCACCAATTTTGTGTATCCGCTCAACTTTGTTAGGTATGGGCTTGCCGTCAGTATTAAAGGCATTATTAGATGATATCGGGATTGTTGAGCAATTAGGAGGAGGTGTAGGCTGATTAACTGCGGGAATTGGTCGCTTTTTACCTGCGTGTTTTTCGTTATTCGACATTTCATCTATAATTAGGGTTATTAAATAATATTCAAACATAAATATTGATGCGTTAAATAAGTTTGTAGCTTTGAATAGTAGCAGACATATGAGATTAACGAAAAATGGGTAAATATGGATACCGGTTAATCTAATGGAAGGTAAGAAGTAAGTTTTTGTATTAGTGGAAGCTGGCACTCGAATGTCAATATTTTCGTTGTGTTGGTTCGCGGGCTTGTTCGATACATCCGCAACAATTTTTGTTTTAGCCAAAGCTGGCGCTTGTAATCTAGGCTCCTTAGCCGCTGATGTGGAAGGAGGGAGTGGAATAACAGACGGTTTGAAATTACACAACTCTTCGGGCTTGGTAACAAACTCTTTAAGTTTGGCTGCAGAATCGGGCGACTGGCCCACTTTACCGAGACCAATGTGTGGGGCTTCCGAGGTGGAATGTGGAACTAATTGGGGCTTGTTTGGGTGACGAGACGTGGGTATGTAATATCCATTGGTCTGCTTAGTTGTAGTGGTATGACCGGTGTCGTTAGGTTCTAAATGGTATGTAAAATTTTAATAATCTTAAAATAACACTTTGTCAATCTATAGCAAAATTCAGTGTTAATATTTCATATATAAGAGGGGTTAGGAAATCTCATTGCAGTTTATTGTGGTATAATACTCTACCAAACAGTTAATAAACAATTTTCAGCATCTTTTCTTTTGTTTTTCTCTTTGTAAATAGAATTTTTAAGACCACAATATTTTTAACAAATACAATCATGTATTTTACCATCAGAAAAACTCCCATCAGTAACATAAATGAGAATAACTAAAAAAATATTATTCCAAATGACCAATATAATTTCTAATTGATCCACAAGTGCTTTATAGATTTTTTTAATATTTAATCTTACCCTAAATTAGTTAATACACCCCACATCGCCATTCCTTAGTGATTCACGTTTTCAAGCATAAATAATAAATTGTTACAAAAGCAAACCTAATAAAAAAATGTAGAGGTTACAAAACTCTAATGAGCTTAGACTCAATTGTTTTTTGTGGCGTTTAAATTAAGTAAGTGCACAATACTCGTTTAAGATCAAAGTTTAAGCCAATTTTCTATAATTCGATAAAAAGTTTCAAATTAACTTGAATTCTTTAAACTTATTTGAAGATTTTTGTTTTTTTCCCAAATCAACAAAAAAAAACGAGTTCACACTCAAATTACAATGAGAATATGGGTTTATTAACAATATTAGTCCTTTTAAATAAAAAGGCTGCCTTTACTTTTACGATGTTTGTCTACCAACGAAGATTCGGAATCTAGGGGGACCTTGTCGGGGTTGCAACCATTTGTGGTTAAGGGTTGGGGGTGCATAGCAGAGGAATGTTTATGGTGACTACTATGGTGGCCGTGAGAATGATGATGATGGGATGGATGATGGTGCCCGTGAGGTTGACGATAGCCTGTTTGGTGGAGTAAGGAGTGGTGAGTATGGTGCTTGGAGGTCGCCGTACCCTTCGTGACCGCGTTAGAGTGATCAGCTGTAGCTGACGGTGCTTCGGTTCCTTGTGAATATATATAAAAAAAATAAGTTGATAAAAAACGAAGAAGGTTAATGAGGGCACATCGAGTGCTTTTTCTCAAAAAAATGTTAAATTCAACTATAACACAGGTCACCAAATTTTTAAGAGTTATGAGCTATTGAGAGATCCCTGCCATCTTAGGAATTTTAAACTTACCGTTGTTTTCTAATCAAACTTAGTAAGTCAGCTATAAACATTAAAAATTTTAAAAAAAATGTCAAAAAAACAAAAAAGATTCAAAACCAAAAATAAATTCAAATTTTGTTTTTGCATATTCACAACACCATTAAATTCATTTTGTTTTTGCATATTCACTTTTTTTTTCCAATCCATTCTAATTTTCGACTTAAATTCTTATAAATTCAAATTTTGTTTTTGCATATTCACAACACCATTAAATTCAAACTTCCAATAATATTCTTATAAACGACCGACAATATATTGTTCCGCATTTTTTGATGAAAAGTATTCTGTATTATCTAAATGCTAATGTAAGAGCTTAGTATACTAAAAAATTTTGTCATTATTTAAAATGATAAATATTAACTAAAGAGATTTTTATATGAAAAAAAAAATTCTAAAATTATTTCTTTTAGGGTATTCTCGAGGTCGCAAAATCTGTCAATTTGGTCAAAAAAGCCAATTTTTCCGATATGAACGGATCTAAGAAGCCAAAGGGGGAAAAACTAAGAAAACAGAAAATATATAATATGGCTATCATGGAGATGCATTCTTTTATATTTTCATTAACTTATTTTTGTGACATTAATATTTGTTGACCTGTGTAATTCGACAAAATAAATCATGACAACACTACAACCAAAAAACTATTATTATTAATATGAGATTTTTATATTCAACCATAAATATTAAAGCCATCGTTATTGGTTAGCGGATCACCGGCTATTTCGACAGCCGTGATTTCAAATCGCGTAGTACTAGATCGATTCGGTGCCCCTTCTCCTCCGCCTCGAATGTTGGATCCACCACCTAAAGTATTGTTATTCTCCGCAACGGGACGTTCGTGATGTTTGTGCGAACGATGAGCATGATGATGATTAGGTGCCTGGGCCAGGAGAAGTTTTTCATTGTCGTATTCGTAATGATTCCCCCGAAGTCGGTCGTGCCGGGCCACACCACCCCCGAGCCTATGCGAATGATGGTTGTGGTGATGGTGGTGCTTCACGGTGGTCAAGGATGGGGGCAGGGGAGTCTGGGGTGTGACGGGTGAATGAACGATATTTTCGGGTAGAGGGGCGTTTGCGTTATTGTCTTGTTGTGGTGTGTGGTATAAAAAAATTTATAGATTTATAAACACATGTTGATGAAAATGTAAAGAGTTATTATAAGTTTTTCTATATGTTCACAAATTAATTTGAAACAATTTTTAGTTCATTTTTATCCTTTTACGTATGATCAAATAAGTTTTTGACCAAATCAAAAGTATAAATTAAATTATTAAGAATTTATGATTATAAAATAAAGATAACAACTAAAGCAGTGTACTAGTTATCATCAATTTTATAAGAAAAAAAATATTTAGATTAATAATTAATATTACTGTGGCGAATATGGCAGCAAGATTGATTATTTATGGTCGGGTTATTATTATCATCATTGTTTTTGTTGTCGTTCAAAGCGTCAGGGTGTAAAATATGGGTACGGATGCATCCTGGCGGATAATCTTGAGTCGGATGACGTCTGGGAACAAAAAAAGAAATTAAAAATCTCGAAACTGTTTTAATAATTATAGATGTCGAAAAATAAACACATTTATTATTAAAAAAAATTCTAGATTTAACTAATATAGCTTAAAATGTTAGTTTATTTTAAAGGTAACGATTTTATGATATAATTTCTTAAATACAAAAAATATTAGATAACAAAAAGAGTTGTTTTAAATAACAATACAGTAAAAACATTAAAAACAAACTTTTTCCATTGGGCCAAAACTTCGGGTGAGATGGGCGAGGAATTTTCAAGATTTAGAGGTCTGATGTTATGATCTTTTGTTTCGTTTACGTTATTATTGCTAAGAGGTGGTATTTCTTTTGTGCCCTCGTGTGGAGTAGGATCAACTAAGTCACCTGATCCCGTTCCCCGCTTCATGTGACTTTCGATGGAATTTAGTGTTGGGAGGTACTTGGTAGGGGATATGCAACGCGTCAGCTCTTTCTTATCGCTGGTCACCTTAAAATATATGGATAAAGGCACCTCAACCAAAGCAAATCCGGGAGGGGTACTCCATTTCGAATTGGCTAAATTTTTCATGTAACACATTAAAAAAGAGTAACTTATAATCTAGTTAGTAAAGTTTTTTAAACGGAAGTGATTTTAACGAAGTTATAGGGGCAAAAGCAAAAAAATTTCATTACCATGAATTTTCACATTTGATGCAACTTTTGAGGATATAAGGTCAAAAAGCTATATAGCTAAAAGGCACCAAAAGTTTGGGTTTTTAAAAAGGACAATATGAGGGTATCTTGCATGTGTTTATTATTTTAATATTATTTTTTTGAATTTAACAATTTTGTAAAGAACATTCAATTCGATATAACTAAAAAAACGTATTTTTGAATTTCTTAAAAAATTGCTAAAATACAGTCCTTAGTATTCATTATTAATATGTGAACTCAAAAGTATGGGACCGACTAGACTTTTTAAAAAATTCAAAAAAAAAATTTTTTTTTTGATTTTTAGACAAAAATTTGCTCCCTGTACTATATTAAAATATTTAAAAGTGCCAAATTTGTTTATATATAAGAAGTTAGACATAGGGGCAAATATGTTAGGCTATAACAGTTTTATTAATTTGATTCAAACTATGATCAATTTTGGAAAGAAAAGGGGAACTTTAGAACAAAAAAATTGGTAATTTTCAGTATTTTACTCCTATCTTCTAAGCCGACTTTCTGGGTCACTACCAAACCAATTTGAAAATTTAAAACTGCATTTTATACATAAAACATCACTATATAACATATATTTCCCCCAACATTTTTTAACGTACCCATAGCTTTTTATGAAATAAAAACAAAAGTTTGCCAAGTATTTTGAAATTTTAAGGTGTAAAAAATAAAAAGTTAAAATTTGTATGCTTATATTTGTTAACTTTTACTAGTCATTTTTAGTTTGATGAACAATATTAGAATATGTACATAATTCTCAATATTTATCCTCGGCAAAATTCGAAAAATTTGTTAAATTTATTGTATAAAAAAATTTAAGAGGATTTTAGAAAAAATAATAAGGTTAAAAAATTTGTAAAAATTAATTTTTTTCTATTAATTAATAGTTTTTAAATAAAACAGCCTCAACAACGTTAAATTTGACAAAAATAAGTAAAATAGAATATATTTGGCCTATTTAGAATGTTATGATTTAACAGATTTTCTTTTTTTATGATTATCAACAAACTTAAAATAAACGTAAAAAGTCAATTATTTTATGAAACATAGTGATATGGTTTTTTGATATTATAACTGCATAAAAGAAGTCAATTTTAGGGTTAAACAACCTTAAATGATTATAACGGGCAGAATTAGCTTCAATGATGAATTTTAAGACTAAATATTAGACCCAATTTAATATAAACAAAATATAGACATTCAGTCTTTTTTACTAATTTTTACAAATGCCAAATAAGTTTTTGAAAGGCTATTTAGAGCAAGGAACACCATATATATCTAACTGACCTTAATAAAGTTTAAAAACCAACAATTTAAGTTCCAATATTTTAGTTTTATAATATAGACGCACTAAACCTATTAAAGAAAGAGGAAATATTACTGTTACTTGATTCTATGGGCATATAGATTTGGGCATTGACCTAAAGTTTTTTATAACTAAATGTGTTCCTTACGAGTTTTAACACAAAAATGTGTTTTAATAAATACATTAAATTACTAATTTAATAAAAATAATGAAAGGATTTAATAATCTCATTTTTTTATAATTTACCTATCTAGTTCTTTTAAGATTTTCTATACATAACATATATACTATTTTTTTAACACTTTAACAGGCAAAATATGACTGATTATATAGGTTCTAGATATTTTTAGATAATTTTGCCAAAATAATAAAAAAATAAGCTTGCACAGACGAATACAATCTGCGTTAGTTTTTTGACACCTGAAAATTTGCTGTTTTTTATTTAGGTATTTTTATTGTAGAAGCGTCAAAATCGAGTGAAAAAATGTGGGGCTATTATATGTTATTAAGCAATATTTCATCTATAAAATAAATGTTAAATATTAAAAAAAGGTTGGCTGGTTTACCAGAAAGTCGATTTTGAAAACAGGCAAAATTTTCACTTTTTTCGGTTTTAAGGTTCACTTTTTCATTGTAAATTTAATAATGGTAGTAATTAATTAAATCAAACTATTATGGTCTAACATAATTGCCCATATGTCCTGCTTTTTGAATACTGTCTAATTTGGCACATTGGCATATTCTAATATAGTGCAAAGGGCATAAATGTGTCCCAAAATTAGTGCAAAAAATTGATTTTTTTAAATTTTGTAAAAAGTCATGCCGGTCCCAAACTTTTTAAATCATATATTTATTAACATTATTAAGGGCCATATTATATAAATTTTTCAGAAAATTCAAAGATACGTTTTTTGAGCTATTTGTGTCTAAACTTGACTTTAATTTTTTGGTAACTTAAAAAAAAATTTTTTTAAATATTTTTTGCATCTAAGGTAGCCCTTATTACTATCTTCAAAATAAAAAAAAATTATGACTCTAGCTACAATACTTTTGATGATACATGCGCGTAAAGTTGCCTCAAATTTTTTTTTGCAAAAAAATGAAAAATATTTTTGCTCATATCTCGGTCAAAAATCACTTCCGGTCAAAAGAAATTTAGGTTTTTATCAGCACCCTAAGACCCTACCATTGTACCAAATTTCAGCCAAAACTGAGATTTCAAGGGAAAAAGTTTGTCGATTTGAGGTGGAATTGACCATATAGATATAGGCAAGTTAACCAAAGAAAATCCTATGCTATTCCATATCGAAATAAAATTTTTTATGTAACACATTTAAAAAAATTAAACAAATTTTAACAATTTATATGTTTTATTGCATACATGATTCTTTACATAATTTTTAATATATATGGTTCCTAAAGCTATTTTTAACCCAAAAGGCACCATGGGGCTTTTAAAAATGTCAGTTATGATGGGTAAAAATTCTGCTTTGTCAAATCAAATAATTTACCGCACACATAGTTGCTAATATAAAACTTAAATGGTTATATCAAATAAAACATCGTATAAAGTTGATAGTCAACCCTTAAAAATTTTATAGAATAAAATTACCTTTAGCCTCTACAAAGGAAATTTGTGTGTCCCAATACAACTTTTAATAACTCTTATAAAATTATTTAAAGAAGCTTGAAAAATTTAAACAAAAAATATGAAGTAACTTTTTTAAGCTTTTTGACGTTCCAATCAAAGAGGTAATCGTATTTAAGTTTTTTAGAATGGCTTAGAGAGCGAAACATTTTGCGCAGGTATATATAATCGGGTCGTTCTTCGAACGCCAAGTGCATCGAGTATTTCATGTAGGCTTGGAATTCCACTGTATTAAGAAACATAAATGATAATAGGAATAAAAAAACTTTATTAATTCATCAACTCGTTAAAAAACATAATGTTATAAAGAATTAAAATAAATAAGAAATGAAATATAAAAGATATTTCGTTTACAAGTGGTTACCTTCTTTAGTTTAAAAATATAAAATAAAATTACAAATGTATTTCATACATACATAAAAATATACAATATTAAAATTATCTTTAAATTTAACTTTTGCATGAAACATTTTGAAACAAGTTTTTTTTGTAATGTTTTTTAACGAGTTGATGGATTAAGTTTTAAAATTTTAATCTCGTTACTTTATTTTATAAATAATAAAAATTAAGAATGATTTCAATATAACAAACTTGAGCACATATCACGTATAACCAAAAAAAATATATGAACTTATGCAATTTCAACATGTATTAACAATTTTATAGACATTTAAGCTATCATTAAACTTTTCCCTTAAAATTCCTATATCCGTTATCTTTATATGCTTAGGACTTTTAAGGTTTAAAAATAAATGGTCTAATGTGTGACACAAGAAAAAAAAATTATTACTCAAAATATCATATATTGGCAATGTCACGTGAGAAAAAAATGGCAAGTATTTTTTATTTCAATATCTTTTATTTGCCATTTGATTTGTTCTTTCCATTTAATTCGTTACTACAGCAAAAAGGCCGCAAATAGTTTAAAAAATCCAACCCTCCAAATACTAAGAATGTCATAGTTGCATGGAATTAATAAGGAAGCTCACTAGGTAGATCCGAACAGAGCTGCCCAATCGAGGTTGACATTTTTTTCTCCATTATCTTTTCGTATTTCTGTCGTTTATTGACAGCCTTAAGCCCTTGCCAAGGCAAGTAACCCTTGATAAAATATATGAGCACGTAGCCTAGGGATACCAGATCGTCGCGCCTGCTTTGTTCTAGATCCAAATAAAAATTAAAATTTCAATTATTGACAAACAAGTGAACTTAAAAAAACATGGGAAAAAATTCGTAATATCTTTTATTAATGTAATGGAACACATAATTTAAATTAACCCAATGATTTTTAAGCCTGAAACAAAAAATTGGAAAAAATTAAAAGATATCAAAATAAAAAATTTATACTCAAACTATGATTTTATACATAAAAAAAATTTTAAAAACTAAATTAAGAAAATTACCTATGCCCACGTGAGTATTTATACTCGCGTATCGGGCGGTCCCAGTGAGATTTTTGTCGTCCCGGTAAGGGATGTGCTTGGATTTGTCGGCCATGTACTTTTTAGCGAGCCCAAAATCGATGAGGTGAACCGTGTTTCCCTTCTTCCCGAGACCCATGAGGAAGTTGTCCGGTTTCAGGTCCCGGTGGATGAAATGCCTTTCGTGCATGGTTTGGACACGATCAATCTAAGGAGGAATCACAAATAAAATATTGTCATGAAATGCTAATTTAATTGTTTTATTAATATTATTATATTTAAGCAGTGTCCTAAATTTGGATAGTTTTTTTTTTGTAAATGAGATTTCCTAACGTTCTATCAATGGCGCCGAGGCAATAATGCAAAATGCCTTTATATAACCATGATTCAAGTGTTTTTACACACATTTTTCGGAAAAGTGAAAACGTAATTATAATTGGCCTAAAATAGTCGGTTATTTTTTTAATCATTGCTATCATTCTTGTGAATTTTATTTTTTTATTATATATTTATTATTATTGTATGTATTATTTTAATTATTATTGTTTATTTAATTATTATAGGTTTTTAATTATTTTTATTTTCATTGCAATATGTTTGTACAATATTAAATGTTTAATTTCCTTAACATATTTATTAATTATACGATGTCCTAAGTTGATTGAATAATTTATTTACTGCGCACATTTAATTAGCTTCGAGGTATGTTTCAAATGACAAATATCTAGAACTGGTCTTAACAATAAACTTGTGATTGCAAAAACACATTTATAACAAGGCAGTAACCTTGAAAATAAAACAAGTTATGATCTTTTTGACGCGTAAAATAAAGCATGTAATCGCTATCTATTTAAATTCAAAGAATGTAAATGATGATAACGGAAAAAACAAAACAGAAAACAGTTATATTACTTTATTTAGCTAAAAAAAATTAAATTTCTGTAATTTAGGAAATTTCAAAATTTTTTAAACGTTTAAGCATATTTTAATTTGGTAAAAAGACTAGGCAACCAAACCATTTTTTTAAACATTGAGTCCCAGCGTGCTAAAAAATAGGTTAATAATTGAAAAAAAACTTGGTGAAACAAGGTTAAATATAACAGGCATAAATAACGACACAATTAGTTACAACTGCTATAAGCCTAAAAGCAAATGAAAATAAGCCCATTTTGGATCTAGAAAAAATTAAGTAAAAATAATAGGGAGATTTATTGGGTAAAGCAAAATTATCAAGGTTAATTTCTTAAATTTGATCTTCATTAAAGATCCTTTTTTTAAAAAACATAAAAATAAGTTTATCCCAAAGAAATTGAAATTTTTCTAAGTTCTGTCTAAATGGGCTCGTAAACTCTTATAAAGCAAGATGTAACAACCAGTTGATCGGCCAACAGGAGGACTGTTTTAAGGGAAAACTTTCTTGAGCAATAGTTGAATAAGTCTTCAAGACTAGGTCCCAGGAGTTCCAACACCATGACATTGTATTCATCTTCGCGGCCATACCAGTAAAGGACGGGAATCCCAGCTACAAATTAATTATAAATTTAAAGAGATATTAAATATTCTATTCTTTAATGGAATTTGTATAAGATTTATTTAATGTTAAATTTTTCTAATAGAACCTTCATGCCTAAATTAAGTAGAAAAATTAAAGCGTAGGTGGTGCAATTGAAAAGCAAATAGAAAAATAGTAAAAATAATATAAATTAAAAAAATATATTTAATTTTAAGGCGCTTTTGAAGTTGAACAATAGTAAAAATAATATAAATTAAAAAAATATATTTAATTATAAGGCGCTTTTGAAGCTCAATTAATATTTCAAAAAAATATAAAAAAAAATTTCTTAACATAAAAAGCATTTTTACAAAAAGTCACCAATATTAATTATTAGCATTAAAAAGACTGTTTCTGCAATAAGTTCTTTAAAAATTTAATTTTTTTTTTAAAACCCTACAATTTTAAAATCTTTGGCAAAAATGAAAAAACTCTAAACGCGCCCTAAAGTATAGAAACAAACAAATATGTGCTTAAAGGCGTATTTAAGCTGCTTTCTTGATTATTTTACGTTCCCTCAATGTTAACCTTTTTGTGTCCATCAGAATTACCAAATGGTAAAAACTTCGATATATCCAATAAGTTTGCAAAAATGCAATATTAGAAATATCTTAATGCACCTCTCTAACCATTGAAAACAAAGGGCCGTTGCTACTAATAATCCACCCCTAATCCCACTGGGAAAGGAAGAATCTAATTATGTGAAAATACTAGCGCGACAGTCAGACAATAAAGTAATCTAGTCGAAAACATAAGATACTAATGGAAAAAAAATAGAAGAATTCATTTTAAAAAAGGATATAGAAATGAAAAACCAGTAGGCAAGTATTAATATAATTTATTAGCATATAAATTAAAAAAAAAGAAATTTTCTCAATTTGTAGAACATGTAATTAGGATGATTCGATATTAATATACCTTAAAATATTTATAAATAGTCTAACAGACCATAAGAGCTAATGACAAATTCAAAGAATTACTATCATATCCAAAAAATAAAAATAAAAATGGTAAAAATTTTCCTTTAAGTAAATTGCATTATTTCCAGAGGTTAGTTTATATATGTCCGGCCCGCTGGCAGTTAAAATTTTAGGCTTGGCATGTCAACTTATTTTAAATTTCTCATTTCACAAAGATAATGCTGATATAAACTTTCCATTTATATAAGAAATAATGTAGTATATTAATTCTGGAACAAAAATAGATAGGTAAAATTTAAAAGAAAGATTTTGGTTTAGGGTCATGTATTTTTTTATTTTTGTTTTTCCAAAAATTGATTATAAACACAAGTAAATCATAGTTATATATAAGAATTTTGACAGAAGGCGTTAAACTTAAGGGCAGGTTCAAAATATTTTGATTTTTTGCAAAAAAAAGGGAAGGTATGTTTTTTTTTGCATGAGAGAGAAAAATAATAAGTTTTAAACTGTTTTTGAAAAAACGCAGTGTGTAAATTAAAGGATGTAAAACAAAATATGTTTCAAGTTAATTGTTTAGAAATTATAGATGTTTAATATTTTATTTTTTTTCGGCTAATTATGATTTCTATATGCGACCAAGAAAAAGTAGTAATTTGATTTATGACTTTGTATCCTTAAACCATGGCAAAATAATTTTTTAAATGTGCTGACTGAAATTACATTTTTGAGTTCGGCGTGGGCTTACAGGATCAATTAGAAAACCAACATAAAACACCTGCAAAAGGCACAATCACCCACCCCTCAAAGTTGGTGAGAAAGATCCAAGTCTAATTAGGGTAATTTAGCTTAAAATAGATGGTCGGGGACAAATGTATAGTAAATTTTCAAGAATGAAAAAGTACAGGAAGCTAAAATTGGTTCTTATGGCCAAAGAAGCTTAATGGTTAACCTACCTGAAAACGCAACTAAAAAAATTGGCTCGCGCAATAGACTTGTCGTTACCCCAATCCATTTCCTTCAATTATGGGCGCCTGACCCATGTAGACTTTGACCTTTGAAACCCGCAGGCAATTAGTATTGCGTCATATTAAGCTTGCAAGGCGGTCTATTCGGTAGGCCCTCTTTAAGGCATTTAATTTATAAATTTGCTCGATTGGTGTAAAAACTAGCTTCAAAAAGACAATTTGTAATCAGGAAACGCACCTAAAATTTCTTGATTGGTCTTAAAAGGTATGTCAAAAAAAAGACTTTGAGCCTAAAATTAATCAGGTAAGAACGGATAAAGTTTTGAGATATTACAGTGAATCGCTAATTAAATTTTAAAAAGTTAAAAAAGCTGAAAAAATAGCCAAACGACTCGTTAAGTACAAAAAATGCAAATTATTGTAGAAGGCAGGTTGGAATCGGCCAAAAATAAAATCAGACACAAATTTCATATTTCTATCTCAAAACCTTTCAAAAAATCGAACAAAAGGAAAATTTGAGACAAGTGACAGAATAATCCCATTATATATATATAAAACATGCCATCTTTTAAAAAAAAATCACAACAATCTTAATATCCATCCAATAAATTAGATTGGCCATTATAGGTATAAGAAATATAAGTAAAAATTTATCCAAAGATTTATCAAATCAAACTGTAGACACAAAATAATATGTAATCTGTCATATTAGGGACAATTCAAAAAGTCGTGAGGACCATATTCAATTTTTGAGAGATGTTGGCTAAATATATTGTAACTTGATTAGAACACGCCTTTTTTCTAAATATCTAACTTTCTCTAATTCAAGGCTATTCTTTCGTTCCGAGAAAAAAGGCTATAATCAAGACGATAAGGATCATTTTTCAAAAAAGGAAAACGGTTGTAACTGGTGATTCTCTATGTTTCGTCTAACAACTGCAGTTTGTGAACGTTTTAGAACGATTTAACCGATTGCGAGGAAAAATTGAAAATTAAATGTCAATTTTTATCCAGAATATATACCATGATTAGGACAAAGAAAGTTAACGAAATAAATAAATTTAAAAAGTGTTCAGTGCTTAATCAAAAAAATTCCAAATTTCATAATTTTTAAGTCCATAATAAGCACGTAGTGACTACAAAATTATATTCGTTCGATATTTATATTTTAATACAAATAACAAAATATTTATTTTTAATAAAGAAATTTAAGAGTAAACTGTAATTTATCGTTAGCTCAGGACCATTAAAGCATAACTTTACATATATTTAATAGAAATATATATTTTTTTAAATCTTTTTGTGCTTTTACAATCACCTGGCTTATTTCATGAGTGACCATTATGAAAGACCAATATGCTTTTAAAAGCCCATGGGTGGCGAAAAGGCTCCCAAGAAAATTTTTTAGGCATATTGGTTAAAAAATACTGTTGTAAAAAATAAATTTAAAGCACCTGACAACAGTTTGCAGCGACGCCGGTCCAGTTGGTGCCTTCCCCCCCCCCCCCCCCGTTTGTGGTTAAACCATTAGAAATAATTAAGGGTAAAATAAAGCTTTGGGTTAAAAACATGTCTTAACAGGCAAAAGGCCAATTTTCGGAATAATCTTTTTTAAATTATGGCACGTCAGAGTTTTCGTTTTTTGATTAAGAAAAAATAGAGGGATTTGGCTATAAATATTTTAAGAATCTCACCTTATTCCATTACAATTGACCTTCCTAATCTTCAAAATATTTGAAACACATAACGGATCTAAAAAATTGTTTTCCCCTATTTCAGGTTGACTGGGCGGTACCGCTTTTATTAACAAACTGCCCAAGATATGTCAAGAAGTATATTGTTAGAGTTACCTGGGGTGTGACTCAACAATTGGATGATAATGCGTTAATGATACTCCTTATATGTAAGTGCATATCAGGAATATGAGGATAAGGATGAGAAAAACGACTAAAACAATCAACACTTCAATCTCCATATGAAGAATATCAATTAGGCACAAAAACAAATTTGGACCAAAACTATAAAAATATAATAATGTAATATTATAGGAGAGGTTTTTACGAGCAATGAGTTAAATTGATTTTTTTCTTATAAAACTATTGTTATACAGCCGGCGTACGGTTATGTTGGTGCGTTATAATCGCGAAAAATAGAATTCCTGAAGATGAAATTCGGATATTTTCGTAAAACTTCGCGAGCAGCTAGTAGTTACATGATCAGAAATATGGCCATGAACAGTGTTATAAGTTTAAATTATATTTTAGAAATTTGATCACTTAAAAAATATCGAAAAATTTGTTTTTGTTTTTATTAACATTAGCCAATTTTTAAATGTTATTTTAGGTAATCAGTGAATCGCTGATATTATGTTATGACATTGTCAAACGAAAATTAAAATAGTGTTGACTATTCCCAAATATAAATTAAAGGAAGAATATTACAAAATTACAAGTAGAGTTTCATAAGAAATTATTTTTTTTGCTGAGTTAGCCATTAATACCTAATTTAAAAAGTATTTTTAGTAGGCTTAATTAAATAGGGATTTAGTTTTCTAAATAGATCGAAGTTGGTCGATGGGAATACTTTTCTGTGAATTCATTAATCCTCTACGATGCAAATAAAAATTTAGCCAATGGATTACAGCAAGAATTGTTGAAGATTAAGAAGCGGAATTAAGTTTTTGTGCATGAAGAACGGTCAATGTTCCAATTTTTGGATTTCACGCGATATAAATGACTTTAAAACGCCAATATGAAGTTAGTAGGCTCAAACTAGACAAAGCAGCTTTAATGAGTTTATGGAATCGCTAGAAACTTTTTTAGGAATACGAAAAATGTTGTATAACAATCAAAAAAATTTGTAAGTGAAGTATATATATCGAAATAATATATATAATAATGTTATTCTTTAAATATGATCGCTGGTCGTATGTTTATTTATTTTAGAAACTTGCAATGGCATTTTTATGCTAAAAAGCATACTGTTAGGTTTTGCAGTTAATATAATAAAGAGTTAATATATTCATGATCAGTAGTCATCTTAGTGATAAATCTAGTTCAATTCTCTCGAAAAAACAAAAAAGTAAAAGTATGAAATAAGAGGACACATATTAAGTGTGACAGGAACACTGTAGTAAAGAGTTCTCCAAGAAAGGCATCGCTACATGATATATGGAAAATGGGGGAAAACAAAACGGGATGTGATGGGGGCCATGTTTTAAATGGGAAAAATTAGGTCACACCACTTAAATAGAAGGATAAAAAAAATTGGGCTCATAAACGGTGACCCGTGTGCCACTATATATAATAACATGTAAGGGGACGAGTTTAAACCGTGCCATGATATTCTGGCCCGGCCCGAACATATTTTTAATTGCCCAGCCGGAATTTGGAATTTTAAGGCCCGGCCCGATCGAATTTACAAGCTAATATGTTTAGTTTCAAAGTATAGCGGTAAAACCCTTCGTTGGAATAATTATCTAATTTTTAGTTTTTTTTTTAAATAATTGTTTAAAAAAAGACATTATAAGTAAAAACATCGGCCCGCGACCCGGCCCGTTTTTCATCCGTCAGGAAGGCTTTCAATAAGTAAAAACATTGGCCCGCGACCCGGGCCCTTTTTCGGCCCTCAGGAAGGCTTTTTTGTTTGGAATTTGATTTATAGTGGGAATATACACAAACCATGTATAACGCCCATGAAGTGTTTAAGCAACTGATAATATGGTCACTGAGTGACAAATAGTCTTAGCAAATTGTCCATTTAAAAAGCAATAAGTTACATGGTATTAGAAGAGAGATATAAGCGTTTTCCCCTTAAATTTTTAAGTTGCCTCTAAGTAGAATTAATGCCTGTTAAGTGAAATTACTCATAATTTCGTTTATTCTGGTTTCATAAACAAAATAAATTTTTTAGTTAGAATGATCCTAATTTAGCAAATTAAGGAACGGTTTAATAGATAGTATTGTAATTGATTAAGTATTTTTAATGGGTCATATATAATTAAAACATATATGACACTATTGGTGAGAAAAGCGTTAATTGCTTTTCCTGAGACGCAATTACTTTTGTATGTGGCAATGACTCATTCGTTGAACCTCTTGCCTTCTAATTCTTAACTTCAAAGCAAACGTTAATTTGATATGGCCTGGCCAACCCAAATGATTGTAGTTGAAAAGTTTATGCATGATAGATTCGCGTATAAAAACTCTAGATAAAGTCGATACCTAAAGCTTCGCCGGCCGGCCGTCCCTAAAGCCGGGCTGATCAAGGCCAGGCCTATATTAAAAGCAGCTTCAAATTTTTTTCCTCAATAATGTCTATTTGTTTTTAGCAAATTGATAAATGTCATCGGAACTTCGGCATAATGTATATGATTAGTAATAAATTACAAATTGCTTATTAATATATTTTCAGACCGTTTTATTATCACGGGCCGAAAAAAACAAAGTCTTGGGCAGGACATGGCCGACCTGGGCCTAAGTTAAATGTGGTTGAAGTTTAATTGGGACATGTTTAATTTTTCGTAAATTAGACGCCGCATAAAAACTGTTTAAATTCGTTCTATTATTTTACATAATTTTGTATCTTAAAGGGCTATATAAATAGATTTATACATAGGGAAGTGTTTTTATTTTTTAAAATATTCACAATTTTAAAAATTTTATTTTCAAATTTATTTATCACATAAAATCTTTTCTAAATTAATTTTTTTTAATTTTCAAAATTTTAAAATATTCTTTCTTATGTATTTACCATTTGTTTCATCTTAATTTTTAGTTAGGCCGTGTCTTGTAATATTTTAATGTTTCTCGCGAATTCAAAAACAATGGGATTTCACATTAATCGAAACGCGTTTTAAAGTGTTTTAGTAATGGCGCCGAGGCAATATTGCATAATTGTATAAACATGGTGTTTTATACTCATTTTTGGGAAATATTAAAGTGATTTGTTTTATCAAATTCGACAGTAAACGTACCTATATTTTAAATAAATAAGCAGCTGTTTTAATTTCAACATAAAAAAACAGAAGACACCTAAACAAGGGTAGGGCTTGGTATATGAGCCAAGGCCGACTTTATATAAACAAAACACAAGCCAAACGCCTAACTGGGTTTACATTTATTCTCGTAAAATGCCCCAAGTCTAGACCATTGATATATGGAAAAATATTTGGGTCAAATAGAATAAACAAGAATTCCCGATGCGTATGAAATTTTAATGCTATCCAATTAGGTTATATAATTTGTCTTATGGTTTAAATAACTTAAATACATACAGGCCACAGCTATATGCATATAATTGTTGCACAAGGTTTTCCCGCATATATAGAATTTAAAGGTATGTATATGGCCCGTTTGCGAATGTTTTAAAGTAAATTGCTTTGCGATTTGCAACAATGCCTCAAAACTATGCCCTAAAACAGAAACATAAAAATTTTTCCCATTTGTTAGCAAAAAAATCTATTACGTATAATTCATGAAAGTAGCCGTGTTATTGTTTTTATGTCAACCAAATTTTTTTAATTATGGTTAAACTAGAGTTTTTTCTAAGAACCTAAGGTCTGGATGCTACAGTGTTTGTCCAAAACGTGGACCGAGTCCAGCATATTGCGATAAAGATAAGAATTACACAAAATGTATATTTTTTAAATAAAATTTAAAAAAAAATTGTTTTTTATGAAATTGTATAAAATAATGGTATGATAATAAGTACTAAAAAATCAAATTAATTTAAAAACGTTATAAAATAGTATATTGGTAAAAATCAATTTTTAATTATTTAAATAAATTTTTTTTAAAACAACTTTGTTCAAATAGATTCACTAAAGTAAATTAATCAGAAATGTTATATGAAATTCAAAAATAATAAAAAAATATAAAATGAAAGAATTATATAGAAAAATCAAATTTTAAAAAAAGAATTATCTCTATGCAATAAATTCTAAATTAAGGAACCCTGAGTATTGCATGTTACATTACTTTTTTTGAAAAAATTTTCATTGTTAAAAACCTTATTACAAGCGGTAGCTAATCCTAATTATAAAAGCACTAAAATTTTTGGAAAAATTAAAATAAAAATAGCTTTTTAAAAAATATCTAAAAACATTGGCTAAGTTCCCTGAGTAAAAGAAATAATAGTTTTAATTATATAAAAATATAAATTTCTATTTGTTGGCTAATGAACAAGCTATAAAAAAATTTATATATAAATAAAAATTTATTTTAAATGACATGTGTATTAATTGCATGCCCATATATACAGAATAGTTATAAACATGTTAAAAAAATTAAAAATTATTTAGATTACAGTAATATTCATTCATAAATATATAATATTTTATTTTATTTTTTCATTTTATAAAATTAGTGGTTTTTGTAATGAAATCCATTTTTTGGTCTCTAAATAACTAAATTAATTAATTTTAAAAACTTCTTTAAATATGTTTTTATAAGGGATTAATATCTAAAAGATTTTTTGCTCTCATTAATAGT
>CM060244.1:16031294-16137356 GCA_030555515.1 Acutogordius australiensis
GCGTTAATTGCTTTTCCTGAGACGCAATTACTTTTGTATGTGGCAATGACTCATTCGTTGAACCTCTTGCCTTCTAATTCTTAACTTCAAAGCAAACGTTAATTTGATATGGCCTGGCCAACCCAAATGATTGTAGTTGAAAAGTTTATGCATGATAGATTCGCGTATAAAAACTCTAGATAAAGTCGACACCTAAAGCTTCGGCGGCTTGCCCTAAAGTCGGGCTGATCAATCGGGTCGGGCCAAAATTATAAGCAGCTTCATTTTTTTTCCTTAATAATGTCTATTTGGTTTTAGCAAATTGACAAATGTCATCGGAACTTCGGTATAATGTTTATGATTAGTAATAAATTATAAAAAATTATTGCTTATGAATGTATTTCCAGACTGCATTTATTATCACGGGCCGAAAAAACAAAGTCTTAGGCAGGACAGAGCCGACCTGGGCCTAAGTTAAATGTGGTTGAAGTTTAAGTGGGGCTTATTAGTTTTTTGTAAATTAAATGCAGCATAAAAACTGTTGAAATTCGTTATATGGTTTTACATAACTTTGTTTCTTAAAGGGCTATATAACTAGATTTATACATAGGGAAGTGAGTTTTTATTTTTGTAAAATATTCACAATTTTAAAAAATTTTATTTGTGCCAAATTTATTTATGCACATAAAATGCTTTTTCTGAAATTAATTTTTTTTAATTTTCAAAATTTTACGAAAATAAGAATTCACTTTGCACGTGCCCTTATGTATTTACCATTTGTTTCATCTTAATTTTTAGTTAGGCCGTGTCTTGTAATATTTTGGTTTTTTTCGCGAAAGTGAAAACAATCGGAATTTATCAAAACGCGTTTTAAAGTGTTTTATTAATGGCGCCGAGGTAATATTGCATAATTGTATAAACATGGTGTTTTATACTCATTTTTGGGAATTATTAAAATAGTTTTTTTTATCAATTCACAGTAAACGTGCCCATTAAATAAATAAGCAGCTGTTTAAATTTCAACATAAAAAACAGAAGACACCCAAAAAACGGTAGGGCTTGGTATATAAGCCAAGGCCGATCTTATATAAACAAAACACAAGCCAAATGCCTACCTGGGTTTACATTTATTCTCGTAAAATGCCCCAAGTCTAGACAATTGATATATGGAAAAATATTTGGGTCAGATAGAATAAACAAGAATTCCCGATGCGTATGAAATTTTAATGCTATCCAATTAGGTTATATAATTTGTCTTATGGTTTATATCACTTAAATACATACAGGCCACAGCTAACTGCATATAATTGTTGCACAAGGTTTTCCCTCATATATAGAATTAAAAGGTGTGTATATGGCCCGTTTGCGAATGTTTTAAAGTAAATTGCTTTGCGATTTGCAACAATGCCTCAAAACTATGCCCTAAAACAGAAACATAAAAATTTTTCCCATTTGTTAGCAAAAAAATCTACTACGTATAATTCATAAAAGTAGCCGTGTTATTGTTTTTATTATATCAACCAAATTTCTTTAATTATGGTTAAACTAGAGTTTTTTCTAAGAACCTAAGGTCTGGATGCTACAGTGTTTGTCCAAAACGTGGACCGAGTCCAGCATATTGCGATAGAGATAGGAGCTACACAAAATGTATATTTTTTAAATAAAATTTAAAAAAAAAATTTGTTTTTTGTGAAATTGTATAAAATAATGATATGATAATAAGTACTAAAAAATCAAATTAATTTAAAAACGTTATAAAATAGATTGATAAAAAAACATCAATATTTAATTATTTAAATAAATTTTTTTAAACAACTTTATTCAAATAAGTTTCACATTCTAAACTAAATTAATCAGAAATGATATATAAAATTCAAAAAAAAAATAAAAAAATATAAAATGAAAGATTTATATAGAAAAATCAAATTTTAAAATAAGAATTATAACTATGCAATAAATTCTAAATTCTAAATTAAGGAACCCTGAGTATTGCATGTTACATTACTTTTTTTGAAAAATTTTTCATTGTTAAAAACCTTATTACAAGCGGTGGCTAATCCTAATTATAAAAGCACTAAAATTTTTGGAAAAATTTAAATAAAAATAGCTTTTTAAAAAATATCTAAAAACATAGGCTAAGTTCCCTGAGTAAAAGAAATAATAGTTTTAATTATATAAAAATATAAATTTCTATTTGTTGGCTAATTAACAAGTTATAAAAAAATTTATATATATATAAAAATTTATTTTAAATGAACACATGTATATTAATTGCATGCATGAAGAATAGTTATAAAACATGTTAAAAAATTTTAACTTTTGGTCAACAGTAAATTGTATTAAAGACTAATTTTGATACCTCTATCAAAACTGTTTATTATACAATTAAACTGTAAAAATACTGATAATATTGCTCTCAAAAACTATATTAATTAAGAGTTAACCTTCTTTTTAGTTATTTATGTCTAAAAAATTTTTGCTCTCATTAATAATAATTTCAAATAGCAGTAACAAAAACCAATACATAAAATTCTCCATACATATTATTTTTTAATGCAACTTAATTTTAAATATTTGATTTGCTATAATATAATTATGCGAGTAAAAAATATTTGCCTATCTAATATAACCCTTTGTTCTGCCCATACCCTTTTTTAAATTCTATTATGCCCAATTTCATTCAACTTATAAAAAATATAAAGCTAAAAAATCATATTAGGGAGAGACAAGGATGTAACTTTTATAATTAAACACCTCAACTCTTTAGATACATTATACCTATATAAGCCGGTATTCAGGAAGAGAGAATAGTTAATTAACATAAATGAAAAAAAATTAAAAAATGAGGAAAGATAAAAACAGATAATAAAAAATAAATGTATAAACATGCATATAAAAATATGTTAAGGCCATAAAACCTGAAAAAACTAGTTTATATTTGTATGTAAAAAAATAAGTTATATACTAACACAAAAAACATGGTTAAGGGACCATTTAATAGCCATAAAAATCAAATATAAACATTTAAACATTAAATTAATCCAAAAATCTTCAAAAAAATCAATTAATACCAATTAAAATATAATAAAAAAAATACTAACTTATTTAAAATTTATACCAAATAATAATTTAAATAATAAATCTTTTAAAAATTTAATAAAATTTAAAAATAGTATAAACACTTGGCAGGCTTTAACACTTTGATAAGATTAACTTACAAAATAAAAAAAATTTACTTTGGCCTTTCATTATTCTATAAAATCTACTCTCAATGTGAAGCTGTGGATGTTTACTAGATATATGCTCAACTTTAATGGCAACTTCTAGTTTTGTATATATGTCATGTCCTAAGAAAATTATTATTCATGTTTTTATTTGCCTAAAAAAATATCTCCAAAAGATCCACTCCCAATTTTTCTTCCCAACCTATATTTACCACCCACAATCAACTCCATTATATTAAGGTTTCAATGAACTTGAACAAACTGAAAAGATAAATTATATCGATTCATTATGAACGAAGGCATTTTTATTAACATGTGAAAGGTTAAGTACTATTGGCTGCGGCTAATACTCTTTTCGAAACTGTAAAAAAAATATTTCTAAGGGCACGTGCAAAGTGAGTTTTTATTTTCGTGAAATTTTCAAAATTTTAAAAAATTTTATTTTGAAATAAAACGCAAATTTTTAAAAAGTTGCCTAATTAAGTATATGCGCATAAAATTCCTTTGCTGAAATAAAAAATTTTTTAAAAAATTTTGTAAAAATTAAAATTTTCGAAATTTTCAGAATTTTTAAAATTTCACGAAAATAGAAACTCACTTTGCACGTGCCCTAAAATAAAAAAAATTTTAGCGGCTAATATCAAAAAATGAGAATTAAGTTTTTTTGGTCCTTTTAGAATATAACAAAAAATTTTTCAAAAAATATTTTTTTTTTCACAAAATTTAAAATTTTTAAAAATTTTTGCCTCAATGTTATTCAAATGCGTACAATTTTTTTTTCGTCAAAACTTTTTTTTCTACTAGTCGCAGCCATTATAGCGTTGACTAAATAGCGTAAAAAATTAGGCGCAATTAATTATTATTAAAGTAACTAATGTAAATAATTATAAAATTTAAAATATAGCGCGTTTTATTAGACAGTTCTTATGCGTTTATACAAAAAAATTAGAATAATTAAAATTTACGTTTTACATCGAAAAATATTAACTACTGTTTTACATTATTTACTAATATTCATATCAGTTAATCTAAGTATATTAAGAGATCTTACTAAATTTGTATCTAGATCTATAAAAACATAGCCTTTAATTATTTTAACAAACTCTTAGATATATTATAACCTTTAATAAATTTTTAACTTTAAATTAAATTTTTTTTTAATTTTTTTAAAATTTAAATAAATTCTAAACGCGTTCTGGCACCTCTAACATTTTGCTGATTAGAAACGTTCAGACTTTATTTAACATTTAAAATTATTTTATAAATATTTAATAATTTAATAAAAAAAAATATAATAATCCAATATAAAAAAAATTTAAGAGTTTGACTTTTTTATGAGTTTTGTTGAAATGATTATCTAAATTTATAGAGACTTAGATATAAATTTATCAACTTTTATATATTTTTAAAGCAACTATTCTAATTGTTAGAAAATTGTAATAATAATGGTCATTAAAATGTAAAAACCTTCAATATTCTTGCTGTCGGGTCCATACAAACCCTTTTATTTTTAAAAATCTTTAAATATAATATACATTATTGGCCAAAATTTTGTGACTTTTTTCTTAAATATATAATAAACAAAACTAGTAATTAAAATTTGGTCTAAGTTTAATAACAAAATTTAAAAATATAAAAATTGAATTGGGGTCTGTATGGACCCCACATGATAAATTTTAATGTTGAAAACCATTATATTGCCTCAATGTAAATTTAAACTAAAAAAAATTGCAACCTTATTTTTTAGTTATTTTTTGAAAATTTTACATATTAAGTGTTTAAAATGTTTATAGTATAATAATTAAAATTTTTATTTTTTCTTTGTATAATGTCTAGTTTTTAAGGTAAATAATAGCCAAAAATAATTTTTAATTTCATAATATTTTTTTTTTCATAAATTTTTCATAAAATTTACCCGACCTAACACGATTTAATCAATAATATTGATATATTCAATTTATTTATATAATTTAACGTAATAGGGAAAAATAAAAAATTTCAATATATTAGATTTTTCTACTTTGAGTCAAATAAAATTTGCAATATTCATTAATAATCACTTATATTAGTCTATAATTAAAGAGCACGTATTTTTCTTTAAAATAATTACAAATTAAAGATAACAGCTAACTCTTGAAGTTAAAAAGGTTTAAAATTGGGGTCCGTATGGACCTCACTGTACCACTCGTGTTACAAAAATCTCACCCTACCATTCGCGGGTTAATATAATATGGAAAAACAAAAAATTTCAATTTTTAGATTTTTTTTCTACTTTATGTTAAATAAAATTTGCACTATTCAATTATGATAATTTATACTAGTCTATAATTAGAGAGCACGTTTTTTTCTTTAAAACAATAAAAGATCATAGCTCTAAAACTCTTGAAGTTATAGAGGTTTAAAATTGAGGTTCGTTTGGACCCCTGGACCATTCGCGTTACAAAAATCTCACCCTACCATTCGCGGGTTAATAATTTCAAATTTCTAGAATATTTAAAAAAAAAGTTGTAAACGAATGAGATCTCGTGCCGAAAAGAAAAATTTTTTTTCAAAAAAATTACTAGTAGCCACAGCTATTTCCAAAAGTTGGCCATATAAAATATTACTATCTAGATTTAAATTAACTTATAATATAATTGTCACAAACGTGAAAGTCATATGCGATTTTACCAAACACTGAAGGACGTCGACCAATTCAACCAATCAATTTATGTTATATAAAATAACTTTGTTTTTACTTTTTTTTTGTCAAAAAATTTCCCTTTTATTCGATGTGAAGCGCAGTCGTGTGTGCGCGGTCCGAGTTGAGATATTTTAACTATTCAGGTGCTCCCAGGTAAAATGTTGTTCAGAGGAAACTTTAATCAGATATTAATAAGGAAATTAAGGTCTATAAAATAAGTAGTCGTAAGTCTATAAACATGGGCAAAGTTACTTTTATAAAATTTTCTTGGACCCCAGAGTGATAATTGCGGGTTAAATAAAAAAATAATTTTTTCCAATATTTTTTTGTTTTTATATTTTTAACATTTTTTTAAAAATTTTAATATTTTCAGCTGACTTACAAAGTTTGATCTGGAAAAACGATAAACGATACCCTAAGATTGCAGGTTTAATGCCTAAAGGTAATTCACAACTCTCAAAAATTTGTTGACTTGAATAATATAACCTATTTTTGGACCAACTGCGGGTTTACACTGATATATAAATCAAAACATAATCTCCATATTTTTGTATACTCCTAGAATAACAATTTTCATGACGAACAGCTCAACTCTTTAAGAGAAGTTGTAAGACAATCCTTTTTTGTTTTCATTTTTTCGAAAAATGAGTATATAAAACACATTTCAAGGTTAATTAAAGGGATATCGCCGTGTAGGCGCCATTGGTAAAGCATTAAGCACGTTTCGAATTAAAACCTCATTGTTTCCATATAAAAAAATTCTAATATAACAAGACACGCCCTTAGATAATGTTTGATCCTAGTTTATATTGAACTAGTTTTTCTTTATCTTTGTATTCATTAGCACTTCAATATATCAATAGTACTATATTAAATTTCAAATCTCCATTTAAATACAAACCAAAATTTTAGTAAGGGCTATTTTAGAGCGTGTTCTATTTTTTGTTTTTTCTTAATATGAATATAATGGGCTTTCATATTTATCCAAAAGTGTTTTAAACGTATTTTATGTGGCGCTCAAACGGCAAGACAAAATGCCCTCCATTTAATCTTTTGCTTTTACACAATTATTTATTAAATGGCCTTAGGTGTATTAGATTTTTTATAGCTTTGCCATGTGATAATTTCAAAAGAACAAAGCTTATTTAAGGGCCGGCTCAGACTTCATTTGTTTTTAAAAATTACAAATTTTTGAAAAATTAACATTTTTGAAATTTGAGTTTTTATATCGAACAACCATTCAATATAATCTAACACTGGAAGCAGTTTCTCGAAGTACATTTGTCTTCAACACTGGACCAATATTTGTTTAATATAGATTTTAACATTTCTAAAATTTTTAAAATTGAATGAAGTCTGAACGCGTAAAGCATTAGAAATAAAATATATCTTGTTTTTATAAAAAAATAAAAATTTGATTGCGGAGATGCATTTTTTTTGTTTTTTTATCTAGTCGTGAATCAATAAAAAATATTTTAATAAATATTTTTTAGCTGTGTATATGTGGTGGATAATGTATTATCTCTAACTTTATTGACAACCCCCGTGTTCGCCCCTAAAAAAGAAAAATTGTTTCTAAGTCACTTTCATAATAATCAGGTTTGTCATGCCATTTACAAAAATATTTTAGCCATTCTTGTAAATTCAACAATTAAATCTAATTTAAACTAGTTATACGTTTATTTAGCCAAATTTGTCGTCTAACATTTCCTTTTCAATTTCTTTATTTATTTCGTAGGGTAAGACTTGTTCATCATAGGTGATATCTTTGGACAAATCACTATCCCCAAGTGGATCTTTACCCTTTTTCTTAGCCTTAACATGCCTCCGGTGGGATGTATAGACTATACGATCGTATAACGCCTGTTGAGGCCGAAAATTATTTTCTAGGTCATGCTGGTAAGGCGAAAATTTGGGCCGGGCTTTTAGCCTGCGAAAGGCTTCCATTTGTTCTTGGGAAAGCTTTAGCGTGTCAGAAAAAACGGTCCACACGACAACTTCATTGCATTCCGGAATGGGTAGAGAACCGAAATATCGATAGTAATCCTAAATATTTAATAATTTAGTATATGTCAGGCTCGGTGGGAACATCCCTCTGTAACAAGCAAGAGGTAGTTCGATTTTGTGCAAAGTCGGCCCTCGATTAGTATACATATATATGCCAGCGTCCACTGCCTCTAATCCGCCGGCGGAATATTTTTCGACGAATAATCAATGTCCATATGTGCCGGCGGAATACTTGGACTTGACCTCAGCTTCCTAAGCCTATATATATAGCCAAAAAAATTTTATAATAATTTAGCAAACAAATTTTAAGACTTGGAGAGCGGTAATCATGGCTAGGAATATCGGTGGTTAAATTTGATAAGTTACATTTAAAAATTTCTATCTAAATCTAGTAATTTCAAATATTTTTTTTATCATGAACTTAATATAATTTTTTAAATTAATTTTAGTGTGTAACAATGAAAGTCCTGGTAAAGTTTAAAAGAATTTACAAATTTTTCAAAATATGTTTTAGGCGCGTTTAGAGTCCATTCGATTTTCCAAATAATTTCAAAATAATTGAAAAACGCATTAAGCATTTAAAATATTTTAAAGCAAAAGTTTCTATAAATTTGAGAAAAAATTTAAATATTTTAAAAAATAATAAAATTTTAAGTTTTTCAAAAATATGAGAAATCTGAAAACGCGCTAATCAAACATGTTTCTAAACCTTCATAGAAAAAACTATACTCACTATTAAGTTAATCAAGCTCCAAAAAAACCGAATTTTAATAGAAGTGAAAATGCCGGTTTGACCTTATAATAAATGTTCAACTCATATGAAAGTAGGATGTCAATTACACAATATCATTTAGCTGTTTAAAATCAGAATTAAAATTTCAAGCCTGACCAAAACTTTATTGTGGAAAATCATACATTTAAAGCTAAAATTATCTATACAAAGGTTTTATTCATTTAATAAAAATTTATTAATTAAATTAAACAAAATTAAATATCTAAGCCAAAATAACTAACCGTTTTGCAAGATTGAAAAATTTGTTCGCTAAATTATGCAAAATTTCTCCGCTGAATATAGCCTTTCGCTGGGATCAAGTCTGAACAATATTCCGCCGGCGAAAATGCGTTTTGGACTGTGACTATACGCCCAAAGATATTCCTCCAAAGGATTTAAACTTTGGAGGATTTTTAGCCGCTGAAAGAACTACATACAGCAGGCCCTAAACAAAATGCCTTAAGTAAAACCTAGGCTAAAAACTAGTGTCGTTGATTTGAAACTTCAAAAGGGTATGGCACCCCTATTTGATAATGAACCCAAATTTATTCATTTTATAATATTTAATATCCAGTTTTTTATAATATTGAGTATCCGATTTTTTGAGAAAACAAAATCGAAGGTTTAAAAATATTTTTGAAAATAAATTAGCACATTACTCGCATATTTTTCGGAAACAATGCGCGCATAGGAAAACTTGGTACGCTAGTTTTGTCACCTATAAGCGTATAAATAAGGATTTAGTATTTTGCCTAAATAGTTATATAAATGAGTTTAAGTTGAGCATATCTACCTATGTCTGCGTTATTATAAAGAATTTAATAAATGGAGCATGAAATTCGTATAAGCCGTTGTATATAAAAAATTTAATTGTTATATCTTTCCTAAATGGTAATTATTGCAGTAACACACATGAATTTGATTCAAAAAAATTGATTTATATAAATTTTAAAATATTGAACCAATTTATAATTTAAGAAAAAAATTTACTTAAATTAATGTATTACATTTTATTTTCGTTTATCATGTAAGGATCCTAATTATTTTTAAAACTAATAAAAGCACCATTTAGTCTTTTGACATATTAAATACCAGTTTTTCCAAAAGTTGAGCTGTTCCATTTAATTAAATTTTGTAAAATTTATTTATTTTAATTAAGGTTTATTAACAACACTGTGGGCCAAAATCCCATTTATATAGCTTTTGCATAGCTTTAATCCGCGAATGGTTGGGGAATTTGTAACGCGAATGCTACAGTGGGGTTCATACGGACCCTAACTTTAAACCTTTATAATTCAAAGCGTTTTATGGCTTTTTTTATTTATTTGAAGAAAAATACTTGTTCTTTATTAATATATTAATATAAGTTATCTTTATATATTGTAAATGTTATTCAACACAAAGTAAAAAAAATCTAAAAATTGGAATTTTTAATTTTTTTATACCAAATTAAATAAACGTCAATAAATTATGTATAAATATTATTGATTAAATAGGTTTATATGTCTAGTTGAAAATTTTATAAAGTGAGAAAATAATATTTTAAAAAAAAATTATTTTTGGCTATTATTTACCTTAATTACTAGAAATTTTAAAGAGAAAAAAATATAATTCATATTATTATTATACAATAAAAACATTTTAAATACTTAATATGTAAAACTATGATGAAATAATAACTAGAAAATAAGGTTGCATTTTAGTTTAAATATTTGTTGATGCATTATCATGATTTTCAACATTGAAATAGACCAGGTGGGGTCCATACGGACCCCAATAGAATTTCTAATTTCGAATTGAATTTTATTATAAGTCTTAGACCAATTTTTTATTAGTAGTTTTGTTTAATATATATTTAAGAAAAAAGTCACAAAAATTACCAATACTATATAATATTTTTAAAAATATTCAATTTTTAAAATGTGCTGGGGTCATATGGACCCCACAGTGCTGTATTAAAATTTGGCCGAAAAACATTTTTCAATGTTGTTCATAAAACTTAATATAATAACACAGCTGGACAAACATTTAAGAGCTCTGAGAGACATTCATTGTTTATTTTAATCAAACTTTTTAAGCAAACATTGAAAAATTTTAAAAAAAGGGGAAAACACAAAAAATATAACAAAAAATTATTGATTTTTTTTTATAAAAACGGCTGCAGTTAGATATCAAATTATATTTTCATTTTAAAACCTATAATATATCTTGTCCTATTTATGTTAGGGTGCTAAATTTTCTTTAATTTGATGTAAGAGCTTAAATTATAAAATTTATTTTCATTATTTGAGATGAAAATTGAAGTAAAAAACAGGAAATATTTTAGAAATTTTTTTTTAAATTTTTCTTTAGGTATTTTGGCAAAATCAATCAACATTGCCAAAATTTGCCATATATTCAGCTATTCGTTTTCTGATTACACATGTCAACAATTGTAAATGTCCCAAAAAATAAGTTAATTAAAACATAAAAGCAATCATCCCCATGATGGCTTTATCTCATATATATATGGTCAATTCCACCTCAAATCGACAAACTTTTTCCCTTGAAGTCTCAGTTTTGGCTGAAAATTGGTACATTGGTAGGGTCCTTGTGTGCTGATAAAAACCTAAATTTTTTTTGACCGGAAGTGATTTTTGACCGAGATATGAGCAAAAATATTTTTAATTTTTTTGCAAAAAAAAAATTTGAGGCAACTTTGCGCGCATGTATCATCAAAAGTATTGTAGCTAGAGTCATAATTTTTTTTTATTTTGAAGATCGTAATAAGGGCTACCTTAGATGCAGAAAATATTTAATAAAATTTTATTTTAAGTTACCAAAAAATTAAAGTTAAGTTTAGACACAAATAGCTCAAAAAACGTATCTTTGAATTTTCTGAAAAATTTATATAATATGGCCCCTAATAATGTTAATAAATATATGATTTAAAAAGTTTGGGACCGGCATGACTTTTTACAAAATTTAAAAAAATCAATTTTTTGCATTAATTTTGGGACACATTTTTGCCCTTTGCACTAAATTAGAATACGCCAATGTGCCAAATTTGACAGTATATAAAAAGCAGGACATATGGGCAATTATGTTAGACCATAATAGTTTGATTTAATTGATTACTACTATTATTAAATTTACAATGAAAAAGTGAACCTTAAAACCGAAAAAAGTGAAAATTTTGCCTGTTTTCAAAATCAACTTTCTGGTTAACCAGCCAACCTTTTTTTAATATTTAACATTTATTTTATAGATAAAATATCGCTTAATAACATATAATAGCCCCACCTTTTTTCATTCGATTTTGACGCTTTTACAATAAAAATACCTAAATTTGCCAAAAAAAAAGCAAATTTTCAGGTGTCAAAAAACTAACGCAGATTGTATTCGTCGTTGCAAGCTTATTTTTTTATTATTTTTGCATAATAATCTAATAATATCCAGAACCTTTATAATCGGTCATAATTTGTCTGTTTTAGTGTTAAAAAAATAGTATATATGTTATGTATAGAAAATCTTAAAAGAACGAGATAGGTAAATTACAAAAAAATTAGATTATGAAATTCCATTATTTTAATTAAATTTGTAATTTATTGTATTTATTAAAACATATTCTTGTGTTAAAACTCTTTAGGAACGCATTAAGTTATAAAAAACTTTAGGTCAATGCCCATATCCATATGCCTATAAAATCAAGTAATAGTGATATTTCCTCTTTCTTTAATAGGTCTAGTGCGTCTTTATTATGAAACTACAATGTAAATGGAACTAAAATTGTTGGTTTTTAAACTTATTAAGGTCGGTTAGATATATATTGTATGCCTTGTTCTAAATAGTCTTTCAAAAACATATTTGGCATTTGTAAAAATTAGTAAAAAAGACTGAATGTCTATATTTTATTTATATTAAATTGGGTCTAATATTTAGTCTTAAAATTCATCATTGAAGCTAATTCTGCCCGTTATAATCATTTGAAGTTGTTTAACCCTAAAACTGACTTCTTTTATGTATTTATAATATTAAATAACCATATTATTATGTTTCATAAAATAATTGATTTTTTACGTTTAATTTAAGTTTGTTAATAATCATAAAAAAAGAACATCTGTTGAATCATAATATTCAAAATAGGCCAAATATATTCTATTTTACTTTTTATATCAGATTTACCGTTGTTGAGGCTGTTTTATTTAAAAACTATTGAATAAAGAAAAAAAAATAAATTTTTACAAATTTTTTAACCTTATTATTTTTTCTAAAATCCTCCCAAAATTTTTTTTATACAATAAATTTAACAAATTTTTTGAATTTTGCCGAGGATAAATATTGAATAATATGTACAATTTCTAATATTGTTCATCAAACTAAAAAGGACTAGTAAAAGTTAACAAATATAAGCATACAAATTTTAACTTTTTATTTTTTACACCTTAAAATTTCAAAAAACTTGGCAAACTTTTGTTTTTATTTCATAAAAAGCTATGGGTACGTTAAAAAATGTTGGGGGAAATTTATGTTATATAGCGATGTTTTATGTATAAAATGCATTTTTAAATTTTTAAATTGGTTTGGTAATGACCCAGAAAGTCGGCTTTGAAAATAGGAGTAAAATACTGAAAATTACTAATTTTTTTGATCTGAAGTTCCCATTTTCTTTCCAAAATTGACAATAGTATGATCAAATAAATAAAACTGTTATAGCCTAACATAATTGCCCCTATGTCTAACTTCTTATATATAATTAAATTTGACACTTTTTAATATTTTAATATAGTGCAGGGAGCAAATTTTTGTCTGAAAATCAAAAAAAAAATTATTTTTTTAAATTTTTTAAAAAAAGTCATGTCGGTCCCAGACTTTTGAGTTCAAATATTTATAAAAAATATTAAGGAGTATATTTTAGCAATTTTTCAAGAAATTTAAAAAAATGCTTTTTTAGTTATTTTAAACTGAATACTCTTCATAAAATTTTAAAAATTTTAAAAAAATTTTTTAAGATAATAAACACATGCCAAATAGTTATTGTCCTCTTTAAAATAAAAAAAAATTAAGTCTCTAGCTATAATACTTTTTGACTTATAACCTCCCAAAGTTGCATCAAATGTGAAAATTCACCTAGCAATTTTTTTTTCTTTTGCCCCTATCTCCTTCAAAAATCACTTCAGGTCAAAAAAAATTTCCAGATTATGAGATACCCTTAGATACTACCTCCATGCAAAATTTCAGCCAAATCAAAAGGGATACCCCTCCCGGATCTGTTGGATTGAGGTGGAATTGACCATATTTATTTCGTAGTTTCTTCCGCCTTCGGTTTATCCGTGTATACTAAAAAAATGGCTTTTTTGACCAAATTGCCAGATTTTGCGACCTCGAGAAGACCCTAAAAATAAATAATTCAATATTTTTTTCATATAAACACTTGTAACTATTTATTATCTTTAATAATGAGAAATAAAATTTTTTAGTATATTAAGTTCTTACATCAGCATGATAATACAGAATATTACGCGTCCAATTTTAAATACGACACGATATATTATCGGATTTAATAAAAATATAATTTAAAGTTTGTAACAGTTTATATGTTGTAAATATGCAAAAAAATTCAATTAATTTATGTTTTTGAATCTTTTTTGTTTTTTTTTGATGTTTTTTCTAGAATATTCAATATTTATAGCTGACTAAATATGTTTGATCAGAAAAAATGGTAAACGGATTCGAAAATCCCTAAGATAGCAGGTTCGATCTTTGTAGTTAGCTCATAACTCTCAAAAATTTGGACCTGTGTAATATGTCAGAAAGTTTATGAGAATTACATCAAGTAGATTAATTCCCTAAAGTGTCAGAAATTTGCTATGATTAATCATTAATTTTTGTTGTGTAATGTGATTCTGACACTAGTTATTAAAGTCCTCCGTTGGAAGATATTTTATGGTATTTAAATTGTGATTAAGCTTAAAAACCTTCGTATATGACCTGCTCCAAGTTATTAACGATAGGCACTAAATTGGAATTGTAGTCTCCTATTTCAAATAGAACGCTAATGATAGCTAGTCCGACTGGATCCTTGAGGGCACTCGTCATGTTTGCGTATTCAGTTTTGTAAAAGATTAAATGCATCTGCAACCGTATTTATAAACTTTAATATCTAAGTATTATATATAACGGTCATAACTATTATGACCTAACCTTTTAGTACACAATAGATCTTCATGATATATTCAGCCGGCTAGGGTTTGTAAAAAATATACGACTCTGCCCTGCTAGTCAGCTGGGTCGACGCCGGAGGAAGCGAGTCTAACTCGGAGTTCAAGTCTAGATCTAATTTCTTACTATCAAAATTATATTCGTTTGTAAAAAATATTCTATAAAAATAGTAAAAATTTATATCAAATTACAAAGTTTGGATAAACTATGACATTAATTTATAGTATAACACTGGACAACATAAAAATAACTTAAACAATTTTTACAGGATTTTGTAGAGAATCTTTCGATAACGATCCCCGGTTTAGTTTTTCTCCCAATGCCTTCAATTTTTTGTATAATGCATCCAAAATTCACAAAATTTTTTATACTCTCAAAATAACTATTGGCTTATATAGATTCATTATGAAAAACACATCTAAAAAAGGTTAATACTTAAAATTTATTAGCAATTTACTTTCAAGTTCTTGAGAATGGAATTTATGACAAAAACCACTAAATTTACAAAAACAAAAAAATAAAAAAATTAAATATTTTAAAAATATATAAACGCCTTACGTTTATAAATAAATGTTTCCTTAATCTAAATGTATATGTGAATTCTTGTTTCTGCCCATAGATTTTATAATACAGAAGCCAAAAATACCCCAAAAACAGAAAAATTTTATTTTAGACATATAATTGAAAATCAGAGGCATTGGCTAAAATTTTGATTTCTATTTGTAATTAGCACCAAAAAAAATAGTTGCCATAAATGATGCTTGAGGTCGTCCAAATATTGTTGTCCAGTGTAATTAGCAAATTTAAAATATATAAATAAGATGTGTCCTATTGTAAAAAATATGTAAAATATTTAATAAAAAAGTATTTTTTCATACATAAGTAACGCCAAAAATTTAAGATTTTTATTTTTTTTGAAGATAGACATATAAATGGACCCATTTTCATAATGTGAATACCTCCATGGGATACCTCCTTGAATCAATAGTGTGCTCCGAGCCATCTTTGTTCCGTTCAGCCCAATGGAAATGAAATTGAAAAATTTGATAGGTGTCGGCTAATCCTCCCCCACTTATCACCGGCCTATTTTCTCCGTTAACACTGATCTGTGTTTTTAATATCATACGATATTTTATTTACTAATAAAAATACTTAAGAACTTACACCGAAATACATAACAATGATTAAAAAAAGGGCAAGGTTATATATGCCGCAACCTCAAATTCTAAGCACCCCATTAAAGTTTTGTTTACTCACTTACCTTAACCGTTTTCCCCGTATTTTCCATGACCAAAGTTTGTCCCCTGCCATCGTCCATATTCTCGTAATTGAAGTTAGTCAACAGCGGATCATAGATTGCATTTTCGCTTAAAATGTTAATGGGGGACTGTCGTAAACCACCGCAGAATGGGTAGAGCATAGGCCAATGAGAAGGCCCAAGGACTCCTGAATAGGCCCATTTGACTTCGAGTTGATTTTTGTCACCTATCTTGACGTGAATAGCTACACTGCGACGAATTATTATTGTTATGACTAGCATGTTGAGGATATTGATCATTATATTATGGTAATGTTGCGGAATTTAACAATCAACTTAATTTCTCAAATTAATTGTAATGAAATTCCATCTAACGTATTTTGATTGTTATTAATGGTTTAGGTCTTTTACCAAATTTTATTGATAGAAATTCAATGGATATTCGACAGAAGTAATTATATCTTGCTAGGTTAACTTAAAATTCAATTCTTATTTGTTTTATACAGGGGAGAGGGGGGCGGCTGTTTGGCTAATATAAATATAGAGCACTGATATTCCGGACAATGGTCTATTGCTCAAAGGTTTTAACTTATCGGTCGCATTTTGTTAACAAACTGGGTTAATTTTTAAAAGAATTATGTTGTAAATGCATATTAAGACCTGGTGGTGTTTTTCTTTTTAAATTAATTATTTTTACACCATTTCTTATTTAAATTTAAGGACTGCAATTAGACAAAAATGACAAATTGATTAAAAAAATCTTGAGTAAATAAATTAGTAAACAGAACAGAAACCTTTTATAGTATTTAGGTATTTACTTGAATTTTTTTGCATGCGAAAAATATATAGGGCCTTTACCTTTTAAGCTCGGTCATCGTTTAATGCCCTGGGGCAGGGCATTGCCTTTAATCGCTTACCTAAACAACATCTAACAATCTTTAGGATTATAGAAAATCCTAAATGATTTGCCAAGCAAATATTTTATTTTGTTCAGTTTTTGGAAGGAAGCAATGTCATAAAATTGATCAAAGTATCGTCTGTGACCTACTTTTGTCCTCGAACCCAGCCAGAAAATATTATAATGGCCGATATTTGGGGGCTTGTTATCAAGTAGCCGATAGACTAGGCTAAATAATTTGGCACAAGAGGGCGAGGTTGTATTTTGGTGTGACATTTTCTGATTATTTTTTAAAAATGTAATTTGTAATTTATTGTAAATTTAATAAATATCATTAATTTTCCAAAAACTAAAGCATAAAATGTTGACGCAACGTTTTAATCCCATTTTCCATGTGACCTTTCAGAGAAAATGTACAATTCCCTAGATTTTCAAATTTAAATCGAACAGTCTTTTTCGTAGGTTCAAGCTTGGGATTGATGGTCGCATCTTCTATATCAATATCAAATGAGGACAATATCTCATTACCATTTTCACTTCTGTTTTCGGTCGGGTAAAATGGTTTGACAGTCATATTTTGATTCATTTTTTGAAAATTTACATCACCACATCTTGTAGGTTTTTGTTGTGGCAATAATTGATTTTCAAACTTAGAACAAAATTCGTAAGCTAGTTGACACCAAGATAAACTCATGGTTTGCAGAACATTTTTAGATTGCTCTCGTCTCATTTCGGACAAATTATGACTTAAAAAATCATCGTTCGATTCTTGGGCATAGGAGATACCTAGATAGTTATTGAAAAATTTAAATGACTGATACAAGTTTTAACCAAAGGTTAGTTATAGTAAAAAAGATTTCCAAACCTTATAGATTAATGATATCCATAATATCTAATCTATGCATTTTGGAAAAAAAAAAGAAATTAAACGAACAAAAATTTTAACCTCCTTGCCAAAAAAACTGCTTCAATATTGAAAGATTCTTTTAAAACCAAAAGAGGTTCCTCCAAACAAGGGTTGTTTCAAGTATGACTTTTTTAGCTCCAGCAACTTTATATATAGTCCCCGTTAATGATATTTAATGCACCCCGGCGAATTAGTTTTTAAGTCATTTTAAAAAAAAGATAGTTGGTATTGCCTAGCGGTGACCCGCTCATCTATTAATCAAGGCCAACTAATCACAACTTATGGAAATCCGATCTAATTTTAAAATCGTAAATAACTTGGTGCAATTCTTTGTACTTGATTACGATAAATTTTTTTGAATTTAAAAGCGACATTAGCTCAATTTTTTTAAAATATAATAGAAAACATTTTTTGTTTAAACATATTTTCATTTAATCTTCGGTTTTATATTCATAGGTTTATGCCTATCACAGCTCCTAAACAAAGATCCAACTAGTACAAAAAGCTATAATATCTATTTCATATAATTTATAAAAAAGCTAATATTCAATTAATAAAATTATTAATAAGGTAAATATTTATAATTTTGCTTACCAAGGTTCCACGCTTTCGCTATCAACCAATGAAGAAGATCACTTATCTTTTTATCCGTCTTTAACTCAAATCCCGTAGCAGTCCCATAGTCAAAAGGTGTAGTAAGCCCTTCTATCAATTGATTGTACAATTCATATAAGCGTGAAGTTTTAGTTTCTAAATCATAAGTGTCATCGCTAAGTCGTCCGTACTCGCAATCAATGGCTTTCACAAATGCATTTCTATCACAATGTTTAAAATCAATTAACGCCTTGTTTATCGTTTGACAAATATAAAAATTAGTATCGCTTTTATATTTATGACCCAAATTATTTATTCTCCACCCCATCCTTTTTTCCAAGAATTAGAAATCTATAATGGTAACAAAAATATACATGTAAATATTAGCGCACCTATACCATATATATAAGTATAATACGCAAATCTACAAAAAATTTTGGAGGTTAGATGAAGTTTGTAAAACTGCAGAAAGATTCTACAATGTGGCCTTATCTTTTTTTCTCCATTTAGCGTCAAGAAGGGCCGATTAAATTTTATATAAATCAATTATAACTTTTTTTTTTTTGAAATAATGAAATTTAAAATATAGTTAAAAGCTTCTTCGCCCACATCAGGTTACATTTTTTACCCAGCTTCTTAATGGCATTATTCTTTATAGGGTTAAACAAGGAGATCATTCTACTTTTAAATTAACAGATTAGCTGTTAAGTTTTTAAATATTTTTCGTTTATAAATTTCCAGGTACAAACTTTGACAAAAAAAAACGGTACGTGAACTACAAACTAAATGACATTAGTCTTTATCTGATTAATTAGTTTAATAATTAATAAAATGTGTCGATGTTACAAAAACTGACATATATCTTTCACAGTTATCGGGTTGAGATAATCCTGATTTTGCCTCATCTATGATTTTATTAAAACATTGTACGAAAGTGGTGTATGCATGGTAACGGTAGCGGTATAATACATCTAAAATAAAAAATGTTATAAAAGGATGCGTAGTTAAGCTTATTTAAATATGCAAACATATTTACCAAATAGCTCATCCAAATCACCAGGTTCCAGTGTGACGCGTTTACTCTCCAAATATTTAAAAATTTGGTTATAAATTTCAGGACTTTTGGGATTTCCCGTTTCCAAATTAAGTTCTAGTTCGAGCATAAGGCTTTTAAAGAGAATTTGATTAAACTCCGCATCTAAAAATATACAAAATTTAATTAGACAAAATTGTAATGATGACTTTAACGTGAGATCTATAAAATAATATGGTAATTTGGGAAAAATATGGGCAATTATAAATATAAAATATAAATAAAACTTCTTCATAGGGCCACGTTTATAATTTTTATTTTATAAAATTAAAAATAATGTACGCGTCTATTAAGGGCGGCGAAACCTTAGTGCAAAATACAATAACAAAAACAGTTTGGCAAAAATAAAAATAGCTCACAAAAACTGTTTATTTTATTTTAAATCATAAAACATCTAATTTGTGCTATGAAAACTCATTTGATTGAAGTTAATTGTGTTTAGTGGATAAAATGCAAAAAAATCAAAAGTTTTTAAATTTTTTACATAAAATAAAAAAAGTGTTGATTTTTGCATTATTTATTATTTTATATATTAAAACATTATGTCATGCGTTCTTTAAATTCGGGGTGTTATACTATAATAACAAGTAATACAGCAATAAAAACGTATATACAATACTAATATAATAAGTTAAATTTTCTTATTAATAACAAGTTTTACTTTCATTATTCAGTAAATCTTAAATCTTAGATATATTAAGTTTGATAAATAAAATATTTGAAAGCATAGGAAGCAGAAGCATATGTTGGATAGTTATATGTTATAATAATAAAGTGCCCCCCTCTCCCTCTAATGTTATACGATGTAAACCCCATAATTATATCAACTGCATTCATTTTTTACATATTATTTTAAGCCATTGAATATTATTCAGGAAATATTGATTTGGGACTTCTTGCTTATTTTTGGTATTGGTGCACTTTTGGAATAAGAGTTTCGGGAACAAGTGTTTCAATGCTGTAAGTAGAATTTCATAAAAATATAGCGCTATATATCTAGCTTTAGCTTAATTAATTTTTTATAATGCTTGCACATTTTAATCATATTCATAAAAATAAGGACGGATTAATATACTATAAATGCATGGATATATAAAAGGTTTTATTGAAGACAATAATTTTAGATAGAAACAGCCGTAGATAAATGGCATTAAATTCATAAATATATTGCTTAAACTCAAATTTAATTTTTTAATGATATAAAGTTTGTACCTTTATTAAATTGAAGTTCTGGCAACAAAGATATTCTGTTTAAATATGAACCCGTATAATTTTTATTAATAATTTTAATGTGTTTTATCCAAAATTAAAAATATCCTACTGCTAATGTTTGGAATTTTACCAGTAAAAATAATGAAAACAAAATTGCATGCCAAATTTTCAATGCCACTACCTGAGAATGGCCACACTTAACCGTATCTTCTTGGTTTTGAGCAGGGATTGGAACCGGAACCGTAAGAACCGGAACCAGCCAAAATCTTTGGAACCGCACACTGGAACCTGGAACCGGTTCCTGAATTTTCGGTTCCGGTACCGATTCCTAAGTTCGCCGGTTCCGATTCCTGGTTCCGGTTCCTATATTATTATAACTTAAATTCATCTAACAGATACATATTAAATATCTAAAAAAATTCTCCACCCAAGAATTGAACCCATTAAGCCCAAACGTATAAGCCGTCGCTTGAACCACTACACATTGGAATCTCTTTTAAATTATATTCATTTACTTTATTTATTCTGTGAAAATCGATTTCCAATTTTAATTTTATAATAATTGGATTTCACAATATGTCATTGAAAAAGGCCCTTCAACAATTCTTTATATACGAAAATAATAACTCGGAATGTCGTTTATGTAAGACAAAAATCAAAGGTGCCCACAAGGTTTTTTATCTTTTTAAATTTTCAGATTTACCACATTAGATGTGCATCGCACACATTACAACTAGCTATCAAGAATTTTTTGCACGAAAAAGATTTGGAGGGTGCAAGAAAAATTGTAAAAGATCTACGCAATTCCTACTATACTAACATTTAAAAAAACTCTTCGGTCCCACTGTCCATAATTGATGTACCTACTAGATGGTCATCAACTTATCTTATGCTCGAAAGATTACGTATTTAATTACATTATTATTTTAGTTAACATAAAAGAAAAATGCGAGGACATGCCAGCATTTGAAAAACTTACCCAACAAGAATGGAGCAAAATAAAAAAAATTGTAAAACTTAGAAATATGCCACCTAACTTCACTTAGCTTGCAAAATAGCCAGCTAACTTTGTCCGATTTCTATGGCAAATGGAGAAAATTAATATTTAATTTAACTAAATTTCCTTTTGGTGACGAGATGTCATCATAGCGAGTGTGCATACCTTAAATCTCCTGTTTTACTGGCAGCGATATTATTAGATCCTAGGTACAAAAGTCTTTTATCGGTTCATAAGCTGAGGCTCAATCTCATCTAAAAGAACTTTGGAATAAAATGTTGATGCTGGAGGATAAGAGCTTAGAAATAATTGATGAAGACCTCGTTGATTGTACAAACGAAGATGAAGAATTTAATTTTCTCAAAAATCACTCAAGTCAAGTGAATCTCGTTAATTTCGATACTTTTAAATCAATTGATTCTCAAATATCAAAATTTGAAAATCTTCCTTTTAGTTCAGAATTTACTAGTATAATCGCTTTTTGGGAAAAGGCATCAGCCCAATTTCCCCAGCTTTATCAAATTTCAAAAATACTACTTAGTGTTCCCGCAACACAGGTATATTTTTATTTTGTTATTTTTAGGTTAGTGTAGAAAGGTCGTTTTTGACCCTTAAATTTATATTATCGGATATAAGGGGGAAGACATCAGAAGAACTTTTACAAGCTATTTTGTTAATTAAATTAAATAATGATTTAACAAAATAAATTTATTATATATGATTATATATATAAATATTGTTATTGTAAATAAAAGATATGTAATTTTGTATCCTATCGGTATATTTTATATATATACACACGTGCACACTACATTTTGTAATTAAAAAATATTTGGAACCGGAACCGGAACCGTATGAAAAAAAAATGAAATGGAACCGGAACCGGTTCCAAGAAAAATTTTGGAACCGGAACCAGTGAAATTTTTCGGACGGTTCCAATCCCTGGTTTTGAGGATTTAATTGGGAGCAGAAAATTTTCCGGCAATAACAAAGGCCTTTTGCCTTAACCTTATAACAACTTGCACAGCTAAGCATTATGAAAATGGTAACATTTTATGTTCTTATATAGGTAAAGACTCATGGCTATGTTATAATATACATAGCGCTTATATGGAAAATCCAATTTGTATATTTTTTCGATAATTAGAATTGGCCGCTTTCAATATAACATAATTTCCGATTTTTAGTTGCTGATGTTGATTATCCTTGAACAAATTACAAAAATTGAAATTGCAAATACTTTTTGGTGTTTTAAAAATTGGTAAAGCGATTGCATAAAAAAATAACTTACTAATATAACAAAATTAATTTACTATTATTATATGAAAAATTAAACAAGCTTTAACCTATGCTTGCTAGGGAATTGTGATTTCTCTTCTTTTGCAATTAAATTGAAGCGAATTTGATTGTCCCAGCAAAAAGAACAAATTTAAAAAATTTACGAATTTTATAATATTACAATAGGAGATGGCTTATGACAAAACAGAGTTGTTAAGGTATAAGTGGTTTACTTCAAGCAGCGACGAAAAGATTTTTTCCTTATAATGAAATTTATAACATCATCATAATAAATGTTATATTTTTAAAATTTAATACGCGTGATGTAATATCTTTTTACCCAATAAAAGGTCATTAATTTTCTGATTATATTTAAATATTATGCAAGTGACATTCGTTTGACAATGTTTAATATCAAATTTTTGTAAACATGTATGGCTGCAGCCTATTACATATTATTTTTTGCACCTGTATAAATGCTTATGATGGCCATTTTAATAATTTAAAATTGAGATTAAGGCTCCCTAAAAAAGTGCGTCTTTTGTTTTTTGTTAGGGAGCCAAGTTGTTTTTTTTTAATTACACAATTGCAATTTTTTTCTATAATAAAACGCAATTTTACTAAAAGGGGCCAATTTCAATTAGCACTAAATATAGTTTTTCTGAAATAATATAAATAAAAAATGACCCCCCCCCCCCCCCCCCCCAATAAAAGGCTAAAGTTTTTAAAATAAATTAGCCCTATAGAACATGTCTTTGATGAAAAATTATGAGTATCGCAAAAACATATTTAGATCAGAATTTTTATATATTAAGCACCCAAACAAAATTTCTCGTTACGGCCCTATTTATAGTATAGTTTTTGACATTGTTTAATTTTAATTTACCCCAAGAATAATACAATTCTATTTTCATTTCTTTGTCTTATGTAAAACATTTCCCTTTTTATAAGATGCAAAAATTTGAAGAAAAAAATGCCAATGAAAAGGAAAAAGAAGGAAGGTAAAAGACCACTCTAATGTTTGTCAGTTAATTTTTTATGTAATTCTAGCTTTCAGATATTTGACATAAGGAATTAATATTGGCATTGCAATTTTTTGACACCAATTTAAAGCCTTGACCTCGTTGGAAAATACAAAAATGGTTCCAAAATAAGATGTAAAAAATTATTGTTATAACTTATTTTTATACCTGTAATTCCGAGATCTTTTGAATTTATGTTCAAAAGTATATCTTTCACAGCACAGACATCTTTAAGGGCAGGCGTTAAATATTGTTCATCTACCTCGCAGGATAAATTGAGCAAACCTGAATTTTTGAAATAGGTTTGGGGACCATGGTTGGTAAATTTGACTTGATCGTATAGCTTTTTGTTAGTTATGCCGGAATACAAAAGAAATTTCACCTTTCTTTCTAAAAACAGCTCGTCAACTATAGACTCTGCGTTTACGAGTTGCTGAAACTGGTGCCACAAAAATGATAAGATATTAATAACTATATAAATATCAAAGTAAAAATATGGAATCAGCTTTTATGATTTTTATATATCACAGGTCAACAAATATTTATGTCAGAAACGAGATTATTATGAAAACATAAAAGAATGCATCCCCATGATGGCCTAATCTCATATATGTTTTTCGTTTTTCTTAATTTCTTCCGTCTTGGGTCCTTATATCCGTATATAACGAAAAATGGCTTTTTTTGACCATATTGACAGATTTAAATATACCATATAAAGAAATTTAAAAATCTTTTTTGCATAATAAAATCCCTTGTAACTTTTATTTATTATCACAAATAATGGAAAAAAAAAATTTTTAATAAATAAGCTCTTACATCGGCATTTAGATAATACAAAATTTTTCGCGTCCAAACATAAATACGCCACGATATATTATCGGTTTTTAATGAAAATATTATTTGAAGTTTAAATTTAACAGCTTAACTAGTGTAAATATGCCAAAATAAAATTTAAATTTATTTTTGTTTTTGAATCTTTTTGGTTTTTTAACCTTTTTTTCTATTATAATCAATGTTTTAACCTGACTAACTAAGTTTGATTAGGAAAAACGGTAAACGGATTTGATATATTCTAAGATGGTAGGTTTGATCTCTGTAGTTAACTCATAACTCTCAAAAAATTGTTGACCTGTGTATAAAGGCAAATATGGAATTAACGATTGCTATATTGTTTTCAGGGAAATGAGACTTACATTTTTTAAGTTTAATTAGATATTAAATTTAAATAGCGTCCTATTGAGATAATTTATATATTAACACATACTCGAACGCAAATTTCGAATATATTAATTTTGATATCCTTGTCAAGGTAGTCGATAGCCAAATTGTAACCTATAATTAAAATATGATGTATTTTTAAAAACCCTCCAACTGTCGCCATAACTACTATTGGTTTTCATCAAATCCTTTAAGCTCCGCCCAGCAGGGTGCTGATCCAACCCATTAACGGAACGGATGGGTATGTATACATTAAATTTTTTTTATAATGTAAATGCATTCAGCTTTGCGTCTTTTATTAAACTTTTTGAATTTAAATGTAAATAAAATATGATGACCTTGACAATGTGTTAGTGTTTATATATTGTGAAGAAATTTAAAAAAAAATAAAAACTAGAAACGATTGTTTGGACGGGAAACCAATTATTTTTTAATAAATCAAATTCTACCTTTAAAAGATCTAAAATGATGCTATGGTAATAGTCAATAGACTTTAATTCTTATTTTTATGTGCTTTAGTATCGTGACTGATATAAAATTTGTTTAAAATATTTAAACCAATGAAGATACATTAAAAAAGCCTGTTTTGAAAATTAAAAATTAACCTTTTTTTTAATTGTTTATTGGGCATGGTTAGCTATATTGATATTTCATTTTTTTGAATAGGCCATAAACTTTTTTCTTAAAAAAAAATATATTTTTTTTAAGTTTTAAGTTGTAGAAGATACAGCCATCTTGCTTACTTGTGGTAACATCAAAATTAAATTTATATCAAATCCATGAATAAAATTATTTATTAACTTATAACAGAAAACCAATCAGCAGCTTGTTGAAACTCGATATCCAACACGGGCAATGGACTGTCATCTTCGTTTGTAGATTTAGGAATTTTATTTTGGATATTACACTCCATTGGTTGCGTATTAATAAGCTCTTGACTAAGTTTTTCATAGGCTTTGTTTAGTAATTGGACAATTTTATCAAAATCGGTACCAGGTAATTCTGAACCATCTTCATTGGTGAGATAAATCCTATGGAGATTAGTTTTTTTCAAATTTATCAAAATTTATCTATAACACTGGACAACAAAATTTGGACGACCCTAATCATCATTTATGGCAACTATGGTTTTTGGTGAAGTTTTTGGCGCTGATCACGAATATGAAATCAGAATTTTAGCCAATGCCTCAGATTTTTAGTTATTCGGTGTCAAAGTTGAGATTTTTCAATTTTTGGGGTATTTTGGGCTTCTTTATCATAAAACCTATGGGTAGTAACAAAAGTTTAAAAATATATTTAGATAACGAAAACATTCATTATTAACGTAAGGGGTTTAAATTTTTTTTAAATATTTAATTTTTTTTTATTTTTTTATTTTTGTAATAAAATTAGTGGTTTTCGTCATAAACTCCGTTTTTTGATCCTAAATAACTTAAAAGTAAATTGCTAAAAATTTTATATAATAACCTATTTTAGATATGTTTTTTATAAGGAATCTGAATCCAATAGATTTTTTGTAGAATTAATAGTAAAAAAAAATGTGTGAATTATTTCCTGAACTTTGGACGCGGTTAATAAAAAATTGGAGGCATTGGAAAAAAAACTAACCCCGGGATCGTTATCGCAAGAAAATTCTCTACAAAACCCTCAAAAAATCGTTTATGTTGTTTTTTTTGTTGTCCAGTGTAATTATAAAAAAAACTCATAGAAAATGTTTTCGTAGTTTAATTTTCTTAAGTCAGAGAAATTGTTTAAAAAGTTTATATGAACAGGGAAATTCGAAGAAAGTTACCAAAATGATCTGCAAAGCAAGAATGATGCTACCTTACATCCCCATAATTTTTTCTCCGTTTTATATCATATTAAATTTAAATTATTTAATGTCTGAAAAAATAAAATAACTATGACGCCAAATTACAGGCATTTCTTATATATCCGTAGAGAAAGATAATTTCTAGAGCAGCAAGTTGACAATTTACAAGCAAGTTCTGATTGTCACAATTGTGGTATAAAGAATGTTTTATGACCGAGTTTCAAAATGAAATTATTTTTTATTCGTCTAAATCAAAAATAGTATTTTATTTTAGTAAATTTAGTTAACAAATTTCCCGTATTTTTTAGTTTTTAGGTGACAAAGTAACCAACACCAGTTGAAATACTTTATTTTCATTTTTAATTTTTATTGTTTTTCACATTAATTAACTTGTGTAATTTCAAAATTAACTAGATTTGTATATGATAAATTATGATTCTTACTGTATTGCACATTGAAAAATATAAAGTTATAAAATACATTATAATTGTGTCCTAAAAAACTGGTTTAGCCAGACAATTTTATTACTATTTCATTGGTGTTCCATGAAAAAATTTGCCTAATTTGTTGTTTAGCTCAGTGTTGAACGCTTTTTTAAAATCATAAACTACAAATTAGCTTATATTATAGAGATGAAATTCCACAAAAATAATTTTTTTACATTCATATTTATCACTTTGAAATAAAATTATAAATCAAAATTAAATTTAATTGCTTTTAAAATTAAAAATATGGTGTATAAATAATTTACATGTTTTTGGGTTACTTGTGTGAGTTCAAATGACTTGTAAAATGGAAAAAGAATGGATTAAAAAAATTGAACGGATTATGAAAGGTGACAAAAATACTGATATTATCGATATATTTTGTTAGTTTATTGTGAATACATTGTAAATAAGGTTTGTCATTTACCGTAATAGACATTTGATTCCATGGATTAAGCAAATGTTTTCGGTACAATGATCAACCAAATATAATAATGATTTCTTCACAATTTCTTCGCCACACATCTAAATAATGTAAATGAAAAGCTGTGGTAAGAAGTTTCCCTCAAACATTTTCCTAATAAAGGGACGGCTTAACTGTTAGTTTCCCTTTTTTAGTTCCAACAAGTGGCTCCCCGCTGAGTTAAATAAACAGCCAATGCCAATGACTTAGGTTCACAAGGCCGAGGTCTCAGAGAGATGAAAAACTTTTTCGTTGGCGGTCACCTTAAAACTCCTCAAACTACCTACTTATATTGAGTGTGGTATACATGACAACTTACAAGGACTCAAGGTCATTAAAATTCATATAAAAAACCTTAATATAAATTAATCGACTGATCTTATCAGAACAACTAAAATACCGGTACCGGCAATAGATTATTTGAAACAATTTTTAATAAGAGGGCTTTAAACTTAATTTTTTGTTTAGTAATAGCCTCATCTGAAGTCTTGAGAGGTATGCATATTGCACAAATGTGATCAAACCTGCCATCTTAGGATTTTCCAAATCCGTTTACCGTTTTTTCTAATCAAACTTTGTTAGTCAGCTATAAACATTGAGAATTTTAGAAAATCAAAAAAACAAAAAAGATTCAAAAACAAAAATAAATTACACTTTTTTTTGGCATTTTAACAACAGTTAAACTATAAAATTTAAACTTCAAATAATTTTTATATAAAAAACCGATAATATATTGTGTCTTTTTTAAGTTTGGATGCGAAATATTCTGTATTAATTAAAAGATGATGCAAGAGCGATATACTAAAAATTTTATTTCTCATATTTGAGATTTTAAATATAAGTTTCAAAAATTTGTGAAAAAAGTATTTTAAAATTTTTTCCTATTAGGGTATTCTCAAGGTCGCGAAATCTGTTTAAAAGGCCATTTTTTCGATATGGACGGAGCTAAGAAGCCGAAGGCGGAGGAAACTAAGATAAACGAAAAACATATAAGAGATTAGGCCATCATGGGGATGAATACTTTTATGTGTTCATAAAAATCTCTTGTCTGTCATTGATATTTGTTGACCTGTGTAATTACCTCGAAAGCCAATTGACATATCCCACACAGGTATAAGTTGAACTCCTTTTCAACATCGGCGTCCAATTTAAACGCTTTGATTGTTACGAAAGCTTGTAAAATATTCGAAGCTTCTGTTTGACGGCCCAGATGGACGCAAATTTTAAAGGCCACGTAGCACGTTTTAAGACTGAGTGTACTATTTAACAATGTATCATCTATATTAATTGGTACAAAACTATTATCTTTTGCAGCTTGGATATTTCTAAAATATGCTTGAAAATCTAATTGCTCGTAATTTTTGGCTACCAAGTCAATAGTTTCCCATGCCTAAATCAATAAAAAAAATATATTGAGACAAAACTAAAGGTATTAATATGTATTTCGGCATATACATCCCGGGATAAAGCGGTACCTTATTAACCTTATTTATGTTTTTTGATTAATTTTAATATTTTATGGAAGACCTAATGCTAAGCCTTATTGCAAAATTTAGTCATTTTTGTAAAAATGCCAAAAATGGTCCATTATAAAAAGACCCCTCCCCCCTCCCCCCCCCCCCCACACACACACATTTAATTTAAATTTGTTTATTGTTAAGGGCGCATTCATATTTCATTCAAATTTTAGGAATTTTTTAAAATGCTAATTTTTCTATAAATAATATTGGTTCAATGTTGAAATTGGGTTAGAATTTTTCTAAAAGTCTTGTTGTAATAATTATAAGCTATGTTTATTCGAATTTATAAATTTATTAAGATTTCTAAATATATTTAGAGTAACTGCTACGAGTGTTAGAAAATATTTTAAAGACAATAGTTAATAATTTTTGTTAAAAACTCAAATTTTTAATTATTAGAATTTTTAATATTTTTTGTTAAAACGAATGAAGTCTTAATGCGCAATTTATTGTTAATTTTGTCAAATTTGTAGCGGAATAGTTCTTTTTTACTCTTTTGATTTCCTTCAAATTGGTCTCCTTCCTTTATTACACATGTCGACAAATTGTAACTTTCGCATATAATAGTAAGAGCACAAACTTAATCTATATTGTGCTTCATATATATATTAAGCGGGTTTAAAATTTTCGTCTAGATTTCATTAATATATTTGCCAAACCTTCTAAAAGTTTATTTTCATTTATTAAGCTATTTAAACTAAAGATATAAATTTACCAGACAAACTTATGATAAGTCACAATAATTAATCTTTTACTAATTTTCTTTTTTAATTTTAAAACAAAATTTTTAGAGTAAAATATAATCGAAATGCACCAAAATTAACACATTTTGTGCATTTTTTTGAGAAAAGATTAAGATATACTTACTATTACAGAGTTTTTAATTCCAATAATGTTTGCCCATTGCTACTTTAACTATAGAAATAGCAGCGGTTTGACCTTATAGGGAGAAACAAGTGATTTAAAAATCAGACATAAAAGTGTATTATAATCGGGTATTAAATAACGATTTGACGACATGTGTTATATAGGAATTGAAAATTTTATCCTAGGCACACAACAATATTTTAATATCTTTATAAGCAGCAAAATGCCATCCCCATGAAAGTACCTTTAGCGAGAGCACGAGTTTTTCTCAAAAGAGAACAAAAATTTTGGGTACGACTTAAACGCGCCTTAGTGCGCAATATAAAAGTGCTGGATTCAATTTGTGCGAGATAAGCTAGTTAATTAAATTATTGCACTATTTTGCGTTTAATATAATGTTCAGTCCATATAAATTATACCTTGGTATAGTTTTTCATCTCAATGAAGCATTGCGCAATATTTCGACTAATTTTGCTCTTTTCTTGACCATTAGAACCTTTAAGTTCCTCTAATCGTAATCCTAATTGATAGTATTCCAATGCCTTATCATACCAGCCACTCTGCCATTTAAAACATATATTATTTGAATAATTTTAAATCATAAATTAGACGATTTAAAAAAACAATATGCATAATTAAAAAAAAAATGCCTTATTATACGGTCACATTATGCTTATTTGCGACATCAAACTTTTATAAATAAATGCAAAATGAGACACTAGATTTTCAAGTATTAGATAATTAAATTATCTTTGGGCATACTCAGTTTTTTAAGTATTTGCTAAGGTGGTGCAAAAACCAAAAATTTTGTTATTGAGCAACACAAACAAAAATGGAAGGTCAAAATAAAAATACATCGGGCAAAGACAAATGCAAAAAAAACACAAAACAAAAATTGTTTTAAAAAAAACATCCCACTTTATATAATATTTTAACTATAAAAAAGAATTAATACAAAAACAGATTTTGTGTAATGCATTTATTTTAATTAAATTGCTTTAAGCTGTTAAACAAACGTTTTATTTGCGCCAAAATTTTGAATTTCTCTTGGTATTTCCAATTATTAATCGACATATCGAGGGATTTTCAAAAATAGATACTCACAGCTATAAAAATTTTAGTTTATTAAGTTTGGAAAAATACCGAAGGGAATTATAAGAAAAACAAAAAAAATGCACAGACGAACGCATTTAAATAAATTATACAAAACATTGAATTATTCAGTCACCTACAATGAATCAAGACATTTTTTGCTCACAGTGAACTTTAGACTTTTTACCCTTTTTTTAACAAAAAAAAGAAAGTTATTAAATAGCCCTAATAATTTCAAGACGTAAAATTTGATTCAGAGAGACAAAAAATTTTAATTATTTTATAACATTTTTAACTAAAAATACTAGATTTTAAACTTTCGCGCAGCGCAAGTTTAGCTAATATAATAGAGGCTTGTCAAAAATTTTATAATGACGCTGATGGGAAAAGGGCTATGTAGAATACTTTCATGTGAGCATACCGGAAAATCCGGCCCTTAGCGATAATGCAAACAGGCCCGATTCTAGCTTTTCCACTTTGGGCAAAAAAAACTCGTGGGGGGGAGGCAGAAAAACAAAATATACATGTACAACAATTAAATCCATGTTCAAAATTTTTATTTTTAACAAATTAATAGTAATTTATTATATTCATAAAATAAAAAAAATGATTGCGTTTATAATTTGATATGTGAATTAAAATTAATTGTTTTCACTAATATCAACTGCTTAAAAAGATATGAGATTTGAAAATTAATTGTAATTATAATTTTATCATTTGGTATCAATGCGCATGAAAATTAAAAATATGATGTGTATGAATAATAAAAATGAATTATATAAAACTTTGGATTTTAGAAAATGAATAGTAAAATAAGATTGATTATTATGAAAACAAATTGTATAAGTATGCTAATTTGGAAGAATAAATATGAAGAAACACTGGTTATTTATAACTAATTAATATTAGCGTATAAAATTAAATAAAACATAAACATAAACGTTAAATGTGCATAAAAAAAATATGCAACCATATATATTAAGCAGTAATTAGCTGATTATGAACAATGTATTGTATTAATCTAAAAATTTAATGCTAGAGGTTGTTTTGATTAATTTATAAAATTTATTAAAATTTAACGCCCCAGTTAATGATTTTTCGTGTCCTAGAAGAACCAAATCACCTTTACGCAGGTCACTACTTGCCAGCCTACTAGAAGTTATTATCCTTCTTAAAGAAGAAAATGTGGCCTCACAACTCAACGTTGAAGAGCCAAATAACAAACTTATAGAAAAAATGTTAAATAGATTAGAAAACGCATCTTTGTAATCATATAAAAATTTAACAAAATCATTAGTAACACATTCTTTGTAATTATTAAGTTTTCTTATTAAAAATTTTTGGCTACGTCAATTTCTTTAGATAATAAATTTTTATTTACTTATTTTTAAAAGAGGCTCTAATTTATTTATATTTAAAAAGGATAATCAAATTTATAAAAGGAATCTAAAGATTCTAAATAAACATTATCGGTAATCTTTTATCAAAAGAATCAAAAATAAATCAATAATATTAAAATAAATACTTTTTTTAATTCATCATTAATATTTAAATTATTCTTAAACTTATGAGTAGAAAATAAATAAAAATCAGAAAATCTTTAGGTTTAGTTTTTCTTGATAAATTATTGTCATTTAAAAAAATATTATATATATCAAAACAATTTTTGAAAATCTTCTAATATTTTTGTACTTCCTAATTGTTTAATTTCTAACAAACAATGGTGTATTAAATCAAAAGTTTTAGAAACATTAATCGTTTTGCATTGAAATTGATCATTAATTATTTTTAATAAATAAAATAATTTTTCAGATGATAAATACAAAAAAATAAATTGATGATTATAAATATGGTCAAAAAACCCCGACGCTTCGGCCCTGTGACCAGAAGATATAAAAAAAATTTTATTTTTAATTTTCAAAAGAGTATTAAATATTTTTATGTAATTTTTTTTAAAAAACAATGGCGTCGTAGTGACCACACCACCGATGGACAGCCGGGGTATGGTCCCGCATTTACTAACTTCCTTGATTGCATCATGTTGAGGTATAAAAAAATATCAAAAAAATCTTTCCCTTCACTTAAAATTTCAAGACAATCTTTACAACAAGATGTAATCGTAAAGCAGTGAATATACGGGACATGGTGTCCAGCTATTTTGCTTAAAAATACTTGAACACCACTTCCCCCCCCCATCGTAGCATTGTGCGATCAGGTTCTTTGGTTCTAGATTATATTCTAACAAAAGATTGTTAACAAGTGAGAATTTCTTAGGCATCAGATTTATGAATTGCTTTCACAAATATAAAGCTTTCTGTAAAATCAAATTTTTCTATGTATCTAATAACAACAGAAATAATTTCTGTGTTAATATGATCTCTCTAGCGGATGAGAAATGTTGATGAATGAAAACACTATAAAAAAAGTAAATATTTTTAAAATATTTTTTTAGATATTTTTGGCGGAGCAAATTTAATTATATTATGTGGAAGAAAAAATATTTATACATATTTGGGGGGGGGGGGGGCAATTTCAATTTTTTTGGGGGGAGGGAGGGGAGCAAAAATTAAAATACTATGTATTTGGGGGGGAAGGGGCAATTTTTTTTTGGGGGGGGGGGGGGGGGGGGGGGCAAAAAAAAACTTTTTTGGGGGGCATGTTCCCGCAAAAGGGGTCTAGAATTGTGCCTGAATGCAAATTACCTCGAAATGTCTTATAGCTTGATTCCAAACAATGACACCGATATTATTCAGAATTGTGGTGGAGCAAGGATTCGAAGCTAATGCGAATTGAACAAATTTCTATGTTTAAAGACAGATTTGACTTGTAATAATTAATATATGTTTTAGAATCGATTATTATTTATATTAAGTTTTTGACACCTTATATTTATAAAAGCTTATGAAATAAAAAAAGATATTTTTGCCGTGCAATATGGCTCGATTAAAATTTAATTGAAGGTGGGCTACGTATTGGTTATACAGTTACCTGTTAAAAGTTAAAATATGATTGATAAAGGGCAGGTTCAATTGCTTAAAATAATAGCCTTTCGCCAAAACACTTCTTCACTTGGTTTCGCTCACACCATGTCAGATGGGCGACAAATAAATAAAGTACTTATACTACACATTTACGTGAAGTGCCTCGAAAGAGGTCTTGATAGGTTCTTAGAGATTGATTATACTGACAATCATACTATCTTTGATTTTTATTGTGAAGATGTGGAAAAATTTGCTTATTTGATCCTAAAGCTGGTCTATAAATAAGATGGGTTCGAGATTATCAAATACACTGATATTTCCAAATGCAGTACGTGAAGAAAGGTATAATGAAATGAGAAAGTTAATTGTTTTCATTGATATCCGGAATTCTTTGACATATATACTAAAACCGTGCTTTAATATTCCAGCCCGTCGATCATATTTTTTATTTTATGCCCGGCCAATTTGGTTCTTTAATTAATTAATTTATTAGTAATTCTACGTTGTAGTGACCCTTATTAAAATTACCAAAAAGAGGATTTCTAAACTCTAAAAAAATTAAATTAGCTAGCTAGTATATATTAAATATTTGGTATCTGTGATGGTCGATACACTATGTACTAAATCCCGCGTTAAATTAGAATTCAACATTTTGAAAAAATATATTGTTAATACCTCCAATGAAGGATTGAATGAGTGGTATAGCTTTATAGTCCTGATTACTTTTTAGGCAAATTTCGATTTTGATTACTTGAAACTCTTCAATAGCGTTTTTAGCAGTAAATCCTGGTGTTTCTTGTTGGTCTTGTTGCTCTAATTGCTTGATTGCTTCGTCACATGCCCAAGCTGCTATGGCATATCTCTCGTAGCTAATCAAACCTTGAGTAATCTTGTATAACTAAAATGCCATATTTTACATGACGAAAAAAACATTTCAACAAAAAAAATTTTATTAGTTTCAGTCCATTCTCTCAATAAGCTACACTTAAGCCGCCAGCTTTACAGCATTTAAATAAGAATGTTTTAAAAATGGCGATAAGCCAACCGGTCCTCAATACTGTGTAAGTTTTAAAATTAAAAAACTTTCAAAATAAAATTAATTTCGCGATTGGGGCTAAAATAGCTCAAAGGTTCATTTGATTGAATCTTTAAAATTAATTCTTAATAACTAAATAAATAATCGCATTTGTACCGTTTCAAATAGCACAGCTGACTGATTTGTCCCAGCCCCGATTAGTTTTGATACATCTCCGGTGAAAATAGATCGCGATAAGAAGTTTCGTATTAGAGTGTCCTCAATTTTACCGGCTAATAAAGCGTTCATTTTTAGGTTGGCACCTTGATTAAAATATTATGAACAATAAAAAATTTGAAAGTTTTTTATTTTATTAAATATAAGAAATTTGTTAACAAAAATTCAATGATAATAAAAATAAACTTTATGCGTTTCTTTAGGCGTCAAATTGAATTTTTTTATTGTCTTTGTTACAAAAACTGAAAGGTGGTTTGTTAGAAAAATTATTTTATTAGAAGTGTGCGATTGCCCTAAATTAAATTTTATTGTAGGTGCTTTTTCTCCCCAATTAGTATTTGTCAAGGTATAGCTCTAAAAATCGTTGTGCTACTAACCAAAGATTGATGGAAATAATTCGTAAGCCTGATCTATAACATCGCTCGCTATTTTCCAATTTTTAATCTCGTTCCATTCGAGCAAACATTGGGCTTGTAGGTAGAGGATTTTGCTCTAAAAAACGAGATATAAAAATAATAAGTAACCCTATATCATTTAAAGTTTAAAACAGGCTTTAAATCTTTAGATTTAATTTATGAATTTGTAACGCTGCCTATATGTACACTTTCCATGGTTCGACCCAGGTTAAAATCGATTTAGTTCCGCCCATAAATTTCTAGTACTAATTAACCCGACTCGTTTTTATAATAAAATTTAAAGAATAATACGACTCTCTATAAATTTAACCAGTCTAAACAATAAAAGATTATAGTTAAAAACAAGACATACATTTGTAAAGTCAATGAATAAAAAAATGGGAGAGATTAATTAAATATTAAGAACGAGGCCTGTCAAAATAAAACAAGAGCCAGCCCTTTAATTGGATTTTTAAAGGGCTTTTCTATTAAAAAAGCGCGCACTTAAAGGGCCAAATAAAAAAAATTATTATAAGTAAATTTAGGTTTAAAAGCTCCATTTTTTTTTAATTAGAAGCGTTTTATCTAAAGGGTTTGGCACTCATTTTTTAAAAAAAAGTAAAGGGTTTTAGCATTATTTAAAAAAATATTTATTAAATGTAAGATATTCTACTTATGTTTTGTATTTTTAAGTTGAATTTTCTAATCTTTCTTAAAATTGTCAAAAAAAAATTAGGGTTTAGCCAAAGTGGGGCTTTTTTTCGCCTTTTTTTTGAAAAAGGCTTTTTTTCATTTTTTTCGGGGCTTGTTAAAATTCAAAATTACTAGGAGCTTTTTACCCCGATTAAAAGAGCCTATTTTTATCCCCTTTGGCCAACATTTTTACATTAACATCTGGGTAAAAAATGTTACGAGCTTTTACTTATTTAACAGAAAATATGAATTTGCTTTTTTTCGGGTGATTATGCAGCTGAAGAGTCTTAGCCTGGTCAAAATAATCTTATATTGTTCTTACCTTGGTAAATTTGCCGATGAGAAAAATTGGATTAAATTGACAAATCCCTTTTTTTAAAGATGTATATAAAAAAAATCACAGTGGCCTTGAGCATTACTATGATTATTTAGAGAAAACATGCTGACCATCTAAAAAATACATAAACTACCTTAAATTCTTGATCACATTCGTTTTTGACCGCAAACCCATATGCAATTTTGCCCCAATCCAGACATTCCTGATAATTTTTGGGCTTGTTTTCATTGTTAAATAAGTCGATACAGAAGTTGTAGCATAGCAGCGCCAAAATTTTAAGCTATTAGTCGCACATAAATAATTTATTGTATTGTATTTAGCAAGTATAAAATTTAATAGGTAATCCCCTTTATAACTTTAACGGCAGTCACTAAAATGTTGTAAATAATATTTTGACTTTGCAAATTAAACAAGTTATTTAAAATGCATAAAAAATAATTTCAATATAAATGTTAACCCGTTAGGCTTTATATGAATTTTTGCTGTAATTATGCCACAAAGTACAAACCAAAAAAAACTAAAAAATTATATAAAGGCGCATAAAGCTCATTTTTTTTGAAAAATTAAAAAAATTATAAAATTTTTGCTTAAAAAAATATAAGTTTTTAAAATTTCTTAAAAGGAAAATTTTTATAAGAGTTTTGTTAAAAATTTATTAGCCATGTTTAAATGATGGAATAAAAAGTAATCTGAAATTTTCATATACGAAGTTGTTTCATCAATAATATGATAACAATATTGCATATTCTTTTCTGATCAGCCTCATATAATTTCCCATCAAAAAATGGATAACACAGGTTAAAAATTTTGAGAGTTATAAGGTCACTTCAGAGACCACACCTCGGAATTTTAAAATCCGATTACCGTTTTTAATCATATCTTGGAAGCCAGCTATAAACATTGATAATTAAAACAAAAAAGATTCAAAAGCAAAATATTTTGAAAAAAGTTATTTCTATTTGAGGGCGCGTTCAGACTTCATTCGTGTATACAAAAAATATAAAAATTCATTATAAATTTTTAAAACAATAAATAAGCTTTTTTCCATAATTACACATATTAACAAATATTAACTTTTGGATGGGTAGTTACTAGAGATCAATGTCACGAAAACTAGTAAATTATCCATAGTGTAGAAGTGTGTACATTAGTTAAAAAAATGTAAAATGAGATATTAATATTTGGCCCGTATTTTTCTCGAAATTTGTACCTTGCAATTTATAAAAATTTAAACGGGGCCTTAATAAAATCAAGTTTTGGGATGGGTCAAAAAATTACATCCCGGTTGAATAGGGACCTTTACGGTAACAAAATATATTTCTGTGCCTTCTTTTGAAGGGTTTAGTTATTATCTATTAGAACCCATATTTTTGAGGAATAATCGCTTAAAAATTATATAAAATAGCTATTTTATATAAAGTCTTTTGCATTTTATTTTAAGTTGTTTGAAATTGTGTTAATTATTATTTTAGGGTCAAATTTTTGTAAAATTTTTTATTAGACAAATAAATTTTTTCATTTTTAGCGTTTATGGAAAAAGAAATTAATTTGTGCAATTTTAAGAAGAAAATAAAAATTAATAATAGAGTTATTGAGTCGTAAAAAGTATATGCTTTTGTTTTTCAGATTTTGATAACAACAATTTGACCCTGTAAAATAAATGGTGAATGCATAGGACATCAATGCTATTAGAATCTAGTTTTACCCTATTTCGTTAAATTTGTATATAGGTGTTGCCCGAGCAGAGGGACAAAGCAAATTTTTAGTGATTTAATGGTAGAGAAAAATTTAAACATTTAAGGAAACAATGTTTGACGCCTCCAAATGCTTTGATTGCTTCTTTTATCAAACTTCTTTTATATTTAAATTATACAAAAATGTCCTAATATTTTAAGCTTGCTAAAGCCATTTAATAAAACATCTAAACTTTTTCAAACAAAGATTGGACTTTTATGCTTTTTGTTTTGACGGTGTGAATGTTTAAAAACATATTGCTGAATCGGAGTCACATTTAAAATGATAAAATATAAATTACCCTGTGATGTAAGTGTTTCAAAACATTTTCAACATTCAATATTATAATTTTGGCCTCTTGAAAGCGTTTTTGATTGAATAGCTATATCATAATGAGGTAAAATAGAGGTTTAATTACACTGGTCGACAAAAAATGGCGACCAATTAGAAAAACGTATATTTTAGAAGTGTTTTTTAAGCTGATTTCAAATATCTTTTCCATTTTTTCCGAATAGGTCTAGTTTTTTAACTATAACCGTTTAAAGTCAGCAAAAACTCCAATATGTGTCATTTTCAAAAGCAAATATAGTGCCCTTAAATTCAAAAAAATTGGACAAAAAGCTTGTAATTTTATAGGAAAATTCTTAAATAATTAAATTAAATCAAAAAAATTTAAAAAATCTTATTATTTAAGCAATTATTTAATTTTTAAGAAAAAATGAATTAGGCGTATTTGGCGCCATAAAGTCTAACGCTTAGAAACCTCTTCAAAGATTTTTGGTAAGCTTATTTTTAATTTAAATTCACTCTAGAGGTTAATTAGACTTACTTTACCCAATTGAGATTGTTCAATATATAGTTGCCCCTATCATAATGTCCTCGATTACTTATAAACTTTTACCAGAACTTTTTTTACATAAATTTATTTGTAAGCAAGTGATTTATAAAGGAGATAATTATAATCAAATATTCCCAATAGCTTAAAATAAATTATCTAAACCTTTTTTATGGATTTGAAGCAAATAACATTAAAAATTAAATTCCCATGGACCATTAAAAAGGATTTTAAGAGATAGACTTAAAGGCGCCAATTTTGCCATATATAATTTTTCTTAAAAATTAAATAATTGCTTAACTAATTAATTTTTTCCAGTTTTTTTAATTCGAATATATTATTTAAGCCATTTCCTATAGAATTACATTTTTTTTATTAAAAATTTTTGGATTTTAGGGTGTTAAATTTGCTTTTGAAAATGACATATATTGAGGTTTTTGAAGATTTTGACCGCTTCTAATTAAAAAATTAGACCTATTCGAAAAAAATGGAAAAGATATTTGGAATCAGCACAAAAAACTCTTTTAAATTATATGTGTTTGTAACTGGTCGCCGACAAAAAGTCGAAATTTGTCGACCAGTGTTATTAATTTAGAGGTCTGGTGAAACTATTTTTGTTTCCCTCTCCCACACAAAAAATTCACAAATTGAGTGGCCCTTATATATAAATCAATTCATTTAATCATATTTTGATTATGAAAATGAAAAAATAAAAAAAAAATTATTTATTGTAAAAAAATTTAAACCCCTTACGTTAATAATGAATGTTTCTATTATCTAAATATATTTTTAAACTTTTGTTACTAGCCATAGGTTTTATGATATAGAAGCCCAAAATACCCCAAAAATTAAAAAATCTCAACTTTGACACAGAACAACTAAAAATCTGAGGCATTGGCTAAAATTCTGATTTCATATTCGTGATCAGCAAAAAAATGACCAAAAACCATAGTTGCCATAAATGATGCTTAGGGTCGTCCAAATTTCGTTGTCCAGTGTTATAAAGTTTAAACCATTTCGGCTTGGGTAATCATAATTTTGAGCAGTGATTTGGAAATATTGATGTATTCGTTTTCCATGCCCTTATTGATTTTAAGTTGACCGGTACCTTCTAACCATTGAATATATTGGGTTACGTGCTGTATAATTAATATTTAATGGATATTTAGTTTTTAACTGATAACTAATAAATTTAGCATAATTTATATAATTAATATTTTTATTTATTGAAATATCATATTTATAAATTAATTTAATTAAAAGAAAAAGTATAAAATTAATTTTGGCTACGTAAATAAAAATAGCCATCGTCAGAGAAAAAGTGTAGGAATAGTGGATGGCATAATTTAAGCGAAATAAACATTTTTTTATATTATATATCAATAGAAAATTTCTCAAAGTTAAACTTTACCTGGTTAAAATAGTACGTATATCATTCCTACCTTTTTCGAAATCTAATCAAGGTTAAATTTTGAGTTATAGTTAAATGCTCTGTTCAAATCTTTAAAACTCAGTTATTTTATACCCAAATTAAAAATTTGTGCAAAATGTTTCTAAACTTTATGTACAATATATTTTAAATTTTACAACCTTAGGACCCATAGCAAAGAAAACCTTCAAAATCAAAAAACAGAATATCTGAGTTATAAAAAAATATAAACTTTTAAGTTTGCCAACAATAAATTAAGAGAAATTGCAAAATTCAAATTAAAATTTAGATGTATTAAAAATAAGGAAAAATAGATTTTGAGAGATGGCTTATGTCTTGTAAAATCATTGTCCCGACGGGAAGGTTATATTTGTCGATATATCTATTTAATTGAAATATATTTTTTGAAACTATAATTATTAAATTGGATAAAAAAAGTTTTAATGTGAAAAAAATAAATAAGGGGTGCAAAAAAAATCTTAAAATCGTAATCATAAAAGATTGCCAATATTTGCCACTCTTTGTACGTCTATGCAGCTTTTTGGGCCGAGGAAACAATACCTGGCATTTGGCTATAATACTTAATCAGTGCAACCAACAATTTTTCAAGAAAGACGTTTGCTGATTGAAGCCGCATCGAGACGGTTTTGTTAAAAAAATTTAACACACCTATTTACATTATATATCAAAGTCGAAACCCGGAAGCCCGCATAGCTAGATGCCGACCCTCTAAACGGGCCGGGTCTGAATTAGGAAAAGAGAATTACTGGCAGAGCCAATTTTTATATTTTATTTTGCCTATTTTTTTTAAAATATTGTTCACGCCGGAAACTCTAATTTACACCCGCTTTAAGGCGAGATGGACTTATGGTTTATAGGATATACCACATAATTGGCCCGAGCCGAATACTGCAGTACAATAAATTTTTACATATCCAACATGATAGCAATCATAATATCAAATTCTAGTCTGATGAGATATGGCTAAGGATAAAAAAAGTTTACCTTTATTGAGCAATCCAACACTTCCAATAGGTGGCTTTGTAATTTTTGCTCTATTATAAAAATGAGATTTAGATATTAGGGCGTGTTCAGATTTCATTCTTTTTCAAAAATTTAAAATTATGATATAAATTTTTAAAAATTCTAACATTTTTTTTTTAATTTTTAGGAACTTTTTTTAAAAAAGGTATTTTATTGAAAATTATTAAGATTAGCGATATGTAAAAATGCTTTTTATAAAAAAAAGATAATTTTATATATAGTTTTTCCGATTCTGAACGCAAGGCGCTCTTATTTAATTTTTTGAAATCAACCAACATTTTTTAAATTGTTAAATGATGCTGGCAAAAAAAACGTGATGTCAATGTTTAAAACGTTAATTTACACGCGGTTTTTGAGAAGATCGCTCGATGCTTAAATTAGAAATTTTTTCCACAAGCAAATATTTCAGTTAGAAAAAACTTTACCCGTATATATCACTTCTAAATGACAAAAATTTATAAATATTTGATAAATTTTATATTTTGACTACAGGTTACCTATATTGAAACAAAATTTGCACAACTTTTTATTCAATTGATTCCTAACTATTGCTAACTTCATTATGATTTACAATCTGAAAATAATTAATGGCAAAAAACTTTTTTCCCCATTCTGTATTATGGCTTATATGCCAATAAGAAAAAATTTTATTCCTTAAAAGACACCTTGCTATGTCATACCTACAAGAAAATTTCGACCAAATTATCACCAAATTTGAGACGTTGGTTATTTATAACAAATCTTATCTGCTAATATTGGTTACCCATTTCCATTATAATTGTTTTTTTTTAGAGCTCTATTTAGTTTTACTCAAATCTAACAGATTGCCACAATAACTCTGTGATCCATTATGGCTAATAAACCTGGATTAATATTATTTTAATATAGTTATAAAAATTAAATTATATTCACCTTTTCGATAATTTATGATATTCAATGTCATCTAGATAATATAAGTATTTATATATTGAAATAATTATAAATAATATATTTGCCTACATCAGGGATCGGTAGTTACGGTAGCGTGCGAGAGGGGCGCATATTAAAAAACACAGGTCAACAAATATCAATGTCAGAAACGTGAATTTTATGAAAACATAAAAGAATGCATCCTTATAATGGCCTAATCTCATATATATTTTTCGTTTTTCTGAGTTTCTTCCGTCTTTGGCTCCTAAGATCCGTCTATAACGAAAAATGGTCCCTTATGACCAAATTGACAGATCTAAATATATCCTAAAAAAAATAAATAAAAAAATTTTTTGCTTATGAAAATCCCTTGTAACTTATATTTTTGATCACATATAATGAAAAATAAATATTATTAATATATCAAGCTCTTACATCGGCATTTAGATAATACAAAATATTTCGCGTCCAAATTTATATACGACACCCCATATTATCGATTTTAAATGAAAATATTATTAGAAGTTTAAATTTAAAAGTTTAACTATTGTGAATATGCAAAAATAAAAATTTGATTTATTTTTGTTTTTGAATCTCTTTTGGTTTTTTGACCTTTTTTTCAAAAATTTTTAATTTTTATAAGTGACTAACTAAGCTGGATTAGAAAAAACGGTAAACGGATTTGATATTCCTTATGGCAGGTTTGATATCTGTTGTTAACACATAACTCTCTATTTTTTGAGATTTATGAGTTAACTACAGAGATCAAACCTGCCATCTTATGGAATATCAAATCCGTTTACCGTTTTTCCTAATCAAACTTAGTAAGTCAGTTATAAACATTGAATATTTTAGAAAAAAGGTTACCAAAAAGATTCAAAAACAAAAATAAATTGAAATTTTATTTTTGCATATTTACAATAGTTAAACGGTTAAATTTTAGCTTCAAATAATATTTACATTAAAAACCGATAATATATCGTGTCGTATTTAAGTTTGGACGCGAAATATTTTTTATTATCTAAATGCCGATGTAAGAGCTTGATATATTAATAAAAAAATTTTTCCATTATTTGTGATTAAAAATATAAGTTACAAGGGATTTTAATATGCAAAAAAGATTTTTAAAATTTTTCTATATAGGGTATATTTAGATCTGTCAATATGGTTAAAAAAGGCCATTTTTCGTTATAGACGGATCTAAGGAGCCAAAGACGGAAAAAACTAAGAAAAACGAAAAACATATATGAGATTAGGCCATCATGAAGATGCATTCTTTTATGTTTTCATAATAATCTCGTTTCTAACATAAATATTTGTTGACCTGTGATATAAGCCGATTTGTTAGTCGTAAAACTATTTTGATCTTAATGATATTTCCTAAAAAAATGAGAGCCTATTTCCTTAACATACAATTTGCGGTCATTTAACGATAAACGATGGCGCAATTAGAAGCTGTCCAACCTCTATATTTTAGATAGGTTGGCTAGAGAACTTTCTTAAAGTCGTTGAAATTTAGTTTAGAGACAATGTATTTTAAATGTAATTTAAAGTAATATATATGAAATTAATTAGGGATACGCATTGGCTAACCTTGACGAGATTTTTGATTAGTAATGCATCTTTTAGGGCAGTCGCAAGAGTGGAGGTTATTTGAAAAGCCAGGATCTTAACTAAAATGGAAATTAAGTAAAATTCTTATATACCGATGAATGAATTTATGTTATTACTAATTTTAAAATATCTTTATAATAATATAAATTTGCAAGCGCTTTTTAAAAAAAATAGCGATTGCGGTATGATGGCATCCATAACCCCCTAGTCAGGGCCGGCTTGGGGTTTACAGCAGTTTGAAAGCCTATCAATGTTTTTTGCCTCTATGTTGCACGCCCATTAAAAATGTGAAATGTGTCAGTCCTGGTGTCTTTAAACCTTGCTTAAATTGACCTTAGGAATCGGCCTCGCCACTGGGGACACTAAAACTTGCTCTCTCACAAAATCTATTGAAATGGCGTCGCATTCTATGGAATACTAAGGCGTACTGGTTTTTCACATTACTGGCAAAAAAAGTGAAAAGCCAGGGTCATTCTCCTACTAAAAATACTTCCCTTTTTAAATATACACCTGATAAAAACGGCCCCCTCCCCATCAAAAATGCTTGATTGACTCGGCTAGGTAATTCAACCTAGGGACAATGTTTATAAATAACCAATTTTGCCCAAATTTAAACACATATTGACAAAATTTCTAATTAGGATATTATGGTTTTATTATTACTTTCTTATAGATTCGTACTGATTTTGGTATAAGGTCAAACCGCTGTTATCACTTTGTAAAGGCAAAGGGGTAACATGAGAGTCAAGATCGCTATTTTTATGATTAAATTTTATTTACCTTTTGTTAAAAGTGCACTTTAAATTTATTTTTCTCAATAAATTTTGCTATATAAAAAGAAACCTGCTAAGTGTCAAAAAATCTATCAAAAAAATATTGTCAAAAATGATATAGGCCACCTTACATAATTTTAAACGTGAGTTAAACAATTTAATGAGAATGGAGGCTATTTTATGATTGTCATCATTTAATTTGACCATGTCTATACAGAGACTCTAATACAACTTCCACTTTTTAAGCAAATATTGTTATTAGACTTTGACAAAATTTTACTTGCTATGTTATTATATATTTGAGAAAAAAGTCAAAAAAATTAGATAATATTTAATATTAAAGTTCAAAATATAAGATGTGCTGGGGTCCGTTCAGACTAAAGATCAACCTGGCCCAAAAGCCCCCGGCCAAATGCCCGCTCGCAAGAAAAACGAACCGGGCTGGCTGAAATTCAAAAAGGGCCGGGTGAGCTTAAATTTATATCTGGTCGTGAGGGCCGGGTCTGAATCAAATAAAAAAAAACGGGCCAGGCCTTTTTTTATATCACATTTTACTTTTTGAATTATTGTTAAGAAAACTAAAAATTATAAATTTATATCACGCGATAGGGGGTATTATTTCTATACTCTCTATTTTAAAATAGCTTTCAATGTAAAACTTTCGAGCAGTATGTGTAAATTTAGACCGACCGGGGCTTAAAATCAAAAACCAAATTCGACCGGGCTGGCCCAATATTAACATGTCAAGCGGGCCGGGCTGGAATATCTTGATCCGAATTGAACTTTAGCTTGGACTCCACAGTAGCATTCGTGTTAACAGTCCTAATTATGTATATCCCTAATCTATTTTTTTAACCTTCTTTCTAATCAATACAAAATCCATTCCTCCGCTAAAATATTTCTGAAATGTAAGTGCAACCACTTCTTAAAATACAATTTTACATTATTATTTCATTATTTCTTTCTTTTCGAGCCAATGTTTTCTAAGTGAACAATTTTCATTTTGCCTGTGTTTTTGCTTTAATTTTCCTAGTTACTTACCAACTCTTTACATCCAATTAAACATTACATTTATTTAATTGCTATATTTCGTTTTAATAAATTCATCCATTTCGAAATTTTAAAATTTTTTGGTTAATTTCTCAACATTTTTTAAATAAGTTATTATCCTAAATATTTAGATCCATGATGTGAAAATAAACTCGCTTAGTGACCATGGGAAACAAATTTTTGACCTAAAAATTACAGAAATAAACAGATAAATGGAGCAGAAATTAAATACGGGGGCTTATGTAACATCATAATCGAATTTTGTATATGGGCGCGTTCAGACTCTGTTCGATTTTTTAAAATAATTTTAAAATTTTTAAAAATATTAAAATTTTTACCTTTTGTGAACGCCTTATAGAATAAACCTTGGATAAAGTAAATGAATTACGAACCTTTTTTTAATGAGTTTTACTGCGATGCAGGTATATATTGAAAGGTGACTTAAAATTGATTAATTTGGCCCTCCCAATAACTACTCAATACAATGTAAAAAGTATCTTGTTTACGCTCAAAATTTGCTACCGATCGTTTGTTTTATTTGCATTGATTAATAAACTATAATTAAGTAGGGGAGACCGGGGCGAAATGAACATATTTTTGCAAAATCGTTGCTGCTGACAAATTTTTAATCCAAAAGAAAAAATTAATGGCTCATTTTATAGATAATTCATTATATTTTATAAAATAATTTGTTTAACCAAAAAAATATAATTCTGTTAAAAGATATTGAACAATGTATAAACCCACTAGTATTAACCATTTCGCCCCATATACGGGGTAAATTGAAATACCCATGGGGCAAAATGAAAGTGTGTGACATTTATTAATTTTACAGCTTTAATTTCAAATAAAATTTAAATATTGAAAAATAAATAGAGATTTAGATCATTTAATAATAATTATATCATAATCAATTACCAGTAACCCAAAAATCCCAACATCAAGGGGTTGAAGTCTATGTGAACAATGAGATGGTAGTGTGACCACTTTAATCCCATTATCTTTAAAAAAGTTCACTGCTTTTATGGATATATGAGATACATGGTTATCCAAAATAATAAGTGCCTTTATTTAAAATATGATAATTCAATTTACTGGATCCTCAGTAACATATTTTACAAAATGTTGTTCATTTCGCCCCGCATTGAGTAGTGTTTGCAAAATCAATAATGTTCAAATAATATTAATTTTTAAGTTAAAAATGTATATTCTTACAACGAAGTGGTTATAATAATATTTTCAAGGTAACATTTTATTTAAAAAAAAGCAAAATTATTGTTGCTTAAAACATAAATTAGGAGTAGCATTTTTTCTTTAATTGAGATTTTCTAAATTTTTTTAAATGCATGTATATGTAAAAAATATAATAAATCGATAGCTTGTTTAAAGATCTACAACATATATAAAATTTATATATATTGAATAATTTTTGGCAGAGATACATCCATTAATCATTTCACCCCACCAACCATTTCGCCCCGGTCTCCCCTAAGTATTCTCTTAAAAATAACCCTACGCAACTAGAAGGATGATATTTTTAAGCATATTTGCACGTTTGTTTCCTTAAGTCAAATTAAAAACAAATTAATTTATTTTTCTTAAATCTAATTTACTTTTATTTGAAAAATAAGCCGAACACAGGCCTAGGGTTCGTGACTGTTTAAGCTTAGAACCTTTAACTGGGTAATTTATAATTAAGTTACCTGCTTACATAAAATTTCGTTAAAAATTTATTGACTGCCTTACAATAACAAATATAAAATAAAACTAGTTTTTGAATAAAATTAACATTGTTTTGGATATATTAAGTTTTAAACTAGTTGCCTTTAATAATAAGAATTCGGTTATTTTACCGTGTTTATCTATTTATTTGATTGTCTAAATTTCAAATTATTATTTAAAATATGAAAGAAAATTTTTAATAAACCAGTTTTTAAATGCTGTATAATTTTTTTGTGGCATCTTTTTTTTCATTGGGACTTAATAATTTGTAAGCTACCATTTAAATTGTTATTACTCAACCCAAACGCTCAAAAAATCAAACAAACAAATAATTGTTGCAAATTGTATAAAATTTGGAAAACAAATATTTATACAGTCGGCTTCAAAAAAATGTCTGCCGCGGCGGCAAACATATTTTGGGGTTGCCCCCCTTTAAATTCTGGCGACGGCTCTGATATAAAGCATAATTTTATACAATTTATTGCTCTCATTGGATTATTTTAAGAATTATTTACTCAATAAATTGAAAAACTCTTACTCAATAATTAATGTTGAATAAATAATATCCTTATACAATTATAAGTAATTATGAATCTTTTTAAAAATAGTGATTTATATTCTAGAAATTGGGCTTTCAAAAGGGTTACAATAAAATATTTATAAATGAAATTTTTTTTTTAATTTTTTGAGTACCTAGCTTGCAACGCCTCATTTGGCATTTTCACAACTTTTACATATTATACAAGCCTTTAACCTTATAAAAAAGTACACCAAATATGGTAGAATAGTCTATTCATAAATACATTTTTTCGTGTTGTCTTGTAAATTTAGATAATTTTCAACCTTACAATTAATTTTTTTTAAATAGTCTAGTTTTAGCTAAAGCATAAAGTATCAACCTTTTGCAACAAGGTCGTTTCCTTCGTAGTCTAGTTTATGCAAGGTTACGTTCCACAGTTCGGCTACCGCATTTGTTAGCTAAATAAAAAAGGTATTGGTAATATTAAGTAAGTACTATAGTGGTCAACCAAATATTATTTAATTTGGCAGAGCTGCGTCAGTTAGCTCGTCCAACAAACGTGAGGAATTTTTGGTCTGCCCAACTAGATTTATTATTTTAATCAATACAAGAAAAAGTAGATTCAAATTTCAATTAAATTAACAGGTTTTAGAAATAAGTGAAGGGTAGGGCGGTCAAAACCCCCAATTAAACATTTTTAAAAAGATTTGCTGAAATAAATTTATATACTAATTCTAACTATAATTAAGCTTAACACTTAATTAAACAAACTAAATTAACCGACTTGGCAAATAAATTTTATAAATATTTAATATTATCACCTCTAAGTTGTTTTGATGATTATTCGTACTAATTTCTGTTTTGATATTGTCAATCAATTCGGATACTAAATCATACTCAATTTCTCGGCAATCTGCGTCCTCGTCATTCATGTCACATTGAAAAACATCAATAATTTCTACAAATGAATAATTAAGTTTAGAGAGTCATTTAGCTGTTTTAAAAATAAATGTAAAATATCTTTAATATACTTTGAATTTTTACAACGACGGTCATTCTCAATGTTTGCCAATATGAATGGTAAAAATCGTCTGCTTTTTTTTTTTCAAAAATTTAAAATGGCCGATTATAACAGAATTAGTATTTTACTCTAGTATAAATTTAGTGATTAATACTATGTACCAAATCGTATAATTCATTTATTGAATTAATAGAACTCATGTAAGGAACGAAAAAATTGAATTTTAAGAGTTATCAAATTTTTATAGAGTTGTTATAAAAAACTATTCTCTCGCATCAAAAACGATAAATTAATTTTTTTTGTTAGGCCATGTGCAAAGTGAGTTTTTGTTTTTGTAAAATTTTAAAAAAATTTATTTTGCACTTCAACGCTCTTTTTAAAGTTGCGTTTATGCACATAAACTAGTTTTCTTAAATAAATAATTTTGAAATTAAATAAAAATATTTTTAGAATTTTTAAAATTTTCCGTATATAAAAACTTATTTTGCATGGCCTCAATAAATTAAGTTATTTTCTATTTAAATTTTTACATAATTACGCTGCAAAATTAGACAAACCCTTTTATTTTTAACAGATTTTTTCGTGGTAACAAGTATGACCGGTGCCCAAATGCAACTCTTAACCCCTCAAATTGTAGATGGTCGGTAGTGAGTTTTGAGCGGTTACAACAAGCACAAAAAACCCTAAATTAAATTTAAGTACCCATTGAGTATTAGTATAAATTACTAAACATTTATTTTAACAAAAATAAATATTAACTTATAAATTAATTTAAAAAAAAAAGTTTAGTATTTGGAGATCTTCAGGTAGCTTATAAATCATTCAGGCCCGACAAACAAAGATTTAAATATAAATTGGTTTGCTGGTAATATAGAATGGAAATATGGCTTGGTGTAACGATGCCGGTCCGTGGCATATTGGCGCTCCTAAGCATGCTGTAAGCGACTTAATTTCAATAAATATATGTTGAAAATTTTATTATCTACTAAATTATTGCTTAACTCACTCCCAAACATCGCTTCGATTGCTCTTATGGACAAACGGGCCTTGGAGGATGTTTGAAGCGAATAAATTGTGCGCCATTATACTTCGATAAAATAGTTCAATTCGAAAATTTTTTGGGAGTTTGTCAGCTCCTTATTTTTCTCTTTTCTTGAAAAAAAAAATGAATGCCGGCCCAGCCGCAAAATTAATTTATTCTATTACGTGAATTTTTAATTTAGAAAAAAAAAATACGGAGTATTCATATTAAATAATTCGTTTTTTTATGCAAATTACTTGCCAGAAAAAAAAATTATTTTAAATTTATCGACTAAAAATGTGGTCCCACCAATTGTAGTTTTTCTTATCCTAAAAAACTTAGTAGGCAGGACCGTTCCGCCCATAACAGCAATAATCCTCCTAGCAATGCTCTAGGGTCGCTGAAACATTTAGTAAGTTACTTAACTTAATTATTCTTTAGGCGCTTGGTAAAAGCTTGCTTAGGTACACCGGTATGCCATGGATAGACCCCGTTAAAATAAATGTATTTAAGGGCACGTGCAAAGTGAGTTTTCATTTTCGTGAAATTTTTAAAATTATGGAAAATTTTGTAATAAAACGCAAATTTTCAAAAAGTTGCCAAATTAGATATATGTACATAAAATACTTTTTCTAAAATAAAACTCTTTGAATAAATTTTGAAAAAAAAAAATAATTTTTCAAAATTTTCAGAATTTTCAAAATTTTACGAAAATAAAAACTCGCTATGCACGTGCCCTAACCAAAAAATAGTCTTTCGGCTTGCTTCAATAAGTTTCTTAATTAGAGTGGATTTAATGAATTGAGATAAATGCGAAAAAAAATTAGAAAAGATACAGGCCCGATTCTAGTTTTTCCATTTTAGGGGGGCAAAAGAAACTCGTGGGGGGGGGGCAGAAAAAATTTTTTTGCCGCCTTCGGCGGCAAAATTGGCCGTGACCTTCGGTCACGGCAAAAAATATACATGTACAACAATAGAATCCATGTTCAAAATTTTTTAACAAATTAATAGTAATTTATTATATTCTTAAATTAAAAAAAATGAGTTTAAAAATTGAATATGTGAATTAGAATTAATTGTTTTCACTATCATTTGCTTAAAAAGAAACGAGATTTGAATTAATTGTAAGTATAATTTTATCATTTGGTATCATTGCGCATGAAATTAAAAATATGATATATATGAATGATAAAAATGAATTATATAAAACTTTGGATTTTAGAAAATGAAAAGTGAAATAAGATTGATTATCATGAAAACAAAATGTATAAGTATGCTAATTTGGAAGAATATATTTGAAAAAAACACTGGTTATATATAACTAGTTATTAATATTAGGGTAAAAAATTAAATAAAACATGAACATAAACGTTGAATGCGCATAAAAAAAGTTTGCAAACATGTTAAAATAGTAAGCAATAATTAGCTGATTATGAGCAGTGTATTGATCAAACTATTTAGAAGATTTTAATTAAATTACAATATTCATCAAAATTTCCCTAGTTAATGATTTTTCGTGTTTAAAAGAACCAAATCACCTTTAAGCAGGTCTACTTGTCAGCCGTTATTATCCTTCTTAAAGAAAAAAATGTGGTCTCACAACTCGACGTTGAAGAGCCAATTAACAAACTTATAGGAATAATGTTAAATAGATTAGAAAACGCATCATTGTAATCATATAAAAATTTAACAAAATCAATAGTAACACATTCTTGGTAATTATTAAGTTTCTTATTAAAAAATTTTTGGCTACGTCAATTTCTTTAGATAATGAATCTTTATCAATATTACTTATTTTTTAAAGAGGCTCTAATTTATATATATCCAAAAAAAGGATAATCAAATTTATAAAGAAAATCTAAAGATTTTAAACAACTATTATCGGTAAAAAATCTATTATCAAAATATAAATAAATTAATAATATTAAAATAAATATTTTTTACTTTATCATTAATATTAAAAATATTTTCAAACTTATGAGTAGAAAATAAATAAAAATCAGAAAAATCTTTAGGTTTAGTTTTTCTTTTATCCATAGATAAATTATTGTCATTCAAAAAAATATTAATATCAAAACAATTTTTGAATAAATCTTTAAATGTATTTTATTTCTTAATTGTTTAATTTCTAACAAACAATGGTGTATTATATCAGAAGTTTTAGGAATATAAATCGTTCTGCATTGAAATTGATCTATAATTATTTTTAATAAATAAAATAATTTTTTAATTAAATACAAAAAAATAAATAGATGATTATATATATGGTCAAAAAACCCCGATTCGGCCCTGTGACCTGAAGATATAAAAGATTTTTTATTTTTAATTTTTAAAGAGTATTTAATATTTTTGTGTAATTTAAAAAAAAAAACAATGGGCAGGTAGTGACCACACCACCAGGGCAACAGCCGGATTATGGTCCCGCATTCACTAACTACCTTGATTGCATCATGTTGAAAAAATTTATGAAGGGAAGAAAAAATATCAAAAAAACCTTTCCCATCACTTAAAATTTTAAGACCATCTTTTGCAACAAGATGCAATCGGGTCCAACCATTTTGCTCAGAAATACTTAAACACCACCTTTTTCCCCAGACATTACTTTCGCCCCATTGTAGCATTGTGCGATCAGGTTCTTTGGTTCTAGATTATATTCTAACAAAAGATTGTTGTTAACTGAGAATATTTCTTAGGCATCAGATTTATGAAATGTTTTCATAAATATAAAGCTTTCTGTAAAATCAAATTTTTCTATATATTTCTGTTAGTTTGATCTCTCTTGCGGATGAGAAGTATTAATAAATAAAAACACTTTTAAAAAAAGTAAATATTTTTAAGATAATATTTTTTAGATATTTTTGACGGAGCAAATTTAATTATATTATGTGGAAGAAATAAAATTACTATGTATTTTTGGGGGGGCAAATTCAATTTTTTGGGGGGGGGGGGGGGGGGGGCAAAAAAAAAATTACTATGTATTTTTGGGGGGGGGGGGGGGGCAAATTCAATTATTTTTGGGGGGGCAAACAAAAACTTTTGGGGGGGCACTGCCCCCCCCAAAAAGGGTCTAGAATCGTGCCTGAAAAGATATATTAAAAAATGTTAAAAATAAACTTAAGCGTGTTTTGTATAAATGTGTTTAAATAAAATGTACAAAAAAACTATCTATTTAATATGTTTATCAAATTATTTTTATTTCTTTTATATTTTCTATATTTATTTAGTTTAATTTTTCATAGGTACATTTTCAGGCCCGAGTAGTCAAATATATTTTGGCTTTAAATAGTCATAACCGTAAATTTGTCCCACCTAACCTGGTTTTTTTTAATTAATAAACATTAAATTCAAAAAATTTAAGGCACTTGATTAAAATCAAAACAATAGATTAAAGCAAAGAAAAGGTAGAAATATGCAGCCTTTAACAAAATTATAAGAAAATAACTATATCTTCTTTGGCTGGGCCAATAAGTTTTTCATCATATATTTTCCTCATTCCTAAAAATTTAAAGGTGCGGGCCTGGACTCTTTAAAAAACCTCTATATATGTAAATGATATTACTTTGATTTTTAGAAGGTCATCTAAATAATTTCATGCTAAATAGTTTTAACAAAATTACACTAAAAATGGAAGAAAAACATTTGGATTTTGAAACTTAATTATCCAAATTTGTCAAACCTAATTCCGTGGAGACTTTTACAAATTTATTTTGTTATTATTACATATAGTAAGTGTTTGCTAGGAAAAGGATCAAAAAATTTAACATTCGGGTTAGGTGCATTATCAAATGTATAACTTTATTTCACAACATAATAATAATAATAATGCTCTCCAAATTTTGGTAAAAGAGTTAATGCATTTATGACCGGGGAAAACTTTGAGTTAATGCGCCACCATTGGTATGTATACACATAAATGGCGCTTTTAATTGCGACTTTATCGATTTTGCATGTGAATGCTAAATAATAAATGTGTTATACTACCATAAATGATGTTTGTTTAATATTTCATAGTCCGGTTTTTTTTACACTTTTTTTAACAACTCATAAACGTTTTGTTTAGGAGAGCGGTCATAAATTTATTTTTTTCCTAGACTATAAAGACCGTGTCTTTAAAAACTAAAACCCATCGGGGCGCAGCGCCCCACGTCAGGTAAACCACGCGCATTGGCGGCAGGTAAGAAGGCACTTTAGGTGCGCGCGCAGTATCCCATTCGCCTTTTGCGAGCAATGGTGACCAAAAGCGTCAAATATAATGATGTTCAGCCATTAGTTAGGGGTCATTAGGATTAGTGAAACACTCCGACGTTACAATAATATCAATTAAAATAACGCCGTTTTTCCAGATTATTAAAGCACGAGGGCTTTGCAACCCTGGCAAAAGTCGAAGGCCAGATTTACTTGATAAAACCCCCCTTGTCCTGCATCTATTGAAAGAGAAGGTATTAGTCCAGGGCATAAGCCCTTTTAGCCCTGTGTGTTAGGCAATTTGAATATACCAGGAGTTAAAGAATCGGCCAGCAAAATGACAATATTTACATACATTTAGAATTTGAGACTTGTCAGAGAGCCCCAAAATTATAATTGCCAATATATTGTCGCATTTATTTGAATAATAAATACAGATAGATATAACCGTTATGCAATGCTGAGCAGTAAAGATATGAGCAAATGAGTCATCAACTACTAATTTACAACATGGACAGTCAAACTTATTTGTATCCAAATTTAATACCCTTGATTTTTAAATTATAACAATTGCCTTTTCCATATTACTGTATGTCTTGAGGCGAAACTGTCAAAGATGACTTTTTACTACCATGGATACAAAAATCCAAAATTATTTAAACTTGAATTATACCTATATTACACTGGACAACAAAAAAAACAACATAAACTATTTTTTGAGGGTTTTGTAGAGAATTTTCTTGCGATAACGATCCCGGGTTTAGTTTTTTTTCCAATGCCCCCAATTTTTTTTAACCGCTCCCAAAGTTCAGAAAAAAAATTCACAAAATTTCTTTTTCTTTTACTATTAATTCTACAAAAAATCTATTGGCATATTCAGATTCCTAATAAAAAACGTAACTAAATTAGGTTATTACATAAGATTTTTAGCAAATTACTTTCAAGTTATTTAGGATCAAAAAACAGAGTTTATGACGAAAACCACTAATTTTACAAAAATAAAAAAATAAAAAAAAATCAAATATTTAAAAAAATTTAAACCCCTTACGTTAATAATGAATGTTTTTGTTATCTAAAAATATTTTTAAACTTTTGTTACTACCATAGGTTTTATGATATAGAAGCCCAAAATACCCCAAAAATTGAAAAATCTCAACTTTGACACCGAATAACTAAAAATCTGAGGCATTGGCTAAAATTCTGATTTATATTCGTGATCAGCGCCAAAAACTTGACCAAAAACCATAGTTGCCATAAATGTAGCTTAGGGTCGTCCAAATTTTGTTGTCCAGTGTTATTTTTAGCTTATTTTATTTAATTAAAAAAAATCTCCAATTAAACGCTTAGACGCAAAACCTTTTTTAAAAGCCATTTGTGAGTATAATCAAATTTAAAGTTTAAAAACTAAGAAAAAAAACTTTGCTCGACGCTTTTACGCTATAAACACAAATTCAAAGCGAACTGACCTCTTAATTAGAAAATTAGCAAAATAGTATGCATGTATTTATTAGAAACCAGCTTAAACAATTTTTTGAAAACAACAAGGTAATGGTAATTATGGCATTATACAAAATTAAGGAGAAAACGAGGGTTTTATATTTTATTTCACATCTAATTAAAATTGGCTAAACGTTTGTTCCTACTGAGAATCTAATGAAGGTTAGACATATAGCTGCTTATTATATTTGCAGCTTTTGAATAATTATTGCAGAAAGATCTTCAAAATAAAAAAAATGGAAATCAGAAATTTGGGTCTTATAATAATTGCCTTTTAGTAAATTTTATCTAAATACTGGTAAAGCCATATATATGAGCGCGAATGAATTAATAAAAAAATTTAATGTTAAAAAATATTTTTTTGTTTAAGGAAAGCAGATTCTGCGCCTGTTCGTTAAATTTTAACAGAATAGGATATACTTAATTTAGGTAACAAATTTAAAAATTAATATAATGACGAGATAGTTTTTGAGGTGTGCCGTTTTTTTTTGTAGAGGCTAGAATTGTAAATGTTACCTCAAAATTCAGGAAAAGGTAAGTTAACCGTCTTTGAGCACAGTGCAAAAAAATAAATATAAAATTTTATTTACCACTGACATTCAAATTTTAATCAAATTTGAAAAAAAAAATAAATAAATTTAGATTTTTGTCGTATCTTTTAATAGTTTAGTGTTCGTCGATTTATAAGGGCGCGTTCAGACTACATTCATATTTTAAAAAAATTTTAAAATTAATATTTGTCCAATGTTGAAAATTTTTTAAGAGATATAATTTTTTTAAGAGATTTGTAAATAATTACACAGGTCAATAATTATCAATGTCAGAAATAATAAGTTAATCAAACATAAAATCATACATCACCATGATGGCCTTATCTCATATATATTTTTCGTTTTTCGTAGTTTCTTCCGCCTTAGGCTCCTTAGATCCGTGAATATCAAAAAAATGACCTTTTTGACCAAAGTGACCGATTTTACGACCTCGAGAATACCATAAAAAAATTCAAGAATTTTTTTATAATAAAAATCCCTTGAAACTTATATTTATCATCTCAAATAAAGCTCTTACATCAGCATTTAGATAATACAAAATATCCCGCGTCCAAACATAAATACGACACGGTATTTTATAGGTTTTTAATAAAATATTATTTGAAGTTTGATTTTAACAGTTTAGCTATTGTAAATATGGGGGAAAAATTTTTTTGGTTTTAAATTTTTTTGTTTTTTTTTGACATTTTTTCCAAGATTTCTAACGTTTTTAGCTGACTTACTAAGTATGATTAGAAAAAACGGTAAACGGATTTGAAAATCCTTAAGATGTCAGGTTTAATCTCTGTAGTTAGCTCATAACTCTAAAAAATTTGTTGACCCGTGTCATTAGCTATGTTTATATAGTACTCATAAATTAACAAGATCTCTAAATATGCTTAGAGCAACTGCTCTGAGTATAAGTGAACATTGTAAAAAAAAATTTGACATTAAAAAAGCTTATATTTAAAAAATACCAGCATTAATATATTAGAATAAAAATTAACAATGTTAAATATAATTAATAAATTATAAAATACAGAGTATATATATGTAAGATATGAAAGAAATAATTAAAATTAAATATTATATATACTAATTTTTAGAATCCTAAGGCCATAATTTTATGAAAGAAAATAATTATTTTTCAAAATATTGAAATTTATTTAAACCTTGGTGAGATAAAATTATTTTTAATTAGTTTACCAATTTGTTTAAAAAATTTTAGGGCTTTAGGACCAAAAGATCAGAAGTTGTGGCAACAATTGGTATAAAAATATAATCGGAATTTAACAATATCAATTTTTATTAACCAGATAACTAATCTGTTGTAAGAGTTATAATAAAATGATTTAGCTATGGGCGCTTTCAGAGATTAATCAATATTTGGAATATTTATCTAAAAAAAATATATTGGGTCACTGTCGACAAATTTTTTAGACTTCTAAGGAATCGTATTAAAAAGATTATCAGCTACGTTTTTATGAAATTAGATAGAAATATTAAAAAAATTTTAAGGATACTCATAACCATTGCTCTGGGGGCAAAAAATGTTTAAAAAACAATGGTTGACAATTTTCGATGTAAAAACCTTAAAAATCAAATTTTTGGATTTCGTAAAAATGAAAGAACTCTAAACACGCAGGTAAAATTTTTACTAGGAAGCACAACAAACTTTGTAAGACTCGTTTAATGACCACGGGCACATATAGACATGTCGAAGGTACAAAATTGATAGCCGACAATGTTACAAAAATTTAATTTAAAATGTCAATTAACTCTTTTATTAATCTCGTAGCAACTTTGTACAAGGGTTAGTGTGTATGATAAATAAAATTGACACATGGTGGACTTACATGGGCGGCAACAGAGTTTAATTAAAATAGATATAGTTTGATGCCAGCAAAATAAATGGGTTTTTTTAAAAGCTATGTGGGCAGTAATTGATGGGACATCCAACATCCTTTAAAAATTTGTTCGTGTATATTAATTAAATTTTTGGAGGACTGTGAGCACATCATATTACACAAGGAATTGGTTATAATGTATCATTTATGTGCCTTGGTCCAATCTTTTTGCACTAAAATATGTTTATAAAAAAAGTTGGTTTCAATGTATCAAACGCATTCTAATTCTATCGGAACAATCAAAATGTCTAACAGCCATGAAACATATGTTTTATAAACATTTCCTCAAGAAGGTACTAGCTTTTTATAATAAAAAATTCAAAAATTAATCTTTAAAAAAAATGCAGCTTTTTAAGAAAATTAATGTGTTCTAAATATTTTTTTATATTAATTATTAAAATCAAAAAACAGCTAAAATAGTGATTAAATGTAAAAATTAATATTGTTTTTGGACACGGATTAAGGAACAAATTTTTGAGAGTTGTAACTACAAAAACCTAATCTGCCATTGGATTTATTAAATCGGTTAACCCTTTCTTCTAATCAAACCTTATAAACTAAAAACTTAAAAAAAATTAAAAATAGTTAAAAAACAAAAGAGATTTAAAAACAAAACAATTGAAATTATTTTTTATTTACACGCAACTAAACTGTAAATTTAAACTCCAATGCATATTTTCATAAAAACATAATATTTCGTCTCCTATATAGGTGTATTCTGTATTATCTTATTGTTAATGGTATTAAAAATTTTATTTCTCATTATTTGAGATAATAAAAAATGTTACAAGTAATCTAATTTAAAAAAAAAATATTTAACTTTTTTTCCTAGGGTATTCTTAGAAGTTGTAAAATCTGTCAATTTGGGGAATGGCCATTTTTCGATTTAAGAAAAGCCGATGACGGAATAAAATTTGGAAAACGGTAAATATATTGAGAAAATGTCGTCATGTGGATTATTCCTTTCTAAATGTCATAATTTTTTTCTTCACTCATTGATTTATGTCGATATGTGTTATATAAAAATTCTAGAATTTGTATGATTTAATAAAACAATAAACAAAAATTAAAAGTTCAGCAGAACGCTAAGCATCCGCAAAACTCATTAAACCTGATATTAACCTATAATTTTGTCTTAATAATTTTAAAATTTTTTTAAATTATTATGTAAAATAATGAGCAAACACCATATAAGTTTTTTAAGATTTTTACTAATAACTGAAACTGTTATACCCAATCTTACAGCCTAACTTCAAAATTTTTGTTGATAAAGTGTTATTAATTTTAAAAATATACGATATATTATTTAAAAATTCTTAATGAAAATTTAGATTTTTTAAACTCCTGTCTAATGCCATTCCTTTTTGTGTTTACCAAATTAAATATGATTATAAAAAAACACATGATTCATATTTATGCCATTTTGGCGCCATTGATAAAACCCGTTATAAACAAGTTTTAATGTTTTAATTTTTAAAATTTTTAAAAATTAATAGCCTGAAGAGAATTTAAAAATTTCAATTTTTATCTGTTATTTTACAAAACACTAAAAAATCTGAAAGATAAAAGTGTATATAAATTACATCATATTATTGTACCATCTAAACTAATCAAGTTTAAAATAATAAATATGAACTATTAGTTGCAATAATATAGTAGACTTAAATTTTTAGTTTTTTATACTTATAAATAGTTTTTTTGGAAACTAATAAAAAACGTTGAAATTCCTGAAAACGATTTATTTTTTCATTCTACCAAAAATTTAATTTTATAAAATAAAAGTGAAAAATTTTAGAAACATTGTATTTTTTCAGTACCCTTAAGAAATTTAAAAAAAAAAATTTATTTTTTTTCCTTCGCATATAATTGCCTTATAATTCACATTTTATACCTGGTCCTATTTTATTTTTTTGCCACGCTGTAAAGCATAACAAAAGGTATTTACATCTTATTTTATTACACAGGTCAACAAATTTTTGAGAGTTATGAGCTAACTACGGAGATCAAACCTGCCATCATAGGGATTTTCTAATCCGTTTACCGTTTTTTCTAATCAAACTTAGTTAGTCAGCTATAATTAAAAATTTTTGAAAAAATGCCATAAAAACAAAAAAGATTAAAAAAAAATAAAAAAAATTTTTTGCACGTTTACAACAGCTAAACTGTTAAATTCAAACTTCAAATAAAACTTTTAAAAACCGATAATATATCGTGTCGGATTTAAGTTTGGACGCAAAATATTTTGTATTATCTAAAAGTTGATGCAAGAGCATGATATACTAAAAAATTTTATTTCTCATTATTTGATATGATAAATATAAGTTACATGGGATTTTTATATAAAAAAGATTCTTCTTTTTAGGGTCTCGATCTGTAAATTTGGTCAAAAAAGGCCATTTTTTCGGTATGGACGGATTTAAGGAGCCAGGGCCGGAAGAAACTATGAAAAACGAAATATATATATGAGATAAGGCCACCATGAGGATATATTTTTTTATGTTTCCATAAAATTCACGGTCGTGTCATTGATATTTGTTGACCTGTGTTATAATCAAAAGTAAATATGCGCCTTTGCTTTTGCCTAAATATGAATAATTTTGACATTTATGCAATCAAAAAATCCGTACGTTTTTTTTTTCAAAATCGGTTAAGACAATCGACTTTGTTTTCCTTGACTCTCGTAAATTGTTTTAAGCTTCACCTGCTACGGATGTGTAAACAAACATGAGATAAATTGAATGGGAGTCATTTGATCATCTTATATGCGTTTATTATAATTTGCGACAACGACAAGCGAATCCAAATAACAAATATATGTGACTGTTTAGATTAGGAGGGCGGCGAAGACCATAACCACTGGGGACAATAGGATTAGTAGTTTGCGCTAATACCATAACTTTTTTTGAGATGACGCCGCATCTCCACAACTCATGCAGGTTTGTGTCATTTACCTGCAACACTTTCCGCATCCCTTGACATTGAATCGGTATACACTTCACATAGCCCTTATGACTGCTTAACAACAATTACAATCGATTGATCAATTCTCTTGAATGTAATTACGTAGTTGGTGGAATTTTGGCAGTAAAAATCAGTATTTGGTGATCCAGTTGCTCATTTTTGTGCACTGTACTGCTCTGCTTAAATTCAAACGCATTAAAAGATATACTAACTCCATCCTAATTTAAAAATAAAAGCATTTCAATCCAAACTTGTCGTCCATCAGTCCTTCTTATTATTATAAAAATATTTTGCGAATTTTAGGTGGTAAAATTTTATTTGCCTATCTAGGATACATAGATTCAAAATAACAAGGTTGTGCCTATTACGACTTTTTCAAGTAGTGCATAACTAAGAATGGTTTTAGCAAAAATGACCTTGGCCTTTTAATTTTTCTGGATTGTAAAGATTTCATGCAATTAGAATGAGGCATCATTTCGATAGTTATTATCATTAGTTGACAGTTTCACCTAATTCTGCTTCAGTTTATGGCCGTTTATTAACAATTATCTTCTCCTCACTTCCAACTGGAGATATATAGTGAGAATTGCCTTTAATTCCTGCATGCGGGTACCCTGTTATATGGCACCGGGGCTGACCATTGGCAAGCCGAAATTGCCGACTGTTGAAACTCTGACACTCTATTAAGTAAAATGAAAGAACAACGAGAGTGTTGTTTCATAGGTAGGATTTTTGACATTTATTAATATTACCTACAACTGCAATTAACTTGGTTTATAGTTTCATATTGTGTACACGTCAAAATGAAATTTATTCCTACCATTGACAATTCGTTTAAAGTCGGTGATGCACCCGGGAAAAGATATAAATATATGTTCAAAATTTACGATTGCTTTTACAATGTGTTTTATGTTACATTTTTAGCATATTTATTCCAATTATTTTAATAAACAATCATCCACAGGTGACCTCCACTAAATTATGACAATTTTCAAAAGAGCCCTATTTGATAATTGCCTTTTTCCTGACACCTGGTTAATGTCACCTTGTAATTAACACAAACCGAATCATATTTCTTTATTTGTACCTGCAATATTTCGTAAATATTTGAATAAAACTTACGAAGCTTATTAGGGTTTGCGTGCAAATAGGCTAAGATTAACTTAATTGTTATTTTTAAAATTTGGCTCTATCTATTATTTTTAACTGCATATTCGACAAATAAAATAAGAATTCAAATGACAAAAAATTTCTCAAAGAAAAAAATATTTGATTATGGGTATTAATTTACGTTTAGCCTAAACAGGGGCACTAACGGAATCAAGTGCCAGTTGAACTTATAAATACACACCGCAATCAAAAACATGTAAACTAAGTCCCAGGCGTACAGGGTATAGGAAAAAAAACATTGTAGAGTTTAAAAAACAAAAATTAAGTCATCGTCCAACAATCTCAATAAGACAAATTTATTTGCCTGGGTTGAGATAAATGCATAAAATTGTATTGGTCATCCTATTAGTGTAGCGCATATGCAGTTATAATAAAAAATTTTAAAAAGGAGGTAAAAAAAATTACCTGTCAGGTAAAAAGGCCCCTACTTAAAAACGAAAACATTGATCCCTGTTTTTTACGAAGTGTCTGTTAGATTTAGGAATGTATTATTTTATAGTAAAAACATGGTAAAAAATAAATTTTTTATCTTAGATGGAAATGGTTTTATATAATTCTACAACCTTGGTAAAAGGGGGATTTATTTAATAGACAAGTACAAGTTATCTATTGTCAAAAACCCAGGAAAGATGGAATATGAAAGTAAAATTATCTAAAACCCCGTGAACCGGTTGGGCAGATTAGTTAAATATGAAGGTGTCATAAAAAATTTGAAGTTAATGTGATCATAATTCATTAAATAAACATCCAACCCATGTTACAGTCATAAACCCGAACATTTTTAGGATCTCCATATCAACAGAATTATCCATATTTGGGCAAATTAAAATGTAACCTGTCTGCGAGTTTTAGGCAGGCAAATATTTATTTAAGGACAGTTTATAAGAGGCATTCTAAAGAGAGATTAGCTAACACAAAAGTTAGAGATTCGACTTACTCCAAATTGTCCTTAGATGAAATATTATATTGAATAATTACAAAAATAAAATGCCCTTTAATTCTTTAATCTCATTATCTAGTTACTTAAAAACCGTTATAAAAAGATAAGCTTTTTTTAGGCATCGATTTTAGACACCTGCTATTTTTAAAAGGGGTCTCTCAGAAATATTAAGCACTAGCCTAAATATCAGGGTCACTAAATGGAATCTATAGGCCAAGTAGCACTAAGCAATAGAAACTTTTTTTTCACTGTTATTGTTTTTCGGCTATTGTTATTTTAATGTTAAATATCAAAACCCATAAATTACAAGTGCATTTTGATATCATTTCTCGCCGCATACCGGTCATAAAATTGTTATGGCAATTTATATATACAACTTGTATGGAATAATTTTTATCTCAACTTATATTAAGCTATGTTAGTTTTTGGGTTAAAATTGACCATGCTGCGTTAACTAACTTAAGAAATTATTTGTACTTCTATATTTTGTTTAAAAAAAGTTGGTGATTAAAATTTTCAAATCGTATTGACTCAACCAAGTTTGGGCTGAAAAAAGTAAAGGGGAACATATTTTTTCTCGAGCCAGAAAAAATGGTAATGGTGGTAATTTTTAAATTTTAACAAAAAAAGCCCCGAAAAAAATATGGAAAATGTCCTATTAATGAGCACTTTTTAGTTTTTCCTTAAATCTAAAATTTATTGAGATTCATTACTATTATTAAATAGCCCCAAAAGCCCATTAGATAAAAAACCCTTTATTACTGAGAAAAAAATGGGGCCTCCTAAAAAGGCCCCTTTTCACAAGCCTTTTTAATATAAAAGCCACTGAAGAATCTTTAAGGGCTCTTTATTTCTCAGGCCTGATTGTTAAGAGACCGGTGGGACCATTTAGATTAAGAAAACTTTGTCAAGTAAATATTGCCATTAATGCTATTGGGACAATGTATTAGAGTTCACCACCTTATTAGGTTAAATCCCCAGTGATTATTAAACAATTTAGGTTAATTTGATGTAATCTAATTTTCTCAAGGAACAATTACTTCATAATGTGGGCATTTTTAAAGTAATTTATTAAATTCAGTTATGATTTAGTTCATTTTTAAGGGGTGTAAATTCAGGTATGAAGAGATTGGAGAGAATTTCAAATGAATAATTTATTATCATATGATATAATAATAAAATATCATAAAATAAAATATAATAAAATTTTAATGTTGATAGTAAAGTTATTGATTTATTTTTTCGTTCGCGCGTTTAAATAACCGTTATAGCTATGGTGATGCCGCCTATGAGCCTCTATTTAAATTTCACCATTATACGATTTATTTTTAACATTGTTATATGGTTTATATATGCTTTTTTATTATAAAAAAATAATAAAATTATTACTCCTATTTGTCAAGATTTTCAATGTTAATAAATTAATATAATAATATAAAAAACGCATTTAAATCGATTTGTATTGTCCATTATATGTCGTCGCAGTTTGACTCCTGTAATTTTTTTTACTTTACCGTTTTCAATATCCTAAATATTTTGTAAGATATTATGGATCGTCACCCCCCACTCCCACCGCCTTCTTATTACAACAAAGGCACTAATTTCCGTAGAAAAAAAAAATTATTTTTCCGCTCAGATCTAACTGGTACACAAATATTGTAATTAAATTTTCTTTTTTCAAAAAAAAATGCATATTTTTGTAGTTAATTATTTATTCCATATGTTCTTTATGATAAACTAAAAAAAAATACGTTAAAAATATATTTTTATAAAATAAAAGCTGCTACTTGAACTAATTTAACAATGTTAAAACCAATATATCTAACGAATTTAATCATATTGCTGAACCATTTTACCACAAAGTATATTCGATCCAGATTTTCAACTCCCCTCTAAATGATATAGTTGGAAAGGATTTTATTAAAATTGATCATCACGGCTTCTATTCCAGCGGTTTTATGCCTAATATCAATTTTCAATTACATCAGTAATCATACAAAATAAAAATTTTAGGCTACAAAAAAATATTCCTAATTACCTTGCTTAACCAAACAACAAGGAAGCTATTTACTTACAGCTTAAATGGAAAGCCAAAAACTTCATTTATTAGAGCGTATGCCTAAGCTAAATTCTGAATTTTGGCGGAAAGAAACCTCAACTCTCCCAAGCTCTGTATCTCATCGAATTACCATGTTCTTTTAACATTTTTTTTTGTAAATTCGATTCTGGAAAATTTTTATGAAATTTTAATTCAATAATTGCAATATGTGGAAAATAGAAAATTCATTATTTATTCGTCATTCAGAAACATTGTTACTAACGTGAAGCTGGTAATTGTCTGAATAATAGATTAGGTCAGAAATGTCCTAAAATTTTATAATAGTTTTGATGTCACCTGGTGCAACATTCCATGACATAAATGTTTACCATACAATGACCACTTGTTGTATTAATTGAAATCCACCATAGGCAAAAAAAATTATATTGACTTTATCAAAAAAAAAAATATACCATCAACTTTGTGACAGAAAAAAATAAAGCGATGTTATTATTGGACCAAAATATGTTTAATCGTGAAAACATGACATATCACAATTCCGACGTTTTCAAAATTTATTTGCAATGGACGTTTAGAAGTAATATTAACCTAAAATTTAATTTTGATTAAGTTACCATTCCCGCAAAGACCATGTGTTAAACCAAGTAAGTTATTAATAATAATTCAGAAAATTCCAAATCTAGCTGTATCGTTTTTGCTTGCGACCTGGCCACGAGGACGGCCTATTAATCTGCTAAATATTGCTTAACTTCCATAATTTTAATCTTTAGGAAGCCTTATATTGAATTTAAACTAATTCCAAATTGCAGCATTGAACTTACACAAACCCCACTATCCCATATGTGCTTCAACCTTTTCAGATAATCCATTTACCTTCATTTTTTTAATCTGGTGTTTTTTTTTTCAATTTTCAACACCATGTAACTCAATGAATATATAATAAAACGACAATATGGTACAACGTCAACACCTCCTATCCAAACGGGCCAAGGAACGTATCAGAAGAAACGAAAAAAATATTCTCGTAACAACTGTCGCAGGAACCGTGATTGGCCTAATCTTCATGTGCATAGCCGTCGGCACGACCCGTTGGGTCCAACTGCGAATGCCGCGGCCACACTACATCAACGAAACCAATCACTTTTTTATATCGAGCCATTCGGGCCTTTGGCAATACTGCGTCCGGTATCAAAACCTATCTAAAACCCGAAGGGGCGGGAAAATGCCAATAGAAGGTGATTTTTTAACCTTAACTTTTGATTTAAAATTTATATATTTGTTTGACTAAAAGTTTTAAAGATTTTTCTAGGGCAATGATTAAGGAGTTTTTGCCCGGAGTATTTGTATATCAAACTTTTTATCTCGCGATCTTTGGCAATTGAGTTTCAATTTTAGTAAGAAATGAAGATCATTTGTGCATCTTCAAAAATGTTTTAATATACCTTAATGTTTGGAATGCTTGGATAAAGGAAACGTTCTTTTTTTACGGTTGCCCTCAGTCAAAATTTAGGACTTGGTCAAAAGGGAAAGTTTGAAACATAACCTCCTATATATAAAAAAAATAAGCGTTAAATCTATTAAAAATTCCACGTGGATCTCGGAAGTTGCTTTTTTAGGCTTCCTCAATACACGGTTTGGTAAGCGACAGGTTAAAGTTTTATTTGCCTTTTAGAAGCGCTAGAATATCGGACAGCTTTTTCTTTAGGTTAAGATGTTAAATAAACTGGTAAAGTCTTAACGAGGAAAGATATTTATAATATTTGCAAGAATTTCTAATTAGAAGGCCAACTCTTAATTTTGAGTTTAATTTTATAAAAAAAGATTGGTCTTTTGTTAATAGCTAGCCATACTTAAAACCTAGAGGTAAAAAATCATGTAATCTTTAATCTGGATAATTAATCTACAAATGATTTTTTATTCTTCAAATATACCAGTCAACATAAGTTTCTATTCTATAATGTTTTTAAATGCTTAATTTTCCCCAATTGAAAATATTTCTCTTTAACATTTGGGTATGATAATTAAAATTATAATGTACGATTTGAGCTAGCCAGGACAAACAGAATGGGGATTGGTTCGGCAAAGATGTTGAAACCCTAGATGTAGACATAGGTGGAAAGTAACCCCGGGTTAAATATCATATTTTAGAGCAAGGTCGGACGGGCATGAGGTGCTACAAACTGGGATTGTGTTGTGCACCGCCGAGCATGATCGGTAATTAAATATTCCGCCTTCCCAGAACCTAGATAGCTGTATCTTTATCAGTGTGATGCGATAATAATAATTAAAGGGTTAAAAGTTGCACTTGCACCTGCATGAGGTATGACCCGCCGTAAGAAACGTATATGAAAAACTTTCACTTTAAAAGCTTCGACATCAAAATTTTTAATATAACTATGATATAAATTGTCGCGTTTAATATTTATTCACCGGTATTAACATTAATAAGGTTTTGTCCTACTCACGTGGTCAAAATTTGACATTTTTTAGCTTTTCAATTTTGGAAATTCAAAATATTATACAGCATCATATTGTAACATTTTATAGCAAGTCTAACCATCTTGCTACATGTTTTCCCTTACAATCACATTTGCATCCTGTCTTATTTCCATTTGTTTTTACTAATCCACTCGCGCTCTCTCTGTCTAAAACCTTTGATATTGTCCTTTCCTTTGCATTAATGAGTATGCCCTCTGCTGCTTTTGAATATTTAGAATAATAATAACGATAAAATACCATATAATTTCATTGATGTCCCTTTACTAAAGGACCTTTTCCCCTATTGGTAACATCACTTTTTTACCATCCTTCCCACTTTGTGTCCCATTTTGGATGTCATATGATATCCTCATTGACTTAGTTTACATTTTTGAATTCTTGAAAGGGATTGAAAGATTTTTTTTAGGGCACAGGTAAATAGCCTGTCTAGTCATTTTGGATTGCTTGGGCTGGACTGAATATTTCAAATATATTACCGAGAAGGGCCGAGTAATTTAAGCCAACCAAGTTTTTGAACTATAGCCCGTGAGATTTTGATAATTTATCTTTAATAATATTTTAGCAAAAGATGTATGAGAATTTTTTTTTTGTTTTTCCCAAATAGTAAGTATGATTACATTTGGATTATATTACAGACGCTTGAAATATAAAACGTTTTAATGGACATTTCCGTAAGCATTAACAGAATTTATATAGTTTAGTTTTGGATAGTTTCTTAATCTAACCTTTAAATTTGCCAGGAAATACGATATAATAATGTATAGCAAGCACTTAACAGGGTTTTTAATTTTTTTTTTTGATAATGTCGTTTTTCATTTTCGTGTATTTAACGGGTCACCTTTGCTTTAGTTTCTTTCATAATTCTGAAGTTTAAAGCCTTTAACCATAGGCTCTAGGGAGTTTTTGCGAAATAAAATTTTTATCGGTGATTGATATTATTTTTAATTCTATAATTCCAATCATGGCAGCTCCAGAATTTTTGAGTCAGTATCCTATATAGATTTAGCTCATATACTGATTAAAATGGTAAATTAGCTTTGCTCCTCTTAACCCACACCCTCCCTGTTATAGCCGGTCTGTCGATTAAAAAAAATTCAAGCTATCGGTTGCAGGGTAATTTCTAATGATTTATAGGGTTTTTAAGTTCTAAAATGTTTGAAAAAATGTATGACTTAGGCGCTTGTTAAGAGTTTGCTTAGGGCCCGGTCTTGATTTTTATTTTGGGGTGAAGTCAAAGATAGAGAATTTAAGGTTCAATATAAAAGCTCCTCAACAAATTTGTCCTACTTTATTTGCTTAGTATAATTATATATTTTTGGCACGAGACTACTTTTTTTATATAAATCATTTTTTATTTTTAGTTTTTAGAAAAATAGATTAAATTTATCAGAAAAAGATACATTTTTACATCCGTTTAGTAACAAATAATTTAAAACTAAATTAATAGATTTTTAACTAAAAAAACAATCACGTTTTGGCACGCGAAACCCCAAATGAGCTTAAATGATAAGGCTCTTAATTAAAATTTACACTGCCCTTTGTTATGTATGTTATCAATAAATGAAGCCCTTTAATCATACTTTAAATCGGAAAAATTAGGTCATACAACAAATAATAGTAAAAAAAAATCAGATAAATCAGGGCGCGGGAAAGGTTTCATTTATCTTGATTAAAGAGACCTAATACTGTTCTGATTTTGTGAATAGATTTTAAACTAAATAGGATTTTTTTCGGAAAAACTCTTTCATTCATGCGTAAATAATGTGATTATAAAGGCGCCAGCTTTTTTTTGAGGCTTATTTAATTTAATAGGCCCTATATTGTATGGATGGCTGTCATCATTTAAATAAATATATAAATAAATAAGCCTTATTTAAACCATAAAAAATACACTATCTTTTTAATTGGCTATATTTTCAATATTACTAAATGCCATTTCTCAGGTAAATACCAATCAATACAGGTGAGGAAACATCACTTTTATTTGGAGTATCTTTTGTTATGTTTATAAATAATATTAGCTAGGTTATTTTTTTCCTACACGGAGGGGGGAAAAATCATTGATTTATTTAGCTATAAAGAATGGTACAGTCTTATAGTTTTTTTTATAAATTGGTTATGGAACTGACGGAGTATAGAATGGTTCCCTATAAAACTGTCTCTCTCTAATCCTACCATGTGAAGTATCCTGGGTTAGGGTTATAATGCACCTTGATCTGAAGGTAACTATTGAAAAAAAATCGATTTTTTTAGCTTTTTACAAAGTTGGTATGTAATCAAATCAATCAATCATTTAATATGGTTAAATTCTTAGAAATTAGGAAGACTACTAAGCCATTTATTAGGCATAATTCTGACCACTTTCGTTAAAAAAGTGTTCAAACGCCTTCTTTTTATGCTTATTCCCCTACCTGAATTTTGGGCCTCTAAATTTTTTTACACCCATATGAAAATTTGCCCAAATTTAATTAGTTTAGTAGTAACTCAATTAACATAATCATTATTTCTTTTTGGATGTTTAATAGGTTCTATATTTATTTCTATGCTACTGCTGTTTGTGATAATAAATTAAATCAATATTACGAAAATTTTTGTAAAAGTTAATTTAAATTTTTTCTTCATTTATCTTGCTCAGCCTCCTTTTTTTAATCCAAAATTTTGCTAGTTGTAAAATCTGGACACTCTATATTAAAAGCAGTGTAACTTTATTTCATCGGTCATTAGTCATTGGTTATGCCGTCAACATTTTTCCGTCGCTAAGAGACATCCATTAAAAATTTTAAAAACAGAATTAATGCTTCTGGCTTAAGCTAAACTCAGTGAAGTCCAAAAAGAATATAATATTTATTAATTAAACTGTAAGGTTAATAAAGATATTAAATCAAATTTCCATGATTTACAAATGGTTTTAATGGCTAATTATTTTATAAATAAATTAAAAATTAATGTAAAACTATATCTTGAAGACCTTTAATGTAATAAAGCAGTTTGAACCATATTTTGTTTCATTTGATTTACATTGAATATAACTTTTATATGATAAGGATTTTTTAATAAACTGCAAAATGTTATAAAAATATGTCAAGTTATTGGAGTTATCATTACCGAATAATAAATAAGACAGGTCAACAAATTTTTGAATGTTATGAGCTAAATACAAGGACCAAACCTGCCATCTTCAGGATTTTTAAATCCATTTGCCGTTTTTCGAATCAAACATTGTAAGCCCAAACATTAAAAAATTTTCAAAAAATGTTAAAAAAACTTAAAAATATTGATATTTTTTTATACAACAGCTAAACTGCTATATTTAAATTAAATAATATATGATTAAAAACGATAATACATCGTTTCCTATTTAGGTTGGGGTGCCAAATCCGTATAATTTAAATGTATAAGTAAGAGCTTGATATACCTAATAATTTTATTACTCATTATTTTTAAAAATATATGTTACAAGTGATTTTAGAAAAAAAGATACTTGGGTTTTTAATCTTTAGAGTATTCTTGAGGTCGCAAAATCTGTCAATTTGGTCACAAATGGCGATTTTTCGATATAGAAAAACAAAGACGATTGAAATTTATATATGAGATTATACTTTTTTTTATGTCATAACTTTTTTTTTCTTACATTGATATTATTATCGACGTACTATTTTATAAATCTATAATTCATAGCTGCATCAAATACAAAATGTTTGCTATACAAAAAAAATTTTATTACAATTAAAAATTTATTCGCACTAATAATGGCATTTTGACCTGATAACGAAACAGGATAAACCAATTTGAATAAATTTAATTAGACACAATATTAAAATCAGAAACTGTGTAGTAAAATATAATCAAATGTCTTCATTGGAATTAAGTACGGGTTTGCTTTGAGTTTAAACTTACCTTAGTAAAAAAAGGCTCTAAATAGCGAACAATTTGATGTATATAATTTTAATTGTTGATATTGAAATATATCATTTCAATATATTTTTGTTGCATGAAGTAAAAATTATTAATCACAAACAAATAAAAACTTTCGACTTTTTAAAAATATTGTTAATCCGATTAGTTAGCTATATGACGGTTTCACAATTTTGCTTTTTACCTAATAAAAAAAGGGACACTAACGTGGCCAAAGCTTGATTGATCAAATGGGTTTTCGTTCCTATCTGTTTGGAATAAAGTTTGAAAAGTTTCTGACACATCCTCTATATATATAAAAGTACTGTTACCATTATTTCTAGCCATAGTACGGAAATGGTTGTCAGCCTTAAAATACATTGTTTTTCCTTGTTTTAAGTCGCACCCCCCTTTTTACATTTTTATGTGTTTTATCAAATATATGGTTTGACACATTTTCTGGTTTAAATGTGAAACAGTCAATATTTTTAAAATTCCACAAAGCCAATGACCTGTGGCAAAAGTTTGAAAAAGACACATGACTTTTAATAGGATTTGGTTTTCAAAATGTGATCGCCAGTAACTGATAAAATCAATACGGTCGCTATTTAAAAATCAACTTTTCACCTTGAAATTAAATGGTTTTGACTTGAATTTCATTATATTAGGCCCCTTGCACTCTCATATTTACAAAAATTTATTTTGAGGTTTCTAATATATGACGCATCGAATTTCGATGCCATATGATATTAAATATAAACAGGTTTTTTATTCTATTCATAATTAGTAAGAGCTTAGTATTAGGAAATGGTTATTTTTATTAAAAGTTGATCTGGCGCGTCGTAAAGAGGAGGGGGGGGGGGCGATTTACCTGTGTGAATTGGCCGCATATTGACAAAATTAGGAATAGCTTCATCATGAAAAACAAGAAAGGCCTTTCTTAACATATTAATGCCTAGGTTAAATGTCAAACGTGACAAAATGGAGCGGGATAAAGAAAAAAAGAGAATCTTGAGCCTCAAAAAGTATCAGCTAAGCCATCAAGGGCCACGTCCTAATTTATAGTTCTCTTGAATAAAAGAAATTAAATTTTATTTTCGCAATTATCTGCAGTGGCAAATAGCTAAAATAAAATTATTAATGTCTTGATATTTGATTAATGGCACTCTTATTGCGCTATAATGGTTTAGGCTAGGCACATCGACCCAATGTGAGCAATTTAATTTGGCCACTTACAATTGAGAGCTTTCAGTTAATTTCTTAGGTCATTATTCCAAAGCGACCATGGGTAGATAGAACGTTGATAACTTTTCTCTTTTTGAATTTAGGCGGCTATATTCACAGCCGTAATAAGTCATTTATCTAAATAATTTGTTGAATTATTACAAATGATCTGTTTATATTATTTTTTAATCAGGTCTGGCCTAAATATTTTATTATAAATACATTAATTATTTGCTAATCTATAAATGTTCTATTGGTTATGTTTTTTTTAAACCCTTGTCAATTAACTTTAACACTCATTTATAATTAATTATAAGTTGTTTAAAAGCGCCATAACAAGTAAGATTTGTTACAGCTGCCTTAATGAAATTGAGCTCTCTAAAAATCAAGACGCATCATGACATGATCAATTTAATTTCTTGCAAATTTTTAATAAAATATATGGGTTAATTTAAATTGCAAATTTTTCATAATAGATCAATGCTACCACCATCCTATGTTCCCTTCCAAAGAGGAAATTGAAAATAATCCTCGTGCTGATGAAACTAGTCTTCGTAAGTAATTTGAGTTAAAGTGTTAAATTATTAAATCTGAATAATTTTTTCATCATATTTTTATGATAAAGTACATTTCAAAATTTTAAAAAAACTTTTTTGAAAAGGCATTATTATCAAATTTTAGCCGATCTGCTTATAATCTAGGACAATTTGCTATTGCCCTTTAGCTATGGCTGCGGGTAATACTAATGTCAAAATTGTTCAAAAAAAATATTTTTTTTTTAAATTTCAACGGCTAATATCAAAAAAGAGAATTAATGTTTTGTTGTTTTAGAATATGCCTAACAAAAAATTTTTAGAAAAAAAAGTTTTTAAAAAAAATTTGTAAATTTTTTAATTTTTTTTACACTAGCCACCTTATATATCCAATACCCTACGATACATTTGTATTTTAATTATTAGAATGCCTTTTTAACCATATTAAAAATATTTTGTCCCCTATGTCTGAACATATATATTAAATTGTTTTTGCTAATACACAAAATTGAAAGATGATTTTTTTTAAAATATTTTTAAATTTAATAAAATTGCATGATGTATCATTTTAAAAAAATTTATTGCTCTTCGCAGATTACAGTCGAGCCGAAGGCGCTTTTGCGGTCATTACAATCTTCATCATGGCAATCTCACACATATTTTCCATATACACCTTTACGGAACCGCGATTTATGTTCAAACGGCTGGCTGGATTTCTCTATTTTCTCGCAGGTGGTGTTTCTTAATTTACAACTTAAACACTAAGTCAAGAGTTAATCACCAGTCTCTACAAAAAAGTCGGAGTTGAACTTTTCTTTAATGGCATAAAACAATTGTTAGGGTTTTGTCGTGTTTATTAAGGAAAGCTGGAATTAATATCGTTTTCCTGGACTTAACAAAGAGATCAAACGGCATCTAAAACAATTTACCTTGGCTTGTTGTGTTCATTATTTGGTCATATCCTATATATGACTTATTACTTTAAATTGCTCTTACCAATTTTGAATATGATTAATTCATTATAAAAATAACCTCCTATATGGTAAGTCTGCCGAAATTTTGTAATTTACTATCAAAGTTTGAGCTATCTTAAAAGGGGATGACTATAATAACCCAAATTAACCGCGGGATATTGCCAAAAAAAATTTACAAATTGAAACGGGCGCATTTTTTTAACACAGGTCAACAAATTTTTAAGAGTTTTGAGCTAATTACGGAGATTGAACCTGCCATCTTAGGGATTTTTAAATCCGTTTACCGTTTTTTCTAATCAAACTTAGTTGGTCAGACATTAAAAATTTTAAAAAAAATGCCAAATTAAACAAAAAAGATTCAAAAACAAAAATAAATTGAAATTTTTTTTGCATGTTTACAACAGCTAAACTGTTATATTCAAACTTCGAATAAAACTTTTATTATAAACGGATAATATATCGCGTCGTATTTTGATTTGGACGCGAAATATTTTGTATTTATCTAAATGCTGATGTAAGAGCTTGATATATTAAAAATTTTTATTTATCATATCATTATTTGATATGATAAAAAATATAAGTTACAAAGGATTTTTATATAAAAAGAAAAGATTCTTAAATTTTCTTTTTAGGTTATTCTCGATCTGTCAATTTGGTAAAAAAAGGCCATTTTTTGATATGGACGGATGTAAGGAGCCAAGGTCGGAAGAAACTAAGAAAAACGAAATATATATAGGAGATAAGGTCATCAGGGGGATAAACTCTATGTTTAAAATTCACGATTGTACCATTGATTGATGACCTGCGTAATCGGTAGTAACATTTTACGAATCGATGTTTAGGCAAATAAAAAAAAATTTCGATTTTTGTTGGCATTTTTAGTAATCTTATTTATAAATTAATTATTATGCGGGATTAACATAAAATGATAATTTTTTTAACCCTATGTGAAAGGTGTTTTTTACAAGCGCTTTAAGTGTTGCTTCTAAATCAATATAGTTACATGGGCGAACATTTTTTAAATACGATTTTACAGGGAGCTTAGAAACATGGCTTAACAATTTTGTAATGTTATATCTGTAAAATTAATTTTTAGCTAATTTCCGAAAGTTTAGGCTTAAATCCAGGTACATCTTAGTTCAATCCGAACACTCAATTAAAAAAAATAAATTTACATAAACTTATTTTAAAAGCTTAGGCTCAGGAATTTAGTTCTACCCAAACACCCTTGAAATTAAAAATGGGTATAAAACTCAACTTTTTACCCTTACACACTGGAAGGGAAAATTATAAAAAAATGGTAATAATTAATTTAATGTAAATAATAATAATTTATTTAACTAAGGTTTAAATCAAAATGAAAATAATAATAGAACGTATATAAAAAAATAGAATGTATTATAGAATGTTCGTTTCTTAAACATACTCCCCGGGATTGGAAGAATTAATCTTCCAATAAATCACGTTCAGCTAAAATTGGGAAGGGACATAATTTGATCACGCGCCTCTTGTAGGTACCGTTAGCGCAAGTTATTGTGGCAACGCGAATTATCGAATCCTTGCCTGGGTGTAAAATAATAACTCGACGGGTTTTCCACATCAAAGGGGGTAAGTTGTCCTTGGCAACTAGTACAAGTTGACCTAGTTTTGGTAGATGCCCCTTTCCATTTGTTTCGACGTTGTAGATGCGTTAAATATTCGCGCGACCATCGAGACCAAAAGTGGCAACGCATCATTTCGATATGCTGCCATCGCGTCAAGTGAGAGATTGGGATCTCCGTCAGATTTGGCTCCAGTGAGGATGTTATTGGACGTCCGATCAAAAAATGACCCGGTGTCAGCATGCTCAAATCGTTAGGGTCATTTGACATAGGAGTCAAGGGCCGAGAATTAAGAATTGCTTCGATTTGTGTTAACAATGTAATTGCTTCTTCTAATGTTAAGGGGGTCGCACCGATTATTCTTTTAAGATGGTGTTTGGATGATTTTACAGCAGCTTCCCATAATCCGCCAAAATGTGGCGCACGAGAAGGTATGAAATGCCACTAGATGTTCTCGAGAGCTAAAGTTTTTGCAGCAAATTCTTGTATATGTTTTAGAGAACCTTGCAAGAGTCGCTGGAGTTCCTTGTTGGCCCCAATGAAATTGGTGCCGTTGTCGGAATAGATGTTAATGGGTTTGCCCCTTCGAGACATAAAGCGCTTCAAAGCATTCAAAAAAGCCTGAGTGGACAAATCGGACGCTAATTCCAAATGCACAGCCTTTGTAGCAAAACAGACAAATATAGCTCCATAACCCTTGATTTGCCGGTACCTTCTTCGTGTGCCCTCCTTCATTACAATAGGACCAAAGTAATCGACGCCGGTAGAGGCGAACGGGGGAAGAACATTAACCCGATCAGTAGGCAATTCTCCCATCATTGGTAATTCAAACTTGGGATTTGCTTTGAAACAAGGAATGCATTCACGGATAACTCCCTTGACACTGCTGGTTGCGTTAAGTGGCCAAAATTGGGTGCGAATTGCTGCTAGAGTATTCTGCACGCCACTGTGTAGATTTTTCTCGTGGAAATATTTGATGATAATTTTTGTGACAGGATGATGGTTAGGAAGGACTATGGGGTGTTTCTGTTCGTATGATAAGGCGGAGTGGCGAAGTCGCCCTCCGACACGCACAACCCCATCTTCTAAAAATGGGCTCAAGGATGATAGTCTGCTCTGCTTGGAGATTGGCTGGCCCTTTAATAAATCTTTGATTTCACTAGGAAAACATGTGGCCTGTATCTGTTTAGCGATTACGATGCGGGCATTAAATAATTCAAGCGCTGATAAATTTCCACACCGTTTTTCCTTCGAAGAGGTGTTGTGCCCGAAGCGTAAGCAATAAGCAATCACCTTTAGTAAACGATCAAATTTTGAGTACCGTAAAAACAATGAATTATCTACAGATGTAATCATGGTTATCGTTTTATGCTTAGGATGAGTTTGAAGCAATGTTATAGATTCGCCTATATTCCTTCTTTCGGGAATGTCACTGGGCACGCAAAAAGATGAATCTTGGAATGACTTAGGTGATGAGACTAAAAATTCTGGACCGTTCCACCACAAAGTTTTATCCAATTCGCTCAAAGAGCAGCCTCTAGGCAACAAATCCGCACTGTTGTCTCGGGACGATATATGTGCCCACTTCCATACTTTCAAGGTGTTGAATCTCAGACACTCGATTACAAAAGTCTTCCAACGTGTTAAGGCTGCGATGCAGGCTAAAACGATTGTGGATTCAGACCAACATAATATACAATCGAAATCTATTGGGATTGTTAGTATAGTTGTTGAGAGCAATCTTGTCAAAATTAATGCCCCGCGCAATTCAGGTCTGGGAATGGAAACGACCTCTAAAAGTGCCACACAAGTTTTTGAACAAATTTGAACGTGGCGACTAGATCCTTTGATACTGACCAAATAAATTGCAGTTCCATATGCCTTCTCACTGGAATCTGAAAATGCGTGAATCTCCATGCATGGTGGGCTAAGATGATTGGTTGTGAGTCGCGGAATTGTGATCGCATTAAAATGCAACAGTTGACTCGTAAGTTGGAACCAATCCTTAGCAGTGATATTGTGTATGGGATCACCCCAATCCCATTTTAAGACCCATAATTTCGGCATCATTTTAGTTTGGACCGTGATGGGTCCTACCAATCCAAGCGAGTCGAAAACTCGGGCAATGGTCGATGATATTTTACGTTTCGTTGCTAGAAAGATTGTGTTAGATCTAATACCGAATATGCAGGTATCGTTCTGATCGTCGCTCATGGAGATAGAGCTTTGTTTCGTCAGATTTACTGCAGTATCGTGAAGTAACCCACAATCGTTCGTCTTCCATTTGCGTAGAGTGAAACCCTCATGGTTTGGCATAGTTTTAATCCGCCGTATGACTTCGAAAGAGTCAGATACCGTATCGGCTCCTATCAAGAGATCATCAACGTGTAAATCTCTCAGAGCGATTTTTGAACCGATAAGAAATTCTTTGACTTTTTCATGAGCAAGCTGTTTCAGAGTTTTGACCGCTAAATCGGGCGCTGAAGAAGTACCGTATGTAACTGTCTTCAAATAAACAGAAACTACCTTTTCTGACGGATTCTCTTTCCCAAAAATCCGCTGTAATTGGCAATGCGACTGGTGCATAAGAATTTGCCGACACATCTGCTTCAAGTCGGCAACGATCGCTACCTTTGCGCTTGGCCGTTCATCAATGACGGCTTGTTCGCGATCCCCCGGTGATTTCCGTGAATTGCATCTGTTTATGTTTTGAATGTCCTGCATCGATGTTGGTTCAGATGTTGAGCTGTGGACTGTATTCTTGCGATTGTCTACCTCTGCAATATAAGTGGCCTTAAGAATTTGGCAACGGCGATTGAGAAATTCAACAAATTGCTTTTGGGTGGGAATTTCATCTTTCGCTAACGATGTTTCCCACGCCTTGATCGTGACTGAATCTAGTTTCTTGGAGACCGTATGTACCAAGATGTCGTCCCAGTGTTCTACTGGCCGCTTCATGGCTTCTATCGCTTTCGTATGTTTGTTCAGCCCGTCTACGAATTTTTTTAATAGTTGATAGTTTTCCTCATGCATCACTGGAAGCTCGAGTATTGCATCTAAGTGTTTTTGCAATATAAGTCGTTTGTTGTCGTATCTCTCTTTGAGAGCATTCCACGCTTTTTGGTAGTTTGCTTCCGAGATTTCGAGCGATTGGAAAACTTCCGCTGCGCTTCCCTTGACAGACGCTTTGAGGTAATTCAACTTTTCAATACCTGTAATATTCTGTGAATGAATTAATGAGTTGAACTTATCGTAGAAGTTATACCAGTCATCATACGATCCAGAGAATGTTGGAAGTTGAATCTTAGGAAGACGTATTCGCTGTTCGGAATAAGATGCTACCTCAGATTGCGGTTGTAATAATTCATCGGTCTGAACCATTAACTCAAAGTATTGATTCTCGACCTCCTCTATTACCTTATCATCATTCTCCTTACCTTCCGATTCTAATCTGGCTTGTAATTCTTCGAATTCGGTGAACAAATATTCGATTCTTGCTCGACGTAGCTTTAGGTTTTTCAGATTAGTATCGTTTGCGTCGTTTTGACATACCGTCACGAAATTTCCGAATCGAGAGAGTGCCGCACGCATTTGATTTGGTCCTTTGTAAGAGGAGCACAAATCCGATGTATAAAAAGACTATATCCGGCCTCAGAAGGACCAAAAATGGAGGAGAAATAGATATGAAAATGGTAATAATTAATTTAATGTAAATAATAATAATTTATTTAACTAAGGTTTAAATCAAAATGAAAATAATAATAGAACGTATATAAAAAAATAGAATGTATTATAGAATGTTCGTTTCTTAAACACACACTCTTGCGATTACTGAGAAATTATTTTTTGAGCCAGTGTTGAAATTTTCTCGTTTGATCTCAAACAAATTATCATGTTTTTGAAATCATAAAATACACCTAAATTTTCACCCAAAACTCAATGGATCAGTATAAGATTGAGGGAAAACAAATAAAAAAATATCTTGATTGCACTGATATATATTAGATATTCTGTTTGTTCTTTTATTATACTTATACACATTTTAGCCGCAAATTGTTTCGTAACAATCGAAATGGTGATCTCATCCCACCTGTACGAAGAAAAGTTTTTACCCGCCGCCTACCCCAAGCAAGCCATCATGAGATACGGGTTCAGTTTCTACCTTACCTGCATCGCTCTTTCCCTCTACATCCTCGCCAGCCTACTCTTCCTCATATACTCGCACAAACGGAAAGAGGACCACGCCCTCACGACTCAAGAAGCCATTGAAAACAGACCCATGAAAATTAGGAGATAACGAACGTCACAATACCACAAGATAACATAACTCATGTGATTTGTAACGGGCCAGAATTTTCAGGCCCGACCCAGCAAATTTTTATCTGTCCCTAACTGATTTGTAAATGCGCTCGGCTTGTTTTATTTCTTTAATAAATAAGGTTAAATTAAATATATAGCGTGTTGGGTGGGCCTACGGGACCCGTTGGAAAACACTTAAGAATATTAAAATTCTTAACACATTCACGTCCGAATTCCTACCCCGCTCCTCCCCCCCTGCCCCCAGCGGAAATTATCTATTTTAATTTGTTTTTGTTTAAATTTTAGAATAGATAAACATTCTAATTCTGGCAAAATCATTAATTGTCTGAATTTTCTGTTTGCGAGACAAAGTTAGGTCTGATGATGAGTTATGTCACAAACAACCTCACAATGCATTTTTAGTTGCAATTTTTATAAATTTTATTTCCTTACATTTTATTATTGAAGTTTGAATAAGCGTTATGATTGATATTCCTAATCAAATTTAAACCATTTGTATGATTGCACAAAGATATTACTTTTAAATTTTTAATCTTATAGATTAAAAAAATGCCTTTCAAACATGTAAAATAAAAAATAATCTAATTTATTTCCACTATTTACAAATTCAAATAAAAAATAGCAATTTCTCCTTTCATTTGTGATTTGTATCATTTCTAAAAGCTTTATTCAACCAATTTTATCATCACGTTTAAAAATGTCACATAATTCGAAAGACAATAGCAAAAATATTTAATCTTTCAAAATAAGCCAATTTTTTTGGCTCAATAATATTATAAGTAGCGTCCGGATTTTTTTGGTGTTGCTGCAAAACAGAAATACTTTTTTCTTTTTAAATCTTTTAACATTTAAAACACATCTAAACATGTTAATGTAATATCACGATTATGATGGAGTGGATAATTGGAACATTTTTAAGTTCATAAATCGTCATTACACTATATAATATTTTTCCACCGGGTTATATGAGGTTTCACAATATCGGCGACCTACATACCTTTAAAAGTAAATAAAATTCATTTATCTTAATATGCATTGTTTATTTAATTTAAAACTAATAAAGTTCTGTGACTAAACATTTTATCAATACGTTATAATAAAACCTTTGTGCCTTTTAAAAAATCTCCCTATGCCTTATTAATGAATTTAACTTTATTAAAATATAAGTAAATAGATAACAAAGAATTACAGGCCTTATTTATATTACATTTGTATTTTTACATGTACCTTACATCTAATTATTTTAGTATATATGAAATAATTATTAATAAACTATTATACATTGTAAAATTATTTTTTCGTAAACTTTTTGTTTCAACAAAATTATTCAATATCTTTTACTAAATCAAGTGAATGTAGTACAAGGTTGTGACTATTTATGCTAGCCAGAATATCTTTTTTGCCCAAGGTTCATTTATTAATGCAAAATTGGGTGTAAAAAATTTTAGGAAAAGGAATCAAGAAATTTTCCTTTGTCATAATTATAAATTTTTTTGCACAAACATTAATAAAGCATTATTTCAATTATGGCCATATCCCATAATAACTTGAGGTAAATTAGCTATATAGTTTTTAAGATTCAACAACAAAAGCAATTTTATTGAATATTAAATCAGGTTGTTATAACATATAATAATTATAATATTTTTATAAAAAAAAACTCTTTCAAAGCACCAAAATTGCTAAAAACAATAAAAAATAGTTGTCTTCAAAGACCCTTTTCTAGCCGTTTTCTTGATATGTCGTGGATTAAGAGGTATAGAATAATGTCATAATGAAAAATTTTGAATTTATCGTATAAAAAAAGTTTATTTAATGTTCCATTTTATCAGTCAACTTGTTAATATCGTGTGCCTTGCTCGAAAACTTATCTTTGAGTCCTTTGATCTTCTTGGGTTTTAAACCGCCCAAATTTTGAGTTTTCATGTGTATGCGAGCGAAACGAGTTCCTTCCTCATCGTACGATATATTTTTGACTTTCTTGGGCTAAATTTTTAATTTTATAAAATATATATCTCCAAGGGGGCCTAAGTATAGCCCTGAAAAGCCTATTAAACTGAGAGTTAATAGGCTTTTCACAGATATCCTGAATTATTTTCAAACGTAGATCTACGTTTGAAAATAGCAGCTTAACAAATTTCAGACATATAAATTAATTATAAGATAACAAAATTGTTAATCCAGTACACAGTTTTCTCTAATCAAATCTGTCCTGCCACAAACTTTTAAAAAAATTTAAATTTAAAAACAAAAATTTTTTTTATCAACTTTATTTGTATAGAATCGAATGCGCAATGATTATAAGTTTTTTAAGAGGCTCATAATTCATAAAGGATATGCTTTTTAAAGGAAGAGAGCTCAACCAAAATTTATGAATAAGAAAAGTTTAGGTGTCTTTGACTTCGGACTTAAAGGATTTGTTTAGACAAAGGAATAATTGAATTTTATATAACACAGGTCAACAAATTTTTGAGAGTTATAACCAAACTACAGAGAACAAGCCACCTTAAAAAAATATTGAAAAAAAATATTTTTATATTTAAAACAGCTAAACTTTCAACTTCAAATAATATTTTCAATAAAAATCCATACATATCGTGTAGGTTGGAGTGCCAAATATTTTATATAATCTAAGTGTTGATGTAAAAGCTTTACAATTTTATTTTTCATCATTTGAAATAAAAATATTGTTACAAGTAATTTAAATATTAAAAAAATTTCTTAAATTTTCACTTTAGGGTATCCTCGAGGTCGCAAAATTCAAAATAGCCGAAGGCGAAAGAAATTACGGACGGAAAATATATATGAGAAAAGGTCATCATAGGGATAACTTCATTTCAATTTTTGATTTTTTTTTTCTTACATTGAGATTTGTTGACCTGAGTAATAAAACACGCATTTTTGGGCTTTTTCCCACTTACCTGGTCATAGGGGCAACAGGTTATAATGCTTTTTCGCATTTTCTATAAGCTCTAGGGGGCTGTGTGAGAGCTCATTTGATAGGTCATACAAAGTGTAATGAGCAAAGTATGTCAGCTTGGGATTGGCAAAGATTTAAATTTTAATTATGAGAAAAAAATTGGCATTCAGGTAAATGCTAGCCCTACCCACCCTTTACAGATGGACCATGACTATTTTCTATTAATTTATCAACTTAATTTTTAAGGTGTTTAAAATTGTCAACATATTTTTCAAATCTGTCTTGCTGTATAAATTTCTTATGGTTTGATACGCTTAATATTACCTAAATGTTAAAAATTTGTTTTTATAAAATTGTGGGTAGGGGTAAAAGATGTCTAAGACATAAGAATATATTTCAAATTCAAAAATTTACAATCTGTAATCTCAGAAACATTATGATCCACCTAAAAAATATCCAATGGAGCCGAAAAAACGTTTTATTACCTTTACCTGCAAAAAAATATAAGTAAGGCTAATCCGTTAAATAATGGGTGTAAAAAGACTATAATTCACTATAAACTAATAATTTATCATTCCCTTCGGCTCTCTAATTCTTATGAAAGGCTTGGCTAAGCAATCGTGACCTTATATATAACATACGGCCGTATTTCTTAAATGTTAGATAAATTCGTTCAAAAATATCCTTTTTCCGTTCAAAAAAAATATATATATAATGGGGACACTAGTAGAGCAGATAACCCCCTTTTTGACCTTTACCTCCCTAACTAAAAACTGAGGTGGCTTAAATTTTGATTTCACATTCTTAATCAAAACCAAAAATTTGAACAAGGTAAACGCGCCCGTTGCAATAATATAATAACCTAAATGTGGATGTTGGGGCTTGATACATTAATTAATTTTTCTGGGATCAATAACAAATTTTTTCACCTCCTAACTGAAAAATTTATTTCGGATAAAAAAAATGGGATTGCAGTTGAAGTTAAAAATTAAAATTTTTAACTTTTCCCCCAAAGATATTCTAAGTCGCAAAATTAGTCAACTTTGCATTTGGTAATTTTTTGTTATCGCAAGTCTGCAAAGCTACCATTAATGATTTGTAAAACGGAAAAACGATCCGAGATAAATATAAATCTATGTAGACTATTTCATTTAAGGTAATAAACTACATTAATTATACTTGTGTGATAATTTCAATTTACAAAATAAAAATTAATGATTTTAACAATTTTATTAATATTTAATTAGGGGCAAGATTATTGTCTAATTCCCGGCAAAATTTATTACATACAGAAAGCCAAAAACATTGCATAATATATATTTCAAAATCATAAAGGATTGTTTAAAAACATGGTCAAAAACTTAGAAAAGGAAGCAAAAAAAAATAAGAAAAATTATCACTTTTAATTGTTTCGGTGTTTTTAGGGCTTTTTTAAACAATTCCTCGGATGCGATAGAAACTCTCCGCATTTGCAGATTCATCCTGGGCCCTATTTCTTCAAGGCTTGTATTTGAAGCATTCTGTAACCTATTAATTAATTGAAAACCAATTATTCATATAAATTAAAATAGTTGAAAGGCCAAACAAAAATATAATTCATAATCCAATTTAGGTAACATTATAATCAGCTCAAAAAATTACTTTTTGTAACTTCTAAAATAAATGGTATCACTTCCCTCGCAAATTGTAAATGACAAGACATGTTCTAGGCCATTCTGAGCAATGACTGCGACAGATGGTCCCTTAAATAAATCTATAATAAAGTTTGATGAGAACGTAATTTTTACCTATTAATAAATTTTTTAGCCTCCTAAAAATGGGATCTGATTCAAATTTTTGGCCGCAGAACACAAGGGCAGGCTTGCTTCCTTCCATTACTTTGCTCATCTGAAAATGTAATGTAATTAAAATTTGAATGAGCAAATAATGTAAGATAAATATATATAAAGGTTTACAAATATCGTAGCAAATTTTAAGATTAAAAAAATCAAATCAAATCAAATGGTGCCCTTTTTGACACAAAAAATATGATTTACCGTTTTTAACAATAAATTTTATAGGATTGATTTTTTTAAAAAGAGATTTATTAGAGAAGAAAATTGCAAAAATGTCAAAAACGTTTTTCACAAACTTACAACACACCAAAAATATTATTTAATAAAAACTTTATAACTTTAAACTATGTAAGTTGGTTTGTTAAAAAGTTTCAGATAAAAGTAGATTATGTATGTAGAATACATTAAATAATTATTTATGTTTAAAAAACGAATATCTAGTCAAAAATATGCCTATCGCCTAATCCCACCTATTCCACAATTTTAAGTTCGGGTTGTTTTTTATATTTTATATAAAAAATCAAAATTAGCATAGAATAAAAATAAATAAAAAATCATCAAATGTTGGAGTCTTTATAAACAAAAATCGCTTAAGAGTTATTTACATTCTAAACCCTTTCCCAACAGAACCAACGTTAAGAACCTTAGGGCACGTGCAAATAGAGTTTTTATTTTAGCAAAATTTTGAAAATCTGAAAATTTTATTTTTTTTTTAAATTTTTTGAAAACTTTTTATTTAGCTTTTTATGTGCATAAACAAGATTTGGCAACTTTTTAAAAATTTGCGTTTTATTACAAAATTTTTTTTTTAAAATTTTGAAAATTTTAGGAAAATAAAAACTCACTTTGCACGTGCCCTTAGCAAAAATAAATGTGATGTATTACATCTAAAAATTGGTAGCAATAATATCGTTCTATACCACTTAATTTAATAAGGTGATCCAAAAATATAACACGAGTTTATTTATTGGTCAACAATTGAAAAAATATAATTTTTATTTATTTCTCTCTGGGAAACACAATAAAATATAAATATAATTTTTATTTATTTGACTCTGTGAAACACAAGTAAATATAACCATTTTTTGGGAAAAAAAACAAAAGTTTATCATATCCCTTAATGTAAAATTCATGTATAATTATGTTAATAATAATTGTAGGAATTATAATTCTGTAAAAATGCCTTGTGGCAGGTAAGAGATATAAAGTTTACTTTTATTAGAATTATTAGGGCAAACGTTTTTACAACTTTTATCTGGCACAATAAATATGTAAAAGAGCATTTTAAGTAGAATTATAACCACAAAAACATATTAAGCTTATTAGTGCATAGGCTAAGTAAAAACAACTGTTTGCCAAAAACAATTGTGGCTGGTTTTTGTTTTATTTAAATTTTTTTATTAAGATTGTCTTGAGTTTTGTTTGTTATCAGCATTGTTTTTGTTGGTGTTTTGTGTTGTGATGAAAAATGGTAAATTTTGTATCTAAATAATTATTTTTTGTTTTTGACAAATGATAGCTGCTCTGTATTTGACCTTATTATATTTAACCATCAAAGGCTGCTGTTTATCACATTATTAAGCTCTGCAAAAAAAAATTGAATTATCATTATATAAACGCTTAGGTGTAGTGATTTTTGTCAAAAACCAAAATTGCATCAAGCCTAATGGTATATATCATATCTTTAAGATTCTTCATAACATCTTTGTTATAAAATAAATCGACCCATATTATGAAAATAATTTTTTACAAAGAGTAGAAAAAGTAAAATCTATATATTTTTTTAAATTATAACTTTTGCTTTTTTAATTTCAATCAAAGTCATAATAGAGTTAGGAGCTAAAAGATAAAATAAAAGTTGTATTATTATTGTGAGTTTTTTTATGTATAACACTCAACAATTTTTTGAGAGTTATGAGTTAACTACAGAGACCTGCCATCTTAGGGAATATTAATTCCGTTTACCGTTTTTCCTAATCAAACTTAGTTTGTCAGTTATAAACATTGAAAATTTTAGAAAAAAAGGTCAAAAAACCAAAAAAGATTCAAAAAAAAAATAATTGAAATTTTATTTTTGCATATTCACAATAGTTAAACTGTTAAATTTAAACTTCAAATAATATTTTTATTAAAAACCGATAGTATTGTCGCATTTAAGTTTGGACGCGAAATATTTTTATCTAAATGCCGATGTAAAAGCTTGATAAATTAATATTTTTTTTTCCATTATTTGTGGTTAAAAAAGTTACAAGGGATTTTAATATGCAAACAAGATTTTTGAATTTTCTCATTTTAGGGTATATTTATATCTATCAATTTGGTCAAAAAAGGCCATTTTTCGTTAAAGACGGATCTAAGGAGCCAAAGACGGAAGAAACTAACAAAAACGAATAATCAGAATAAATATGTTAGGTCAAATAGCAAATAAAGATTATCTTAATGATAAAATGTAACATAAGTCTATTTATGTAGACTGCTCAACCAGGCCCGATTCTAGCTTTTCCAATTTCAGGGGCAAAAAAAAACTCGTAAGGGAAGGGTCAAAAAAAATTTTTTGCACGTAATATATACATGTACACCAATTGAATACATGTTCAAACTTTTAATTATTAAAAATGTGGCCTCACAACTTGACGTTGAAGAGCCAAATAAACTTATATAAAAAATGTTAAATAAATTTAGGAAACGCATCTTTGTAATCATATAAAAATTTAACAAAATCATTTGTAACACATTCTTTGTAATTTTTAAGCTTTTTTATTAAAAAGTTTTTTGCTACTTCTTTAGATAATAAATTTTTATCAACATTATTTATTTTTAAAAGAGGTCTAATTTATTTATATCTAAAAAAAATGAATAATTAAATTTAATAAGGGAATCTAAAAATTCTAAATAAATATCAGTAAAAAATATATTATTAAAAGAATCAATAAATAAATCAATAATATTAAAATAAATGCTTCTTAATTTATCATTAATATTTAAATTATTTTCAAACTTATGAGTAGAAAACAAATAAAAGTTAAAAAAAATCTTTAAGTTAGTTTTTCTTTTATCTATAAATAAATTATTGTCATTTAACAAAGTATTATATACATCAAAACAATTTTTAAATAAATCTGTAAATGTATTTGTATTTCTTAATTGTTTAATTTCTAACAAAAATGGTGTATTAAATCAAAAGTTTTAGAAACATAAATCGTTTTGCATTGGATCATTAATTATTTTTAATAAATAAAATAATTTTTCAAATGATAAATACAAAAAAATAAATTTCTCAAAAAACCCCAATGCTTTGGCCCTGTGACCTGAAGATATAAAAGCTTTTTTATTTTGAATTTTTAAAAGATTATTAAATATTTTTATGTAATTATTTATTAAAAAACAAAGTGTCGTAGTGACCACACCACCAATGGGCAACAGCCGGGGTATGGTCTGGCATTAACTTTCTTCCTTGATTACATAATGTTTAAAAAATTTATGAAGGGAACAAAAAGTATCAAAATAATCTTTCCCTTCACTTAAAATTTTGAGACAATCTTTCACAACAAGATGCAATTGGTGGTTAAAGCAGTGAATATACGGGACATGGTATCCAGCCATTTCGCTTAGAAATACTTGAATACCACCTTTTTGCCCGAACATTACGTTTGCCCCATCGTAGCATTGTGCAATCAGGTTCTTAGGTTCTAGATTATATTCTAAAAGATTGTAGACAAGTGAGAAAAATTCTTAGGCATCAGATTTATGAATTGATTTTACAAATATACAGCTTTCTGTAAAATCAAATTTTTCTATATATCTAATAACAACAAAAATAATTTCTGTCTTAGATATCTTTAGCAGTTGAGAAGTGTTGATATGAATAAAAACACTTTTTAATTGGGGGAGAAAATTTAATTTTAGGGGGTGGAAGGGCAAAAATAAAATTTATACATATTGGGGGGGGGGGGGGGGGGGGGGAAAAATAAAAATTATATGTTATTTTGGGGGGGGGTTAATTTTTTTTGAGGGGGGGGGGGGGGAGGGGGCAATTAAAAACTTTGAGGGGGGAATGCCCCTCCAAAAGGGGTCTAGAATTGTGCCTGTGCTCAACATAAATAATTATAATTTAATTAGCTTAATCAAAGAGCTATTACTTTGTAATCTTTAAGCAGTTTTAATTGATCCAATCCAAATTCAAACATGTCTAAAACATGGGAATCAAACATTCTACCTAATATAATAAAAAAATCATAACTTAACCAATAACCAGATTATTAGGCCTTTTTTTGGTGTGACTCCCAAACATAAATAGTGAAGTGTCATTTTTGTTTGATAAAAATTCCTAAATAATTTTGAAATTTAGTTAAGTTTACAAGTGAAACAGCATTTTCAAATGGTCTAATTGCATTTTTCTTAGCCAAAAATTTAGAATGCTGTCTTTTAATTGCATGCTAAAATTGATGTTGGATTAAATATTACTATGTCTTTTAATACATTTAAAACAATATGATTAGCATTGTCACCACGCACTATTAAAAGTTGTTTATCATTCTCAATCAATCTAGGTTCCTTGTGAGTCAAATATAACTTTCCAACACGTGTTTTTGGCTTTCTAAAGAGTTCAATTTGTAATAAGTTTTAAAAGGTAAATATTTAACAAAATATTAAAACTACAGCAATAAATAAATGACCATTAAAACAAAAGTAATTTACAAGATTAAAAATATTTAAACTAAAAAAAAATCTTTCAACAGGTAAGTATATTTACAATTTACAAATATAACATTAATTTAAAATTCGCGAAAATTGAGAGGTAAAAGAAAACCATACCTTTCTTCTAATTTCACAGTCATGCCTCAAGAAACTTTAAGGTTCAGAATAGAAATTTAAATAACCTTTTATCGAAATGTATTTTGCCTCATAATAATCCAACAAGTAATATTAAAAAATATGTCAGATGTTTTCCACAAATTTTTGAGCGAAGTTACAAACCCAAATTTTATTTCGCAAAGTATAGGACCCAAGTTACGCCTTCGCCGTAATATATCATACATCACTTGCTCTCTTATAATCCTTGATGATTCTGTTCTTTTAATCCAAGAGCATAAAGACCGCTACAAATATAAATGGTATATTCCAGGAGGCAAGGTTAATCCTGGTGAAGAATTGACTGTTAGTTTAATTTTATTTAATATTGTTAGGACGCGGTATGTAGAGAAACTTTTGAAGAAAGTGGAATACAATGCCAACCAAAATCTCTTTTACTTGTGGAATGTGATTTGGGCAAGTGGTTTAGATTCATTTTTCTTGCTATTCCTATTGGTGGGAAACTTAAAACATATCCAAATAAACATTCATTACAAGCAAAATGGTTTAAAATTTCTGATGTACTTCAAAAAACAATTAACCTAAGGCAATCTTATAATAACTTTTAATTTTAGATACCAAGATCTTTCTGATTTTATAAAAATTTATCAGAAACACAATCAAGATTATTCTATTTTGCCTATACCCGTTCCTCAGACGTGTTTAATAGCCCATCTTGTTATTTTGGTTTCAACTAAGTACCTTATGTTTGTTTTATAAAATAGGAAAATAAAAAAAAGGATATTTATGCTAAATAATTTTTTGCCAATATTTCAAATTTTTCAGTATGATTTCTCAACTTTATTTATTTTGAGAAAATATATTCAAGTAAAATAAATACAAATTTCATATTTAGGAAAACTTGTTTTGTGGATTACCATATTTTTACAAGTTTTACGGAATAATTAAGATTGAACATAATGCAACTAATTATAATGCTGGAATATCCTTGACTTTTTTAATAACCATAAAGTTTGACCAAAAGCCAGTACTATCCAACAATGAATCTATTTTGCAAAAGCTTGATCCTAAAATAAAAAAATACTTAAAAAAAGTTATTAAAAAGAGTTTGTATATTCCTTTTCATTTTACTCATTTGTAATACAAATTTAATTTGTTCATTTTTATTTTTATATGGTTTTGATGATTACAATTATAGTATGTATTAATTTGTAGTTTTTAAATGCAGTAAATTGTATTTATATATTAAAGCTAAAAACATTAAAAGGAATTTATTTTTAAGCATCTAAATGTATGAAATATTTATCTAATATATACCTATCAAGAAATATTGATATTTTGACAAAATGTTTAAGAGTTTGGTTTGTTTGATAAGCTTGGGGAAATGGTAAATGTATGAGGGCATTTAATTTCATAATCATTTTTTGACAAGTCAATGTTGATACACAAAATTAATGTTTAAAAATAGAAAATTATGATCTTGTCGTGAATATTAAATTTAACGAAACAAACAATTTTATTTGGAAAAATACACGCAAAATATTTTATTAATATCAAATCAAAATATTCAAATTAAAAAAAATATTCGTTTTTCTTCTAAGCTTTCTTCTATGGCTTCTCCCCCTCCACGATCTTTACCGTACCTATAAAATAAATAAGTATGGCCATCCGGCACGTTAAAATAAATATGTACATGCCATCCGGCATGAAACCTTCCCATCCCAAAATAACCTAATCCTTTCTTTGGTTTCCTAATAAATCACTCTTTGACAAAAATCAACAAACACACAAAAAAAAATATAATCCTTATCCAAGTCCAGGATCATGTCCAATTCCTTCGGCGTAATCTTCTGCAATGCATTCACATCTCTCACCTTATTACTCATAGTCATTCCCGTATTCTCCTCTCGCGCAGTGTATATCCTCGAAAACGAATCTGTTTTTAACTCTTTTTTAGCATTCTCGGCCCCGCCATCCTCCTTCTTTAATATATCACGTCTGTCTGCTACCATCGGAACCTAATGTTGATTGATTCAAAGACCAAACTTACTGATAAGGGCACGTGCAAAGTGAGTTTTTATTTTCGTGAAATTTTCAAAATTTTGAAAAAAAAAATTTTGTAATAAAACGCAAATTTTTAAAAAGTTGCCAAATTTAATATATACACATAAAATGCTTTTTCTGAAATAAAAAATTTTAAAAAAAATTTCGAAAAAAAATAAATATTTAAAATTTTCAAAATTTTACGAAAATAAAAACTCACTTTGCACGTGCCCTAAGGCAAAAAAACGGAAAGGATCGCTTTACTCAATATTTCATCGACGCATTAATATAATCCTACATAGTAGTAAACCACACATACACATCGTGCAAAAGAGAAGAATCACCGCCAAACAAGCTTAAAAATCCTTGCATTTGGAACGTCTTTAAAAGTAATTATAAAAAGTCAAAAGTATTTAGCATAAAACAGGAATTTTTTCTGCATACCATATATTTTAATGTACTATCTCCAAACTATCTATAAAACATCCGGACTAACTATATGATACCGTACAGTCGTTTCAGTAGTACTTGGTAATGGAACATTAAAAACGACCTTTTAAAAGCTACCAAATACCATACTTGTTCTTAATACATCAAACTCATAAGGGTCGTTGTACAAAAACCATAGATCTTTTGACTCTATCTTTGACTTAAACGTAGGTTCCAAATAAGCTTAATATAATCAAATAAATCAACTTTTAATATACTCAGGGTCTCGGGTTCTTAGGTTAATTTTCCTTATTGGGTGCGCAAAAGATTATCATCAAGGCAAATTTTATACCCAAAAATTCTTTTTAAGTCTATAGACATTTAGATCAAATTCTTTAAACATTTGTACGAGGCTCAGGTGATTCGTGTCGGGTAAGTATCACGCCGTCTTCTAGTACAAGTACTTACTTCTATTTAACTGCTTCATCACAATACCCTGTACAAATTTGACCGGTCCTAATGGCATATACACCCAAACACTATCTTCCTCAACAAATTTTCCCAAAAATCCTATATCAATTTTTCCTCTTTTAATATATCTAAGGTCTTAAATCACGCCCTAAAAATCGAGCTGGCGAAAAACGACAATGGTTTTGTGTAGTATTATAATATAACGACATAGACCATAACAATTCCCTTGTACCATTCTACACCAAGATTTCACTAGGCCAACAGCCCTTTCAGCTAAACCATTTGTCTGCGGGTAATAGGGCGGTGCCATAAAATGATCTATTCCCCAATCGGTACAAAAATTTACGAATGCATCACTTTTAAACGCAAGACCTCCATCTGTTACTAGCATTTTGACTAAACCATTGGCGTAGGAGAGGGGGGGGGGTTTGGGGATGAAACCCACCCCAAGCATGCCATATCCCCACCCAAATTGTAAATTTTTAGTGCATATCCCCACCCCACCCCCCCCCCCCCCCAAACTAAAATACCAATTAAATATATAATTAAATTACATTTAAAATATGTATCATTAATATAAAAGCATATTCCATTAAAATTTGTTGTGTACTTGAATATAATCATTTTTATTATATAAATTCATTACATAATTGTATCATTAATATAAAAATTTATTGCATATAATATATCAATAATATAATTTTCTTAATACCATATATGTTTGTTTATATAAACATTATTTATAAAAGTCCTTAATGATTACTCAAATTTTAAAAAGCAAAATTAAGTAACAATCATAAAAATCAGTAGATTTTAAACTAAAACACTATGGCGTGCCGGCACTATGCAAACCCCCCCCCCCCCCCCCCCAAGCTTTACAACTTGCTACGCCCTTGGACTAAACCGTACTTGTTAAACAAGGGTTTCAGAGCTTTAATTACAACCTTTGTCGTAAGCTTGTCCAAATTTCTTCTAACCACCGAGAAAATGCGTTAATAATAGCCAAAAATTTCTGCCTTTTTCATTTTCGTTGGCCGGTTAAATTTCTAATTAATACAATAAAAAGTTTTTAAATTAATTCAAAATTATCATTTACATTATTTAATGTTTGCATCAGCCTTAATCATTTACGGGGTACAGGATTGGCTTGTCCCATGCCTCTGCACAAAATTATGATTAGCATTGTCACTTTCACTATGACCTATCGGTTGATATCCCGGTAAATTTGTCTGGTTGGTTCTATTTTTTTAAAAACAATTCTGAATAACATGCTGTCTATCACATATGCAACACTTGGCATTTGCCCATTATACTGCGGTCTAAACTGATTAACATTTATCATATATAAGCAACTCGTCTACAATTAGCAGCTATGTGACCAATTAGTCCACACTTATAGCACATTTTACTATCACCTACTTTGTGTACATGTTTGTATTAATACAATAATTCTTTAAATGTCCTTTCAAGCCACATGCATCATTCGTTCGGTACCAAAAGTTAACAATTAAATCATCGGAACAGTCGGGTTCAGCTTGCGTTTCCCCCTTACGACAAATGTGGACCGGGTCCGGCTTTCGCCGCCCCTATTTTGTCTATGGTCAGTAGACTGTTCAACAACCGGCTGGCCAACAGCCTATTAAGCTAGATTCCAATTAATTTTGATTGTTGTTCTCCCATTCATTTGCCCAAAGTATCCAACCAAGAACCCAATTAGCAAAGCGAGTCCAATAACCAACGTATAATCCAGATATCCATCGAACGGTGAAGATTTAGTAGGCCACCAGTCCAAGCATGAAGATTGTTAGCCAGTTTGACATCAAATTTGAACATCCGAATATCAATTAATAAGCGCCAAAACCAAATTTTTACTTTTAATTTTTATTCTTTATCTTTTTTTCGACCTCGCCAAAAACGGGTTTGTCGTGCCCGAATATTTAATTAACAAAACAAACAATTTATTCGGAAAAATACGCAAAATAATTTATTAACCCGGCGATAGCACTGTGTTTTGAATATCTTCAAAAATATTATGAATTATGGGCTAAATTTTTGTGACTTTTTTCTCAAATATATAATAAACAAAACTAGTAATTAAAATTTGGTCTAAGTCTAAAAACAAATTTATTTTAGAGTTTAGAAATTAAATTGGGGTCCATATGGACCCCACCCTCTTAATTTTAATGTTAAAAACCATGTTATCGCCTCTATTAAATTTGAAACTTCAATGAATGCAACCTTACATTTCAGTTAATTTTTTAAATAATTTTAATTATTAAGTATATAAAATGTTAGTATTGTATAATAATTATATAAATTATTTTTATTTCTCTTAACAATATCTAGTTTTAATGGTAAATAATAGCCAGAAATAATTTTTCAAAATATTTTCATGAACCTCTCTATATTTGTTCTATTAGACGTAAATACACAATTTGATCAATAATATTGATACATTTGGTTTATTGACATTTATTTAACCAGCGTTTAGTGGGAATCATACGGACCCTAGCACATTTTAAATTTTGAATATCTTTAAAAATATTATATATTATTGGCCAAAATTTTGCGACTTTTTTTTTTAATATATAATAAACAAAACTAATAATTAAAATTTGGTCTTCTAATAACAAAATTTCTTAAGAACTTAGAAATTAAGTTGGGGTTCCTTTAGACCCCACCCTTTCAATTTCAATGTTGAAAACCATGTTATTGCCTCTATTTAAATTTAAACTTAAATAATTGCCACCTTATATTGTTATTTTTTTAAATAACCTTAATTTTTAAGTATATGTTTGTTTTGTATAATAATGATATATATTGTTTTTTTTCTCTTTTTAGTTTTTATAGTAAATAATAGCCAAAAATGATTTTTTATATCAAAATTTTTTTTTCATTAAACTTTCTAATTATGTCCTACTAGACATAAAAACACGATTTGGTTAATAATATTGATACATTTATACCAAGATTTATTTAATGTAATATGGAAAAATAAAAAATTTCAATTTTTTAGATTTTTTCTACTTTATGTTAAATAAAATTTGCAATATTCAATAATGGTAACTTATTATATTAGTATATAATTAAAGAGCACGTATTTCTCTTCAAAATAAAAAAAAATAAACATCGTAGCTTTAAAACTTAGTTATAGAAATTTAAAATTGGAGTCCGTATGGACCCCAGACCCCACTATAGCATTTGCGTAACAAATATCTCACCCTATTATTTGCAAGTTAATAACTAAAATTATACAAAAACTGGAATAATAGAATGTTAAATATATTAGATTTTAAACCTATATAGCAATAACATGGTTTTCAACATTGAAATTAAGAGGGCGGAGTTTAAATAGACCCTAACTCAATTTTTAAATTTTAAACAAATTTTGTTATTTAGCTTAGACCAAATTTTAATTATATTATATGTTTAAAAAAAAAGTCACAAAAAATTAGCCCATAATATATATTATTTTTAAAGTTGTTCAAAATTTAACATGTGCTGGGGTCAATATAGACCTCACAGTGCTAATCGTGGGTTAATATAAGATTTTAATACATAATTATATATGATTTACGATTTGTTTGCTTGATCTAATAATATCTTATAACAGCGCTGGCTGAAATCTTCCACATTTAATTGCTAGTGAAGAAAAATTTATTTGTTTTGATTTTTTATTCTAGCTTTATCAAATTAGAATTATTTTTTGCGAAACTTATTTAATCACAGGCCATAGATTATTTCAATTTAATTGAACTCCCAAAAATTTATTTTTAGTCGTTGCTGTGCTAGCAAAATTTTTCTGCTCGTCAAATCTTTTTTCTCAATAAAATATAGATGTGTAGTTAGATGGCTGCAATACGAAAAAAATTAGTTATTGTCGGTGATGGTGCTTGTGGGAAAACTTGTCTTTTGATTGTATTTAGCAAGGACCAATTTCCAGAAGTTTATGTTCCAACCGTTTTTGAAAATTACGTTGCAGATATAGAGGTTGATGGGAAACAAGTATTAATATGTGTTTAATATTTTTTCAGGTTGAATTGGCGTTATGGGATACAGCTGGACAGGAAGATTATGATAGATTAAGACCTCTTTCCTATCCTGATACAGATGTTATATTAATGTGTTTTTCAATTGATAGCCCAGATTCATTAGAAAATATTCCAGAAAAATGGACACCTGAAGTAATTTAAACCTTATACTTTTGTTATACATTATATAAGTTTTGAATATAATTATTAATGAAGGTCAAGCATTTTTGCCCAAATGTTCCTATTATATTGGTTGGTAATAAAAAAGATCTACGTAATGATGAAAATACAATTAGAGAATTATGCAAAATGAAACAAGAGCCTGTTAAACCTGAAGAAGGAAGGGCAATGGCTGAAAAAATAAATGCCTATGCATATCTTGAATGCTCAGCTAAAACAAAAGAGGGTGTGAGGGAGGTATTTGAAACTGCCACAAGGGCAGCATTAGCTGTGAAAAAGAAGAGAAAGGCTAAATGTGAAATTCTATAAAGTATTATTATTATCAATAAAAATAAATACACTATTTTTTACATAAGAACTTTAATAAAAACATTATTTAGAAATCAATTATTTAAACAAAGCTTAATACTACCTATGCCTAACATAATCCTTTGATTTTGCATTTCGTTGAATCAAAATCAGGTGTTTAAAGTGTGTGATACATACACAATCTCTTTTATATCTCACCCATTCTAAAGGATTATATTTGTGAACATATTATACCAAAACATTTTTTGATTGAACCATAAGATGGTACCATATAAGAAGAAATTACTTAGATTTTTTTGCCTCCACTTATTTATCTATACTCTTTCATAACCACTTACATGCCGTTTTTAGAACATTAATTTATTGCTTGTCTCAATTTTTTGCTTACTTTTTTACCCTATCTATACTTCCTTATTTTTAATTAAATCAACTATATTCACTCAATTTAATGAAAATTTGCCTCATTTTTTACATATATATATACATAAATATTTGCGCAATTAGATAAAAAATTTGGATATTTTATTTATTTGTTATTGATATTTCATTATTATTTTGAAGACTTAATTTATAAGTATACCTGTTTTCTCAATATTATTTCCGCTAAAGGAAAAATATAAATATTATTACATCAATTATTGAGGACATTAATAATTTATTTTATGAGAAAAATGTTCACTTCCAAATAAATATATATTTTGTACATTTTTTGTAGCTTATTAAGCCCATATACAACCATTAATTGAAAAAAAAATTGGGTTAAGATAGGCCTCCCTATTTTTTTTTAATTTATGATGACAAAGGTTGCACAGTTCAACAAATTTTTGATAATAAGTTAAATTTAGAGAGCAGGGGTTGTCAAAATCATTTACTGTTTTTTCTGATCAATATTTGTAAGCCAGCTATAAACATTAAAAAATTTAGAAAAATTACAAAAAATATTGAAAGAAGCTCTTTATATATTTAAAACAGCTGGGCTGAACATTTTAAACTTTAATTTTTATCTCAAAACAATAAAAAATATGTTTTGTTTAGGCTGGGGTGCAAATTATTCTTTATATGCAAAAGTTAAAAAAAAATTCTTTGAGGAAATTAGAGGTCTCAAAAATATTTATTTTTGCTTTGTGATGTGAGCTATTCTAAAGTTAAATTTTTAATTTTAAAATAAAATTATCTTTATATTGAATAACACAGGTCTAATTTTTTAAGAGTTATGAGCTAACTACAGAGATTAAATTTGCTATCCTAGGGATTTTCAAATTCGTTTACCCTTTTTTCAAATCATTTAGTTGGTCAGCTATAAACATTGCGAATTATAGGAAAATTGTCAAAAAAGATTTAATAAATATATTGAAAAACGGTAATATGTTGTGTCGTAATTAAATTTGGACGCGGAATATTTTGCATTATCTAAATGCTGATGTAAGATCTTAATATACTAAAAAAGTTTATTTCTCATTATTCGAGATGATAAATATAAGTTACCAGGGATTTTTATATTAAAAATGAATTTTAAATTTTTTTTTTATATCGAGGTCGCTAAATCTGTCGCTTTGGTCATAAAAAGCCATTTTTCGGACGGATATAAGGACCCGAAGCCGGGACAAACTACGAAAAACGGAAAATATATCTAAGAGAGGGTCATCATGGGGATGTTTTTTAGTTTGCATAAACCTATTTTTCCGACATTAATATTTGTTGACCGGTCTAATCTATGCATGTTCCAGAAATAAAATGTCTTGTAATTCTTTTATCTATATAGCAAGCTAAAATTTAAGATTAAACCATCAGAAAGAAAATAACCATTTTTGGCGTTGATTTAAGACACCTACATTTTATATTACCTGAAAAAGGGTCTATCAAGAAAAAAAACTACCCTAAAAATTAGCGCCACTCAATGGAGTCATAAAATTTTTCAAAAATTTCACAATAAAAACTCACTACGTGCCCTAAACAGAAAGTATGTTATATATTGTCACTATGCCCTGACGGGTATGCCGTCCCTTTCAAGAGATGTAGGGCAAGGGGGGCATTGTTTTAGCAGGTGAATGATTGTGGCCTTCGACTTTTGCCAGAGTTGTAAAGCCTGCATGCTATAATATTCAGGAGAGTGCGGCGTCATTTCGATGGATATTGTGGTATTGGCGGAGAGACGCGCTTAATCCTATTGACCCTAGGGGTTATGAACGTCGCCGCATAGCAATTTCAATGCTCACCCAAAAAAAAAATATATTGTCAGAGTTAAATTATTTTACTTTTTAAAATGCTGTAATCATAAAAATCCGAAAATTTTATAAGAAAAATACACATAGAAGACTCTAGCCACTTTAACCCCCAAAAAATTAATCTGCCAAATTTTAATGTTTTCCTATCCGATCGAATTTCTTTCAAATTCAGACATTTTGGAGTCGCGTCGCAATTTATAATTGAAAATAGAACTATATATTTAGAAATTATAAAAGTGGGACTTAGTGTTCATTAACAGTCTCTACAACGATGGAGTGACTGGTCAACAAATTTTTGAGAGTTATGAGCTAACTACAGAGATCAAACATGCCATCTTAGGAAATTTCAAATTTATTTTCCGTTTTAACTTTGTAAGCCAGCTATAAATATCGAAATTTTAAAAAAATTGTGAAAAAAAAATTAAAAAAAACTTATATCTATATTTAAAATTGCTGAACTTTCAACCTCAAATAATATTTTCGTTAAACCCAATAATATAGTGTAGGTTGGAGTGCTAACTATTCTGTACAATCTGAAAGTGAAATGAGCTGGATACACTTAAAAATTCTATTTCTCATTATTTGAGATAATATTTCAAGTAATTTAAATAAGGAAAAAAAATTGTCTATATACTCTCAATCAAAATGGAAATTTTTTTCGATATGCACGTAGCAAAATAGCCGAAGGCGAAAGAAACTACGGACTTAAAATATATATGAAATAAGGCCATCATAGGGATTAATTCATTTCAATTTTTAAAAACTTTTTTATCTGATATCGAGATTTGTCGACCTGTGTATGGATATCCCTAAAATCAAAGATTAAAATGCGCATTTTTGGCTTTTTCACACCCTGGTCACGTGGGCAACAGTTTAGTCCTTTTTGCATTTTTTAGAAGCTCTAGGGTGTTGGCTTAGAGCTCATTCGATATGTCATACAAAGTAATGAGCACGACGCCTCAGTTTTAAGGAAATATTTCAATATTTTAATTGCCAAAAAATGGGGTTGGCATTCAATTATTAGACAGGTCAACAAATTTTGAGAGTGGCCTCTATAATGTTAATTTCGTTCAAAAATATTATTCGTAAATGATGACGTACGATCTCGATATACTTAAAAAAAATTATTATAATTTGAGATGAAAAATAAAAGTTAGTGATTTAAATAAAAAAAACTAGTAGTTCCTTTTGAGATACATTTGAGGTCGCAAAATCAGTAATTTTGGCTATATTTGGCCATTTTTGATATCACCTAGGGATTAAAATATAAATATTTGAAATAAGGCTAAGGTTATTACTCTGGTCATAATTTTCGTCAATCACTCATTTTTTGTCGAATAAACTGTTATATCTTAACATATATCCATATTAGAACCGGGTTTATACATTTATGTGCAGATAAAAATAAAAAATAAGTTTTAGGCCCCATTTTATATTTTTTACGAATCAATTTAATAGTTTCCGAGATTAAAGGACACGGCCAAATGTCATAAATAATTTTCTATATTTGAAATATATTCTTTATTGTGAAATATCTCAATTTGGATCTTTTAACATATATATATAAAAACTGAGATTTTAGACCTATGTAATAAATCCTAGTATTTCAATAGGAATATTTATACGGCATTCATACGACTTGAAAAAATTATATTTGTTGATAAATTAAAGTGATTAACATGTATAGCCAAGGTTCATTAGCTCTAGAGAGGTTTAAGGTAGGGCAAGCTATTTATTGAATGCCAATTAGTATTTGGCCAAGCCCAATATAAGGTTTTCTACAATTAAAATAATGTTAATCTGCCCTTAAAGTTAAGGCACTTTGCCAGTTTATTACACTATTTAAGACTTATCAAGTCTCTCGCTAACCTAATGATTTTTAAAATAAAGTTCAAAAAACGCAACTTAACACGTCATCCTGACCAGGTATGAGTGAGCCATTTAAAGCGCGTTTTAATTTTTGTTAGGCAATAAAATATTTTGCTATTAAAACAAACACAGGTGGCAGTAAAAATAAATATAAATAAACTAAATTAAAGTTCTTGGTTAATTTTTTTAAAGGAAATGAATGGATAAGGGATTCAAACGATTACACAAAATACTAATATGAGAATAAATGCCTAGCTTATGTCATTAATAAATTTAACGTCAGCTTTAACGAGGCTTGAACGTAAAAATAAAAATGATATCTCTTTAAGCGCAAAATTTTATATATTTTGTGTTACCTCTTATTCCAATCTTACACAAATTGAATTAAATATTATTGCGTTTCATTCCTGTACCGTTTTCTTGGTCTCGTATATAACCCATTTTATTTGATCAGGTAGAGAATAAAATTTTAATCCTCAAAATTTCAATCGAAAACTTCTAGTTAAACGAAATTAATAGCTTAACATAATTTTGGTTTCATAAATATACCTCTACATAATCCTTATATGATATATTAGTAATATTAAATTAACTAAATTTTATCTGTTATTTTATTTAACATTTTTATTTTAATGTTTAAAATATTGTTAAAAAGCATTTAATCATTTAATAGTAATTTTTTTGCATTATTATCAGATTTCTTAATGAATATTACATTTTCAGCATATATATATTTCTGCCAATGTTTATATAGCTATGCCCTGGTAAAAAAAATTGACCATTAACCAACTCGGGTTTAGGTGACGAGACACAGGTCAACAAATATTTATGTTAGAAACGAGATTATTATGAAAACATAAAAGAATGCATCCCCATGATGGCCTAATCTCATATATGTTTTTCGTTCCTTAGATCCGTCTATAACGAAAAATGGCCTTTTTGGACCATATTGACAGATCTAAATATACCCTATAAAGAATAAATTTAAAAATCTTTTTTGCATATTAAAATCCCATGTAATTTATATTTTTAATCACAAATAATGGAAAATTTTTTTTACTAATATATCAAGCTCTCACATCGGCATTTAGATAATACAAAATATTTCGCGTCCAAACTTAAATACGACACGATATATTATCGGTTTTTAATAAAAATATTATTTGAAGTTTAAATTTAATAGTTTAACTATTGCGAATATGCAAAAATAAAATTTCAATTTATTTTTGTTTTTACATTTTTTTAGTTTTATGACCTTTTTTTCTAAAATGTTCAATGATGTTTATAACTGACTAACTAAGTTTGATTAGGAAAAACTGTAAACAGATTTGATATTCCATAAGATGGCAGGTTTTATCTCTGTAGTTATAACTCATAACTCTCAAAAAATTGTTGACCCGTGTTATCTAAAAAATGACCATGTTTTGTGTGACTTTTTTGTAAAAAAATAAAATAAAATAGGTAGCAAAATAAGGGTGGCATACGGTTAAATATAAAAACAAAAATAGTTGTCATAAACAAAAACATATTTTGAGATCAAAAACAACAGCCTTGTCAAAAAGACAACATTGGCAAAAAGCCAACAAAAACCAGTTTTTGTTTTTAAAATGCCGAGCCCTAATCTAAGCTTATAGAATATTGATTTAATTTACCCGTTGTCAAACATTTCAAGAGGTTTTTTTTACCTGTTAATGATGTCCGAGACCAACCAAACTTCGCACCGTTCTCATAACTGAGCTTTCAACCATCAAATTTAAATAGTTATAACCATTTTAAAAATAAATTTGATGTAAATGCTGGGCGATCTATAAACATGATTGTTAATAAATGTTTATTTTATGTAATATTATTTTTATATATAAATATAAAATAATTATATATTATGTGAAATGTTTAGAAAAGTGTAATTATTCCTCTTCCATTTGAGTAATAGATTTGTCTGCGTCAGTAAAATTTAATTCAAAAATTGAAAGAAGTCCATCTAAGATATGTGTAAAGTAGAGTGTAAGAGGTTCTTCATTATTTAATGGTACAGCTTGGTCTTTCAAATATAACTCATTAATGTATTCTGTTATTTTCTGAGCTAATAAGGTGTTGCTTCTATTATCTCGGTTCACTTTATCCTCAAGCTCGATTTTTATGTTAAGTTGCTTCGACATGTTTGATATCTAAAAAAAAGTTGTTAATCTTGGGCGAGGTTTCAAATAAATAGAAAATAATTTTTTTTAAATTGAAAAAGATCAAGATTCTTTTATTAATAATAAATACCAGTAGAAGAGTCTCTTTCAGACCTTTTTTCTCATTAGGAACGGCTTACCTACCCGTTAAGGCTTGCCACATTTAACTCTACAGCAGTTCTCGCAGAGATATAATATTTAACACGTGCCGGTGAACTAGGCTTTAAGGCCAAGGCTCTTAGAAAAACAAAACGGCTCTAGAATTTCCTGGCGGTCACCCATCCAACTAGTAACCAAACTCAACGCTGATTAACTTAAGCGTAGAACACAAGCACAACCAAGTGTACATGGGCTGAAGGTCGTCCGACCTCCTTTTTTAATAAAAACAAAAATAATAAATTACTTATCGAATATTTTCAAATAACAGTTTCAAATATTTAAAATAATTCTTTGAGATCGGTCGACTTTAAGCGCATGTAAACTTTTATACTTAAAAGAAGTTAAGCAGCGAGTAGCCAAGTTAGTCGTTGGATGACCACTAAAGATTCTTAAGGCCGTTTATTTATCAGTAAACCAAGTTTAAAGAGTTAAATCACTGGCTTATGATAAACCTTATTTAACTCTACCGGGCCACTCGCTGAATGGCAAAGAAGCCCAGGCGGATAAGCCGTCCAAAGAAAAAAATTTGGAAAAAACTGAAAATATCACTTACTTAAATTCTCCCAAAAACTAATAATTGTAGAGGATTGAATAAAATATCATTACATTTGTTTTTGTGATCCACATGTTTTGGTATTGCACTAAAAGTCGCAATTTTAACACGTCGATGTAACAAATTTATAGGGTAATTTTTGACAAAAAAATATTTATTTGGCTTTGCATTTTTGCATTATAGGAGTGTCTAAGCTGACGTAATATAAGCTGGCACTGGCCATACAGCCCTTAAAAACCCAGACAAATCGAGCAATAAATTTTTTTCTAAAATTATTTGCTAACTTAAAGAGGCAATTATTACAGCTATAAAGAAAAAATGGCCATGTTTAAAAATATATTTTTTTAACAGGTATGCCTCATAAGTGACTGGATGCCTAAATAAATCTAAAAAAAGTTTAAAAAAAAACCTATAAATATCTGCCTAGATAACAACCACAGTCCTTTCCTTTCCTTATTTTTTTTTAATATTCTTCTTTTTTTTAACCAGCATATTTTGGTAGATGTTTTTGGTTTAGAAGTATTTTTATCAAAATTCAAAGTCTAATTTTGCTGATTGGCAAATATTTCAGACAAATAAATTTATTTCAGATCTAGGCTACTATTAGGATTTGTCGTCAAATTAAGTCAATTAGAAATTTTAAAATTTATATAAAATTATGTTACTAAACATATTGTAAAAATTATTTTATATATAAAATTATTATAAACTAATTAAATTATTATTTATATATTTTAACTTAATAAAAAATCGTACCACTCACAATGTTTAACGCTGAAACTTTAACCTTTATAATGGATATTTAAGCTTATACTTTAAAATAAAAAAGATTATCAAGAATG